>CM064913.1:28011382-28357334 GCA_032727855.1 Quercus ilex subsp. ballota | reverse complement strand
GAAGACTCGCCAACTAATCTCCATCTACAAAGTTATAAAGAAAAAATACATCACGTCTCCATGTTATAAGGAACACGAGACACATCGTGAAAAATGATTGTACGAATCCCCACTGGAATGCGAGGATCAACACCAACGCTAATATGTCGATACCGGTGTGACACATAGATCATCAATGCAACGAGCACATGAATACAAGCCGTGATAACAAATGTAGTATTGTAATAGTGACGCCAAACACTAAGTATGTGAGGATCACACTTGAAAGGACGTGAAATAATAACACCATCCACGGCATCATCCATGACAAAATCTCTGCAAAAAGAATAATAATATTTCTTTCAGACTTGTGTACATGATATGAGACAATTTCAAAAGTAAATCGTTTCAAACTAAATTGTTGCAACATGGGAAATTTATTGCAACGAAAATTTAGTGTTGCATAAACCTATTATTTTTTTTAATAAAAGATGACGTTTTGCAACGAGATTTTCAAAGTAAATTGTTGCAAAATATGAAATTTATTGCACCGAAAATCTAGTGTTGCATAAACCTATTATTGTTTTCAATAAAAAAATAACCCATTGCAACGAGATTTTCAAAGTAAATCGTTGCAATATATGGAATTTATTGCAATGAAAATCTAGTGTTGCTTAAACCTATTAATTTTTTTTAATAAAAAAATAATCTATTGCAAACGAGATTTTAAAATTAAATCGTTGCAATATGTGGAATTTATTGCAACAAAAATCTAGTGTTGAAAAAAAAAAAAACTGAGCACTCTCATTCCATCATCTGGAAGTCACACTCAATCGTTTCCAACTGAAATGACGCCTCGACATTTGGGGCTTGTAGAGGCTAGAGCCAAGCTGGTTGCATTGCAACTAAGGTGGAACACGTTCCTGCATGGTGGAATACTCGCCAACTAATCTCCATCAACAAAGTTATAAAGACAAATACAACACGTCTCCATGTTATAAGGAACACGAGAAACATCGTGAAATATGATCGTATGAATCCCCACAGGAATGCGAGGATAAACACCAACGCTAATATGTCGATACCAGTATGACACATAGATCATCAATGTAACGAGCACATGAATACAAGCCGTGATAACAAATGTAGTATCGTAATTGTGACGCCAAACACTAAGTATGCGAGGATCACACTTGAAAGGACGTGAAATAATCACACCATCCACAACATCATCCACGACAGAATCTCTGCAAAAAGAATATTAATATTTCTTTCCGACTTATGTACTTGATACGAGACAATTTCAAAGTAAATCGTTTCAAAGTAAATTGCTGCAACATATGAAATTTATTGCAACGAATATCTAGTGTTGCATAAACCTATTACTTTTTTTTATTAAAAAAATAACCTATTGCAACGAGATTTTCAAATTAATATGTTGCAATATGTGGAATTTTTTGCAACGAAAATCTAGTGTTGAAAAAGAAAAAATTTGATCATCCTCGTTCCATCATCTGGAAGTCACACTCAATCGTTTCCAATTGAAATGACGCTTCGATAAAAGGGGCATGTAGAGGCTAGAGTCAAGTAGGGTGGAATGCAACTGCGGCAGAACACGTGCTTGCATGGGGAAGAATCGCGAACTAATCTCCATCAATAAAGTTATAGAGACAAATTCAGCACGTCTCCATGTTATAAGGAACACGAGACACATCGTGATCATACGAATCCCCACAGGAATGTGAGGATCAACACCAACGCCAATATGTTGATACCGGTGTGACACATAGATCATGAATGTAACGAGCACATATATACAAGCCATGATAACAAATGTAGTAACGTAATAGTGACGCTAAACACTAAGTATGCGAGGATCACACTTGAAAGGACGTGAAATAATCACACCATCCACGACATCATCCATGACCGAATCTCTGCAAAAAGAATATTCATATTTCTTTTAGACTTGTGTACATGATATGAGACAATTTCAAAGTAAATCGTTTCAAAGTAAATTGTTGCAACATATGAAATTTATTGCAACGAAAATCCAGTGTTGCATAAACCTATTATTTTTTTTAATAAAAAAATAACCTATTGCAACGAGATTTTCAAAGTAAATCGTTGCAATATATGGAATTTATTGCAACGAAAATCAAGTGTTGCATAAACCTATTACTTTTTTTTAATTAAAAAATAACCTATTGCAATTAGATTTTCAAATTAATACGTTGCAATATGAGGAATTTATTGCACCCAAAATCTAGTGTTGAAAAAAAAAAAAACTGATCATCCTTGTTCCATCATCTGGAAGTCACACTCAATCGTTTCCAATTGAAATGACGCCTCGACAAATATGGCATGTAGAGGCTATAGCCAAGTAGGGTGGAATGCAATTGCGGTGGAACACGTGCCTGCGTGGGGAATCCTCGCCAACTAATCCCCATCAACAAAATTATACAGACAAATGCAGCACGTCTCCCTGTTATAAGGAACACGAGACACATCGTGAAAAATGATCGTACGAATCCCCACAGGAGTGCGAGGATCAACAACAATGCCAATATGTTGGTACTGGTATGACATATAGATCATCAATGTAACGAGCACATGAATACAAGCCGTGATAGCAAACGTAGTATCGTAATAGTGATGCCAAACACTAAGTATGCGAGGATCACACTAGAAAGAACGTGAAATGATCACACCATCCACGACATCATCCATGACAGAATCTCTGCAAAAAGAATAATAATATTTCTTTCAGACTTGTGCACATGATATGAGACAATTTAAAAGTAAATTGTTGCAAAGTAAATTGTTGCAACATGTAAAATTTAATGCAACGAAAATCTAGTGTTGCATAAATCTTTTTTTTTTAATTAAAAAATAATCTATTGCAATGAGATTTTGAAAGCAAGTCGTTGCAATATATGAAATTTATTGCAACGAAAATCCAGTGTTGCATAAACCTATTACTTTTTTAATAAAAAAATAACCTATTGCAACGAGATTTTCAAAGTAAATCGTTGCAATATGTGCAATTTTTTGCAACGAAAATCTGGTATTGCATAAACCTATTACTTTTTTAATTAAAAAATAACCTATTGCAACGAGATTTTCAAAGTAAATCGTTGCAATATATGGAATTTATTGCAAAAAAAATCTAGTTTTGAAAAAAAAAAAAAAAAACAGAGCATCGTCATTCCATCATTTGGAAGTCACACTCATTCACTTCCAACTAAAATGACGCCTCGACAATAGGGGCTTGTAGAGGCTAGAGCCAAGTAGGGTGCAATGCAACTGAGGTGGAACACGTGCCTGCGTGGTGGAAGACTCGCCAACTAATCTCCATCAACAAAGTTATAAAGACAAATACAGCACGTCTCCATGTTATGTGGAACATGAGACACATTGAGAAAAACGATCGTACGAATCCCCACAAGAATGCGAGGATCAACACCCACACTAATATGTTGATACCGGTATGACACACAGATCATCAATGTAAGGAGCACATGAATACAAGCCGTGATAGCAAATGTAGTATCGCAATAGTGACGCCAAACACTAATTATGCGAGGATCACACTTGAGAGGACGTGAAATAATCACATCATCCATAACAGAATCTCTAAAAAAATAATGTTAATATTTATTTTAGACTTGTGTACACGATATGAGAGAATTTAAAAGTAAATCGTTGCAAAGTAAATTGTTGCAACATATAAAATTTAATGCAACGAAAATCTAGTGTTGCATAAACCTATTATTTTTTTTTATTAAAAAATAATCTATTGCAACGAGATTTTCAAAGCAAATCGTTGCAATATATGGGATTTATTGCAACGAAAATCTAATGTTGCACAAACCTATTACTTTTTTTTAATAAAAAAATAATTTATTGCAACGAGATTTTAAAATTAAATCGTTGCAATATGTGGAATTTATTGCAAAAAAAATCTAGTGTTGAAAAAAAAAAAAACTGAGCATCCTCGTTCCATCATCTGGAAGTCACACTCAATCGTTTCCAACTAAAATGACGCCTCGACATTTGGGGCTTGGAGAGGCTAGAGCCAAGTAGGGTGCAATGCAACTGAGGTGGAACACGTGCCTGTGTGGTGGAAGGCTCGCCAACTAATCTCCATCAACAAAGTTATAAAGACAAATACAGCACGTCTCCAGGTTATAAGGAACATGAGACACATTGTGAAAAACGATTGTACGAATCCCCATAGGAATGCGAGGATCATCACCAACGCTAATATGTCGATACCGGTATGACACATAGATCATCAATGTAATGAGCACAAGAATAGAAGTCGTGACAACAAATGTAGTATCGCAATAGTGACGCCAAACGCTAAGTATGCGATGATCACACTTGAAAGGACGTGAAATAATCACATCATCCACGACATCATCCACAACAGAATCTCTGCAAAAAGAATATTAATATTTCTTTTAGACTTGTGTACCTGATATGAGACAATTTCAAAGTAAATCGTTGCAAAGTAAATAGTTGCAACATATGAAATTTATTGCAATGAAAATCTAGTGTTGCATAAACCTATTACTTTTTTTTAATAAAAAAATAACCGATTGCAACAAGATTTTCAAAGTAAATCGTTGCAATATATGGAATTTATTACAACGAAAATCTAGTGTTGCATAAACCTATTACATTTATTTAATAAAATAAAAAAACCTATTGCAATAAAATTTTCAAAGTAATTCGTTGCAATATGTGGAATTTATTGCAACAAAGATCTAGTGTTGAAAAAAAAAACTGAGCATCCTCGTTCCATAATTTGGAAGTCACACTCAATTGTTTGCAACTGAAATAACGCCTCGACAATAGGGGCTTGTAGAGGCTAGAGCCAAGTTGGGTGCAATGCAACTGCGGTGGAACACATGCCTGCATGGTGCAAGACTCGCAAACTAATCTCCATCAACAAAGTTGTAAAGACAAATACAGCACTTCTGCATGTTATAAGCAACATGAGAAACATTGTGTAAAATGATCGTATGAATCCCAACAGGAATGCAAGGATCAACACCAACCCTAATATGTCGATACCGGTATGACACAGAGATTATCAATGTAACGAGCACGTGAATACACGCGTGATATCAAATGTAGTATCGCAACAGTGACGCCAAACACTAAGTATGCGAGGATCACAATTGAAAGGACATGAAATAATCTCATCACCCATGACATCATCCATGATAGAATCTTTGCAAAAAGAATATTAATATTTCTTTCAGACTTGTGTACATGATATGAGACAATTTCAAAGTAAATTGTTGCAAAATAAATTGTTGCAACATACGAAATTTATTGCAACAAAAGTCTACTACCATTTGCAATGAGATTTTCGAAGTAAATCGTTGCAATATATAAATCGTTACAATATATGGAATTTATTGCAATGAAAATCTATTGTTGCATAAACCTATTGCTTTTTTTAATAAAAAAATAACCGATTTCAAGGAGATTTTCAAAGTAAGTCATTGCAAAATTTGGAATTTATTGCAATGAAAATCTAGTGGTGCATAAACCAATTACTTTTTTTTAATAAAAAAATAAGCGATTGCAACGAGATTTTCAAAGTAAATCATTGCAATATATGTAATTTATTGCAATAAAAATCTTGTGTTGCATAAACCTATTACTTTTTTTTAATAAAAAAATAACCTATTGAAACGAGATTTTCAAAATAAATCGTTGCAAGATATAGAATTTATTGCAACGAAAATTTGGTGTTGCATAAATATATTATTTCTTTTAATAAAAAAATAACCTATTGCAATGAGATTTTCAAAGTAAATCGTTGTAATATATGGAATTTACTGCAACAAAAATCTAGTGTTGAAAAAAAATATAATAGAGCATCCTCGTTCCATCATCTGGAAGTCACACTCAATTGTCTCCAGCGGAATTGACGCCTCGACAATTGGGGCATGTAGAGGCTAGAGCCAAGTAGGGTGCAATGCAACTGCGGTGGAACATGTGCCTGCATGGGGAAGACTCGCAACTAATCTCCATCAACAAAGTTATAAAGAAAAATATAGCACGTCTCCATGTTATAAGGAACATGAGACAGATCGTGAAAAAAGATCATACGAATCCCCACAGGAATGCGAGGATCAACACCAACACTAATATGTCGATACTGGTATGACACATATATCATCAATGTAACGAGCACATGAATACAAGCTGGGATAACAAATGTAGCATCGCAATAGTGACGCCAAACAGTAAGTATGCGATGATCACACTTGAAAGGACTTGAAATAATCACATCATCCGAGACATCATCAATGACAGAATCTCTGCAAAAACAATTTAGATATTTCTTTCAGACTTGTGTACATGATATGAGACAATTTAAAAGTAAATCGTTGCAAAGTAAATTGTTGCGACATATGAAATTTGTTGCAACGAAAACCTTGTGTTGCATAAACGCATTTCTTTTTTTTTTTTAGTAAAAAAATAACGGATTGCAACGAGATTTTCAAAGTAAATAGTTGCAATATATGTAATTTACTGCAATGAAAATCTAGTATTGCATAAACTTATTAATTTTTTTTAATAAAGAAAAACCTATTGCAACAAGATTTTCAAAGTAAATCGTTGCAAGATATGGAATTTATAGCAACGAAAATCTGGTGTTGCGTAAACCAATTATTATTTTAATAAAAAAATTAATTATTGCAATGAGATTTTTAAAGTAAATCATCGCAATATATGGAATTTATTTCAACGAAAATCTAGTGTTGCATAAACCTATCACTTTTTTTTAATAAAAAAATAACCTATTTCAAGGAGATTTTCAAAGTAAATCGTTGCAATATATGGAATTTATTGCAACAAAAATTTAGTGTTGGAAAAAAGAACTGAGCATCCTAGTTCAATTATCTGGAAATCACACTCAATCGTTTCCAACTGAAATAGCGCCTCGGCAATAGGGGCTTGTAGAGGCTAGAGCCAAGTAGGGTGCAATTCAACTGAGGTGGAGCACGTGCCTGCATGGTGGAAGGCTCACCAACTAATCTTCATCAACAAAGTTATAAAGACAAATACAGCACCTCTCCATGTTATATGGAACATGGGAGACATCGTGAAAAACGATCGTACAAATCCCCACAAGAATGCGAGGATCAACACCCACACTAATATGTCGATACTGGTATGACACACAGATCATCAATGTAAGGAGCACTTGAATATAGGCCATGATAACAAATGTAGTATCGCAATAGTGACGCCAAACACTAAATATGAGAGGACCACACCTGAACAGACGTGAAATTATCACATCATCCACGACATCATCCATAACAGAATCTCTGCAAAAAGAATATTAATATTTCTTTTAGACTTGTGTACATGATATGAGACAATTTAAAAATAAATCGTTGCAAGGTAAATTGTTGCCACATATAAAAGTTAATGCAACGTAAATCTAGCGTTGCATAAACCTATTACTTTTTTTAAATAAAAAAAATAACCTATTGCAACGAGAGTTTCAAATTTATACGTTGTAGTGAGGGGAATTTATTGCAAAAAGAAAAAGAAAAATGAGCATCCTTGTTCGATCATCTAGAAGTCACACTGAATTGTATCCAACTGAAATGACTCCTCGACAAATGGGGCATGTAGAGGCAAGAGCCAAGTAGGGTGCAATGCAACTTAGGTGGAACACGTGGCTGCATGGTGGAAGACTCGCCAACTAATCTCCATCAACAAAGTTATAAAGACAAATACAGCACGTCTCCATGTTATAAGGAAATTGAGGCACATCGTGAAAAACGATCGTACGAATCCCCGTAGGAGTGCGAGGATCAACACCAACGCTAATATGTCGATTCCGGTAAGACATAAAGATCATCAATGTAACGAGCAACAAGATTTTATATTTTTTAATAAAAAAATAACCTTTTGCAACAAGATTTTCAAAGTAAATCGTTGCAATATTTGGAATTTATGACAACGAAAATCTAGTGTTGCATAAACCTATTACTTTAAAAAAAAAAAAAAAACCAATTGCAGCGAGATTTTCAAAGAAGTTCGTTGCAGTATGTGGAATTTATTGCAACAAAGATCTAGTGGTGGAAAAAAAAAAAAAAAAACTAAGCATCCTCGTTCGATCATCTGGAAGTCACACTTAATTGTCTTCAATTGAAATGACTCCTTAACAAATGGGGCATGTAGAGGCTAGAGCCAAGTGGGTTGCAATGCAACTGAGGTGGAACACGTGCCTACATGGCGGAAGACTCGCCAACCAATCTCCATCCACAAAGTTATAAAGATAAATACAGCACGTGTCCATGTTATAAGGAACATGAGACACATCGTGAAAAACAATCGTACAAATGCCCACCGGAATGCAAGGGTCAACACCAACGCCAATATGTCGATACCGGTATGACACATAGATCATCAATGTAACGAGCACATGAATACAAGCCGTGATAACAAATGTAGTATCATTATAGTGACGCCAAACACTAAGTATGCAAGGATCACACTTGAAAGGATGTGAAATAATCACACCATCCACGACATCATCCACGACAGAATCTCAGCAAAAAGAATATTAATATTTCTTTCAGACTTGTGTACATGATATGAGACAATTTCAAAGTAAATCGTTCCAAAGTAAATTGTTGCAACATATGAAATTTGTTGCAACAAAAATCTAGTGTTGCATAAACCTTTTTTTTTTTTAATAAAAAAATAACCTGTTTCAACGAGATTTTCAAAGTAAATCGTTGCAATATATGGAATTTATTGCCACAAAAATCTAGCGTTGAAAAAAAAAAAAAACAAAGCATCCTCGTTCCATCATCGGGAAGTCACACTCAATTGTCTCCAACAGAATTGACGCCTCGACAATTTGGGCATGTAGAGGTTAGAGCCAAGTAGGGTGCAATGAAACTGCGGTGGAACACGTGCATGCATGGGGAAGACTCGCCAAGCAATCTCCATCAACAAAGTTATAAAGACAAATACAGCACGTCTCCATGTTATAAGGAACTTGAGGCACATCGTCAGAAACGATCGTACGAATCCCCGCAGGAATGCGAGGATCAACACCAACGCTAATATGTCGATACCGGTAAGACACAAAGATCATCAATGTAACGAGCACATGAATACAAGCCGTGATAACAAATGTAGTATCGTAATAGTGACGCCAAACACTAAGTATGCGAGGATCACACTTGAAAGGACGTGAAATAATCACACCATCCACGACATCATCTAGGACAGAATCTCTGCAAAAGAATATTAATATTTCTTTCAGACTTGTGTACATGATATGAGACAATTTCAAAGTAAATCGTTTGAAAGTAAACTGTTGCAACATATGAAATTTATTGCAACGAAAATCTAGTGTTGCATAAACCTATTATTTTTTTTAATAAAAAAATAACCTATTGCAACGAGATTTTCAAAGTAAATCGTTGCAATATATGGAATTTATTGCAAAAAAAATCTAGTGTTGCATAAACCTATTACTTTCTTTTAATTAAAAAATAACCTATTGCAATGAAATTTTCAAATTTATACGTTGCAATATGTGGAATTTATTGCTATAAAAATCTAGTGTTGAAAAAAAAAAAAAACTGATCATCCTCGTTCCATCATCTGGAAGTCACACTGAATCATTTCCAACTAAAATGACGCCTCGACAGTAGTGGCTTGTAGAGGCTAGAGCGAAGTAGGGTGCAATGCAACTGAGGTGGAACACGTGCCTGCATGGTGGAAGACTTGCCAACTAATCTCCATCAAGAAAGTTATAAAGACAAATACAGTACGTCTCCATGTTATATGGAACATGAGACACATCATGAAAAACAATTATACAAATCCCCACAGGAATGCGAGGGTCAACACCGACGCTAATATGTCGATACCAGTAAGATACAAAGATCATCAATGTAACGAGCACATGAATACAAGCCGTGATAACAAATGTAGTGTCGTAATAGTGACGCTAAACACTAAGTATGCAAGGATCACACTTGAAAGGACGTGAAATAATCACACCATCCACGACATCATCCAGGACAGAATCTCTGCAAAAGAATATTAATATTTCTTTCCGACTTGTGTACATGATATGAGACAATTTCAAAGTAAATCGTTTCAAAGTAAATTGTTGCAACACATGAAATTTGTTGCAACGAAAATCTAGTGTTGCATAAACCTATTATTTTTTTTAATAAAAAAATAACTTATTGCAACGAGATTTTCAAAGTAAATCGTTGCAATATATATAATTTATTGCAACAGAAATCTAGTGTTGCTTAAACCTATTACTTTTTTTTAATTAAAAAATAACCTATTGCAACGAGATTTTCAAATTTATACGTTGCAATATGTGGAATTTATTTCAATAAAAATCTAGTGTTGAAAAAAAAAAAACTGATAATCCTTGTTCCATCATCTGGAAGTCACACTAAATCATTTCCAACTGAAATGACGCCTCGACAGTAGTGGCTTGTAGAGGCTAGGGCGAAGTAGGGTGCAATGCAACTGAGGTGGCACACGTGCCTGCATGGTGGAAGACTCGCCAACTAATCTCCATCAAGAAAGTTATAAAGACAAATATAGCACGTCTCCATGTTATACAGAACATGAGAGACATCATCAAAGACAATCCTACGAATCCCCACAAGAATGCGAGGATCAACACCCACACTAATATGTCGATACCGGCATGACACATAGATCATCAATGTTACGAGCACATGAATACAAGCCGTGATAACAAATGTAGTGTCGCAATAGTGACGCCAAGCACTAAGTATGCGAGGATCACACTTGAAAGGATGTGAAATAATCACATCATCCACAACATCATCCATAATAGAATCTCTGCAAAAAGAATATTAATATTTCTTTTAGACTTGGGTACATGATATGAGACAATTTAAAAGTAAATCGTTGCAAAGTAAATTGTTGCAATATATATATATAATTTAATGCAAAGAAAATCTAGTGTTGCATAAACCTTTTTTTTTTTATAATAAAATAATCTATTGCAACGAGATTTTTAATGTAAATCGTTGCAATATATGGAATTTATTGCAACGAAAATCTAGTGTTGCATAAATCTATTATTTTTCTAATAAAAAAAAAACTATTGCAACGAGATTTTCAAAGTAAATCGTTGCAATATATGGAATTTATTGCAACAAAAATCTAGTTTTGAAAAAAAACAAAAAACTGAGCATCCTCGTTCCATCATTTGGAAGTCACACTCAATCGTTTCCAACCGAAATGACGCCTCGGCAATAGGGGCTTGTAGAGGCAAGAGCCAAGTAGGGTGCAATGCAACTGAGGTGGAACACATGCCTGCATGGTGGAAGACTCGCCAACTAATCTCCATCAACAAAGTTATAAAGACAAATACTGCACCTCTCCATGTTATATGGAACATGGGAGACATCGTGAAAAACGATCGTACGAATCCCCACAAGAATGCGAGGATCAACACCCACACTAATATGTCGATATTGGTATGACACACAGATCATCAATGTAAGGAGCACTTGAATACAAGCCATGATAACAAATGTAGTATCGCAATTGTGACGCCAAACACTAAGTATGCGAGGATCACACTTGAATGGACGTGAAATAATCACATCATCCACGACATCATCCATAACAGAGTCTCTACAAAAAGAATATTAATATTTCTTTTAGACTTGTGTACATGATATAAGACAATTTAAAAATAAATCGTTGCAAAGTAATTTGTTGCCACATATAAAATTTAATGCAACGTAAATCTAGTGTTGCATAAACCTATTACTTTTTTTCAATAAAAAAATAACCTATTGCAACGAGATTTTCAAATTTATACGTTGTAGTATGTGGAATTTATTGCAAAAAAAAAAAAAAAAAAATGAGCATCCTTGTTCAATCATCTGGAAGTCACACTTAAAATGTATCCAACTGAAATGACTCCTCGACAAATGGGGCATGTAGAGGCTCGAGCCAAGTAGGGTGCAACGCAACTTAGGTGGAACACGTGGCTGCATGGTGGAAGACTCGCCAACTAATCTCCATCAACAAAGTTATAAAGACAAATACAGCATGTCTTCATGTTATAAGAAACATGAGACACATTGTGAAAAACTATCATACAAATCCCCATAGGAATGCGAGGGTCAACACCAACGCTAATATGTCGATGCCGGTATGACACATAGATCATCAATGCAACGAGGACATGAATACAAGCCGTGATAACAATTGTAGTATCGTTATAGTGACGCGAAACACTAAGTATGCAAGGATCACACTTGAAAGGACGTGAAATAATCACACCATCCACGACATCATCCACGGCAGAATCTCTGCAAAAATAGTATTAATATTTCTTTTAGACTTGTGTACATGATATGAGACAATTTCAAAGTAAGTCGTTGCAAAGTAAGTTGTTGCAACATATGAAATTTATTGCAATAGAAATGTAGTGGTGCATAAACAAATTACTTTTTTTTAATAAAAAAATAACCGATTGCAACGAGATTTTCAAAGTAAATCGTTGCGATATATGTAATTTATTGCAATGAAAATCTGGTGTTGCATAGACCTATTGGTTTTTTTAATAAAAAAAATAACAATTTGCAATTAGATTTTCGAAGTAAATCGTTGCAATATATGGAATTAATTGCAATGAAAATCTATTGTTGCATAAATCTATTGCTTTTTTTAATGAAAAAATAACCTATTGCAACCAGATTTTCAAAGTAAGTCGTTGCAATGTATATATCTTTGCAAAATATGGAATTTATTGCAATCAAAATCTAGTGGTGCATAAACCTATTACTTTTTTTTAATTAAAAAATAACTGATTGCAACGAGATTTTCAAAGTATATCGTTGCAATATATGTAATTTATTGCAACGAAAATCTGGTGTTGCATAAACTTATTACTTTTTTTTAATAAAAAAAAAAACCTATTGCAATGAGATTTTCAAAGTAAATCGTTGCAAGATATAGAATTTATAGCAACGAAAATCTGGTGTTGCATAAACATATTATTTCTTTTATTAAAAAAATAACCTATTGCAACGAGATTTTCAAAGTAAATCGTTGCAATAAATTGAATTTATTGCAACAAAAATCTAGTTTTGAAAAAAAAAAAAAAAAACAAAGCATCCTTGTTCTATCATCTGGATGTCGCACTCAATTGTCTCCAACGGAACTGACGCCTCGACAATTAAGGCATGTAGAGACTAGAGCCAAGTAGGGTGCAAAGCAACTGCAGTGGAACACGTGCTTGCATTGGGAAGACTCGCCAACTAATCTCCATCAACAAAGTTATAGAGACAAATATAGCACGTCTCCATGTTATAAGGAACATGAGACACATCGTGAAAAACGATCGCACGAATCGCCACAGGAATGTGAGGATCAATGTAACGAGCACTTGAATACAGGCCAGGATAACAAATGTAGTATCGCAATTGTGACGCCAAACACTAAGTATGCGAGGATCACACTTGAAAGGACGTGAAATAATCACATCATCCACGACATCGTCCATGATAGAATCTCTGCAAAAAGAATATTAGTATTTCTTTCAGACTTGTGTACATGATATGAGACAGTTTTAAAGTAAATCGTTGCAAAGTAAATTGTTGCAAAATATGAAATTTATTGCAACGAAAATCTAGTGTTGCGTAAGCCTATTATTTTTTTCAATAAAAAAATAACCTATTGCAACGAGATTTTCAAAGTAAATCGTTGCAATATATGGAATTTATTGCAACGAAAATCTAGTGTTGCATAAACCTATTACCTTTTTTTAATAAAAAAATAACCTATTGGAACGAGATTTGAAAATTAAATTGTTGCAATATGTGGAATTTATTGCAACAAAAATCTAGTGTAGAAAAAAAAAAAAACTGAGCATCCTCGTTCCATCATCTGGAAGTCACACTCAATCGTTTCCAACTGAAATGGCGCGTCGATATTTGGCGCTTGTAGAGGCTAGAGCCAAGTTGGTTGCATTGCAACTGAGGTGGAACACGTGCTTGCCTGGTGGAAGACTCGCCAACTAATCTCCATCAACAAAGTTATAAAGACAAATACAGGACGTCTCCATGTTATAAGGAAGATGAGACCCATCTTGAAAAACTATCGTACGAATGCCCACAAGAATGCGAGGATCAACACCCACACTAATATGTCGATACCGGTATGACACATAGATCATCAATGTAATGAGCACATGAATACAAGCCGTGACAACAAATGTAGTATCGCAATAGTGACGCCAAACTTTAAATATGCGATGATCACACTTGAAAGGACGTGAAATAATCACATCATCCACGACATCATGCATGACAGACTCTCTGCAAAAAGAATATTAATATTTCTTTTAGACTTGTGTACATGATATGAGACAATTTTAAAGTAAATCGTTGCAAAGTAAATTGTTGCAAAATATGAAATTTATTGCAACAAAAATCTACTATTGCAAAAACCTATTATTTTTTTCAATAAAAAAATAACCTATTGCAACGAGATTTTCAAAGTAAATCATTGCAATATATGGAATTTATTGCAACGAAAATCTAGTGTTGCATAAACCTATTACGTTTTTTTAATAAAAAAATAACCTATTGCAACGAGAGTTGAAAATTAAATTGTTGCAATATGTGAAATTTATTGAAACAAAAATCTAGTGTAGAAAAAAAAAACTGAGCATCCTCGTTCCATCATCTGGAAGTCACACTCAATCGTTTCCAACTGAAATGACGCGTCGATATTTGGTGCTTGTAGAGGCTAGAGCCAAGTTGGTTGCATTGCAACTGAGGTGGAACACGTGCCTGCCTGGTGGAAGACTCGCCAACTGATCTCCATCAACAAAGTCATAAAGACAAATACAACACGTCTTCATGTTATAAGGAAGATGAGACCCATCGTGAAAAACAATCGTACGAATGCCCACAAGAATGCGAGGATCAACACCCACACTAATATGTCGATACCGGTACGACACATAGATCATCAATGTAACGAGCACATGAATACAAGTCGTGACAACAAATGTAGTATTGCAATAGTGACGCCAAACTTTAAGTCTGCGACGATCACACTTGAAAGGACGTGAAATAATCACATCATCCACGACATCATGCACGACAGAATCTCTGCAAAAAGAATATTAATATTTCTTTAAGACTTGTGTACATGATATGAGACAATTTCAAAGTAAATCGTTGCAAAGTAAATTGTTGCAACATATGAAATTTATTGCAATGAAAATCCTGTGTTGCATAAACCTATTACCTTTTTTTAATAACAAATAACCAATTGCAACGATATTTTCAAAGTAAATCGTTGCATTATATGGAATTTATTACAACAAAAATCTAGTGTTGCATAAACCTATTACCTTTTTTTAATAAAAAAAATAACCTATTGCAATGAGATTTTCAAAGTAAATCGTTGCAATATGTGGAATTTATTGCAACAAAAATCTAGTGTTGAAAAAAAAAACTGAGCATCCATGTTCCATAATTTGGAAGTCACACTCAATTGTTTCCAACTGAAATGGCACCTTGACAATAAGGGCTTGTAAAGGCTAGAGCCAAGTAGGGTGCAATGCAACTGCAGTGGAACACGTGGCTGCACGGTGCAAGACTCGCTAACTAATCTCCATCAACAAAGTTGTAATGACAAATACGTCACGTCTGCATGTTATAAGCAACATGTGAAACGTTGTGAAAAATGATCATATGAATCCCAACAGGAATGCGAGGATCAACACCAACCCTAATATGTCGATATCGGTATGACACATAGACCATCAATGTAACGAGCACGTGAATACGTGTCGTGATATCAAATGTAGTATCGCAACAGTGACACCAAACACTAAGTATGCGAGGATCAAAATTGAAAGGGCGTGAAATAATCACATCATCCACGAGATCATCCATGACAGAATCTCTGCAAAAAGAATAATAATATTTCTTTTAGACTTGTGTGCATGATATAAGACAATTTCAATGTAAATCGTTGCAAAGTAAATTGTTGCAACATATGAAATTTATTGCAACGTAAATCTAGTGTTGCATAAACCTATTGCTTTTTTGAATAAAAAAAATAACCTTTTGCAATGATATTTTCGAAGTAAATCGTTGCAATATATAAACCGTTGCAATATATGGAATTTATTGCAATAAAAATCTATTGTTGCATAAACCTATTGCTTTTTTTAATAAAAAAATAACCTATTGCAATGAGATTTTCAAAGTAAGTCGTTGCAATGTATAAATCGTTGCAAAATATGTAATTTATTGCAATGAAAATCTAGTGGTGCATAAACCTATTACTTTTTTTTAATAAAAAAAATAACCGATTGCAACGAGAGTTTCAAAGTAAATCGTTGCAATATATGTAATTTATTGCAATGAAAATCTGGTGTTGCATAAACTTATTACTTTTTTTTAATAAAAAAATAACCTATTGCAACGAGATTTTCAAAGTAAATCGTTGCAAGATATAGAATTTATAGCAACGAAAATCTGGTGTTGCATAAACATATTATTTCTTTTAATAAAAAAATAACCTATTGCAACGAGATTTTCAAAGGAAATTGTTGCAATATATTGAATTTATTGCAACAAAAATCTAGTCTTGAAAAAAAAAAAAACAGAGCATCCTCTTTCCGTCATCTGGATGTCACACTCAATTGTCTCCAACAGAACTGATGCCTCGACAATTGGGGCATGTAGAGGCTAGAGCCACGTAGGGTGCAATGCACCCGCGGTGCAACACGTGCCTACATTGGGAAGACTCGCCAACTAATCTCCACCAACAAAGTTATAAAGACAAATATAGCACGTCTCCATGTTATAAGGAACATGAGACACATCGTGAAAAACGATCGTATGAATCGCCACAGGAATGTGAGGATCAACACCAACACTAATATGTCGATACCGGTATGACGCATATATCATCAATGTAACGAGCACGTGAATACAAGCCAGGATAACAAATGTAGTATCGCAATAGTGACGCCAAACACTAAGTATGCGAGGATCACACTTGAAAGGACGTGAAATAATCACATCATCCACAACATCATCCACGACAGAATCTCTACAAAAAGAATATTAATATTTCTTTCAGACTTGTGTACATGATATGAGGCAATTTTAAAGTAAATCACTACGAAGTAAACTGTTGCAAAATATGAAATTTATTGCAATGAAAATTTAGTGTTCCACAAACCTATTATTTTTTTTCAGTAAAAAAATAACCTATTGCAACGAGATTTTCAAAGTAAATCATTGCAATATATGGAATTTATTGCAACGAAAATCTAGTGTTGCATAAACCTATTACTTTTTTTTTTTTTTTTTTTTAAATAACCTATTGCTACGAGATTTTAAAATTAAATTGTTGCAATATGTGGAATTTATTCAAAAAAAAATCTAGTGTAGAAAAAAAAAAAAACTGAGTATCCTCGTTCCATCATCTAGAAGTCACACTCAATCATTTCCAATTGAAATGACGCGTCGATATTTGGGGCTTATAGAGGCTAGAGCCAAGTTGGTTGCATTGCAACTGAGGTGGAACACGTGCTTGCTTGGTAGAAGACTCGCCAACTAAGCTCCATCAACAAAGTTATAAAGACAAATACAGCACGTCTCCATTTTATAAGGAGGATGAGACACATCGTGAAAAACGATCGTACGAATCCCCGCAATAGTGCGAGGATCAACACCCACACTAATATGTCGATACCGGTATGACACATAGATCATCAATGTAACGAGCACATGAATACAAGCCGTGACAACAAATGTAGTATTGCAATAGTGATGCCAAACTGTAAGTATGTGATGATCACACTTGAAAGGACGTGAAATAATCAAATCATCCACGACATCATCCATGACAGGCTCTCTGCAAAAAGAATATTAATATTTCTTTTAGACTTGTGTACATGATATGGGACAATTTCAAAGGAAATCGTTGCAAAGTAAATTGTTGCAACATATGAAATTTATTGCAATGAAAATCTAGTGTTGCATAAACCTATTACTTTTTTTTAATAAAAAATAACCGATTGCAACGAGATTTTCAAAGTAAATCGTTGCAATATATGGAATTTTTTACAACGAAAATCTAGTGTTGCATAAACCTATTACCTTTTTTTAATAAAAAAATAACCTATTGCAATGAGATTTTCAAAGTAAATCGTTGCAATATGTAGAATTTATTGCAACAAAAATCTCGTGTTGAAAAAAAAAAACGGCGTATTCTCGTTCCATAATTTAGAAGTCACACTCAATCGTTTTCAACTGAAATGATATCTCGACAATAGGGGCTTGTAGAGGCTATAGCCAAGTAGGGTGCAATGCAACTGCGGTGGAACACGTGCCTGCATGGTGCAAGACTCGTAAACTAATTTCCATCAAAAAAGTTGTAATGACGAATATGCCATGTCTGCATGTTATAAGCAACACGAGAAACATTGTGAAAAATGATCGTATGAATCCCAACAGGAATGCGAGGATCAACACCAACCCTAATATGTCAATACAGGTATGACACATAGATCATCAATGTAACGAGCACGTGAATACATTCCGTGATATCAAATGTAGTATCGCAACAGTGACGCCAAACACTAAGTATGCGAGGGTCACAATTGAAAGGACATGAAATAATCACATCATCCACGACATCATCCATGACAGAATCTCTGCAAAAAGAATATTAATACTTCTTTCAGACTTGTGTGCATGATATGAGACAATTTCAAAGTAAATCATTGCAAAGTAAATTGTTGCAACATATGAAATTTATTGCAACGTAAATCTAGTGTTGCACAAACCTATTGCTTTTTTTAATAAAAAAAATAACCTTTTGCATTGAGATTTTCGAAGTAAATCGTTGCAATATATAAATCGTTGCAATATATGGAATTTATTGCAATGAAAATCTACTGTTGCATGAACCTATTGCTTTTTTTAATAAAAAAATAACCTATTGCAACGAGATTTTAAAAGTAAGTCGTTGCAATGTATAAATCGTTGCAAAATATGGAATTTATTGCACTGAAAATCTAGTGGTGCATAAACCTATTACTTTTTTTTAATAAAAAAATAACCGATTGTAACGAGATTTTCAAAGTAAATCGTTGCAATATATGTAATTTATTGCAATGAAAATCTGGAGTTGCATAAACTTATTTCTTTTTTTTTAATAAAAAAATAACCTATTCCAACGAGATTTTCAAAGTAAATCATTGCAAAGTATGGAATTTATAGCAACGAAAATCTGGTGTTGCATAAACATATTATTTCTTTTAATAAAGAAATAACCCATTACAACGAGATTTTCAAAGTAAATCGTTGCAATATATTGAATTTATTGCAACAAAAATCTAGTGTTGAAAAAAAAGAACAGAGCATCCTCGTTCCATCATCTGGATGTCACGCTCAATTGTCTCCAATAGCACTAACGCCTCGACAATTGGGGCATGTAGAGGCCAGAGGCAAGTAGGGTGTAATGCAACTGCGGTGGAACACGTGCCTGCATGGGGAAGACTCGCCAACTAATCTCCATCAACAAAGTTATAAAGACAAATATAGCACTTGTCCATGTTATAAGGAACGTGAGACACATCGTGAAAAACGATCGTACGAATCCCCACAGGAATGCGAGGATCAACACCAACACTAATATGTCGATACCAGTATCACACATATATCATCAATGTCACTAGCACATGAAAACAAGCCATGATAACAAATGTAGTATCGCAATAGTGACGCCAAACACTAAGTATGCGAGGATCACACTTGAAAGTACATGAAATAATCACATCATCCACGACATCATCCATGACAGAATCTCTGCAAAAAGAATATCAATATTTCTTTCAGACTTGTGTACATGATATGGGAAAATTTTAAAGTAAATCGTTGCGGAGTAAATTGTTGAAAAATATGAAATTTATTGCAATGAAAATCTAGTGTTGCACAAACCTATTATTTTTTTCAGTAAAAAAATAACCTATTGCAATGAGATTTTCAAAGTAAATCGTTGCAATATATGGAATTTTTTGCTATGAAAATCTATTGTTGCATAAACTATTGCTTTTTGTAATTAAAAAATAACCTATTGCAACAAGATTTTCAAAGTAAGTCGTTGCAATATATCTAATTTACTGCAATGAAAATCTAGTGTTGGATAAACTTATTACTTTTTTTTAATTAAAAAATAACCTATTGCAACGAGATTTTCAAAGTTAATCGTTGCAAGATATAGAATTTATAGCAACGAAAATCTGGTGTTGGATAAACTTATTACTTTTTTTTAATAAAAAAAGTCCTATTTCAACGAGATTTTCAAAATAAATCGTTGCAAGATATGGAATTTATTGCCACGAAAATCTAGTGTTGCATAAACCTATTCCTTTTTTTTAATAAATAAACAACCTATTTCAACGAGTTTTTCGAAGTAAATAGTCGCAATATATGGAATTTATTGCAACAAAAATCTAGTGTTGAAAAAAAAAAAAAAACTGAGCATCCTCGTTCCATCATCTGGAAGTCACACTCAATTGTCTCCAACAGAACTGACGCCTCTACAATTGGGGCATGTAGAGGCTAGAGCCAAGGAGGGTGCAATGCAACTGCTGTGGAACACGTGCCTGCAGGGGGAAGACTCGCCAACTAATCTCCATCAACAAAGTTATAAAGACAAATACAGCACGTCTCCATGTTATAAGGAACATGAGACACATCGTGAAAAACGGTCGTACGAATCCCCACAAGAATGCGAGGATCAACACCAACACTAATATGTCGATACCGGTATGACACATATATCATCAATGTAACGAGCACATGAATACAAGCCATCACAACAAATGTAGTATCGCAATAGTGACGCCAAACTTTAAGTATGCGTTGATCACACTTGAAAGGACGTGAAATAATCACATCATCCACGAAGAATCTTTGCAAAAACAATATTAATATTTCTTTTAGACCTGTGTACATGATATGAGACAATTTCGAAGTAAATCGTTGCAAAGTAAATTGTTGCAACATATGAAATTTATTGCAATGAAAATCTAGTGGTGCATAAACCTGTTACTTTTTTTAAATAAAAAAAATAACCGATTGCAACGAGATTTTCTAAGTAAATCGTTGCAATATATGTAATTTATTGCAATGAAAATCTGGTGTTGCATAAACTTATTACTTTTTTTTAATAAAAAAATAACTTATTGCAACGAGATTTTCAAAGTAAATTGTTAGGACATATGTGTGTTCACTTGTTGAGAACATATGTCACTTATTTATGTAAATTGGCTAATCTTTTTGACAAAACGCACTCTACTTGCAATTGGGTAGTTCTAGGTGTTTTTAATACTTCAAGAAACAAGGTTTCAAGATCAAGTGTTGAAGTCAGCAAGTCTGTCCAAGAAAAAGCAAGCTGAAGTGCAAGTTCATTAAATCTCGACACCTTCTCGATAGCTACCTCGACACCTGCTATCTGTCGAGAATTACAAAATCAGTTTTTCTGATTTGATTTCCTTGGGATCCGTGAATATGCTTTTGGGCCTTCTTTTCTTCTAACCCTAAACATATAAAAGGATTGTTTTAAGAGCCGTCAAATTGTACACAAGTTGCAAAAGCATTGAGCAATCCTTGTTCAAGCAAATTGTGATCAAAAGACGAAGTTCTTAACCTAATTCATCTTCTCTCAAGAAGTTGCTATGTATTTGCACCATAGGGTTTTGTAACCAAGCATCTTCCTGATCTTCATTGTGTATGATGAACTGAAGAACTTTGCAGCCAACCTCTCCTTCTTAGTTGGTGTTTGAAGTCGCGTACTAGGATCTGCGCATTGGTTAGTCACGTACTTGGGAGCCGTGCATCAGAGGTGGAAATTGTCACTACAGATCAAGTCCAATTGGGTATTGGGGTAAGGGTTCAACTATAGGTTGGTAAGGTACTTGGGATTCCTTTACTTGTAACCGCTTGATTTGATAATAGTGGAGTTTCGGGAGTGGTGACTTGAAAATCACCCGGTGGGGTTTTTGCCGCAAGGGTTTTCCCCATTCGTAAACAAATCACCGTGTCATTTAATTTTCGCTGCATATTTAGTTGTTTGGTGATTTGTTTGTGCTTCCACGCAATTGCATGATAAATTGATTAATTAATAACTTGGCTAATTAATTAATTGGTTTAATCACAAGGGGTCATTCAATTTGTGGCCTATCAAGTGGTATCAGAGCAGACACACTCTAATTAGGTTTAATCTTTGCTGTGTTGATCCATTGACCCCTGTTGTCATTGGCTGTAACCTGCTTGAGGAGATCTTTGTTTTCAAATACATCTTGTTTTTCTAATCACTATTTGCTTGAGTGTCTCAGAAAATACCAGTCTAAAAGTTATTTGAATTCTTTTATGATGACTATTGGAAAAGATCTCAGTTTTGCTAAGAAGAAACTAGACTGTCTCAGAATGAAAATGTGCAAAGGAGTTCGTCTGAGAATAGTGAAAGTTATAGGCTTAGCTTATAAAAGGCAGTTGAGAGAAAGAACCATTCTCTCTGATTTATCATCTAAGCATGAAGTATGTTTCATGATGAAGTCTGCATTCAAGGTAATGGACACATGTCTATGGTATCTTGATAGTGGTTGCCCACGACACATGACTGGAGACAGATCTCTCTTCAAGATCTTCGAGTCTAAGAAAGGTGGCAATGTTACCTTTGGTGATGGAAGCAAGTCACAAATTAAAGGGAAAGGGATTATATCTCTGTCAGGACTGCCAGACATTGCGAATGTCCTTTATGTAGAAGGTCTAAGGGTGAACCTATTGAGCATAAGTCAGATATGTGATCAAGACTTCATGGTGCTATTCTCAAAAGGAAAGTGTCTTGTCATGGATGAGTCTGGAAAGAAGCTCATTAGTGGAGTTCGCACTTTGGACAACTGCTATGGATTGGTTCCTGATGCTGATATTGTGTGTAATAGCATTCGTTTGCCTAATGAAGATCTGTGGCATCAACGAATGGGACATGCTAGTTACAAGCATTTATCTATTGTATCTAAGCATGAATCAGTCTTGGGGATACCAAAGCTTAGTAGAATAAGCAATGTGGTGTGTGGACCATGTCAGCTTGGAAAACAGACAAAAGCTAAGCATCCAAGCACTCAGATGTCAGCTACATCCAGACCATTGGAGCTGTTGCACTTAGATCTTATGGGTCCAACCAGAACCGAGTCTCTTGGGGGTAAGAGATACATCATGGTTGTGGTAGACGACTTCACTAGATACACTTGGGTCATTCTACTACGATCCAAGTCTGATGCTCCTGAGCACATTGAGGCTTTATGCACAAGATTGCAGAATGAAAAGAGCCTGAAGATTGATCGAATTGGAAGTGACCATGGAAAGGAATTCGAGAACTCATACATGGAATCCTTCTGCATAAGATCGAGTATATCTCAAGAATTCTCTGCTCCTATTACGCCTCAGCAAAATGGTGTGATAGAAAGGAAGAATAGGGTTATTCAAGAGATGGCTAGAGTCATGCTGAATAACAAAGATGTGGCTAGAAACTTGTGGGGAGAAGCTGTAAACATTGCATGTCATATAGTTAATAGGGTATACTTCAGACCCAGTACCAAAAAGACTCCCTATGAATTGTGGAAAGGAAGGAAGCCTAATGTGAAGTACTTCAGAATTTTTGGAAGTACCTGCTTCATTCTCAAGGATAGAGAGAATGTGGGAAAGTTTGACTCTCGGAGCGATGAAGGCATATTTCTGGGTTACTCCTCTACAAGTAAGGCTTATCGGGTGTACAACAAAAGAACTATGAAGGTAATGGAGACAGTAAATGTCGTCATTGATGAGTCTTCAGAGTCAAGTTCTGAGAAAGGCATTAAGGGACTCCCCAAAGAAATTCTTCCTTCTGAGCCTAGGGAAGTTCAAGACATTACTGAACAAGAACCTGCTTCTCCAAGTACTCCTAGTATTGTGGAAGACTCTGCAAACTTACCCATTTCACCAGAGTCTGAATCTCATGAAAAGAAGGGACCTTCATCTAGAATCAAATTAAATCATCCTCCAGAAGTTATTGTGGGAGACATGAATGAACTCACATTAAGGAAATGTATAGTTGATAAATGTGTTGCTAACTTTGTGTCTTATTCCTGCTACTTGTCACAGGTTGAACCTAAGAAAGTTGAGGAAGCATTACAAGATGAGAGTTGGGTTGAAGCAATGCATGATGAATTACTTCAGTTTCAGAGGAATGATGTTTGGACTCTAGTACCTAAACTGGAAGGAGAACACATCATCGGTACAAAGTGGATATTCCGCAACAAGACTGATGAAGAAGGAAATGTGATTCGCAACAAGGCTCGACTTGTGGCTCAAGGATACTCACAAATGGAAGGAGTAGACTATGATGAGACATTTGCCCCAGTTGCCCGAATGGACTCAATCAAAATTCTTCTTGCCCTAGCATGTCAACTGAATTTCAAACTTTATCAGATGGATGTAAAGACTACCTTCTTAAATGGGTTACTCAAAGAGGATGTCTATGTGGCTCAACCAAAAGGATTTATTGATCCACACTTTTCGGATCATGTGCTGTACCTTAAAAAGGCACTTTATGGGTTGAAGCAAGCTCCTAGAGCCTGGTATGATAGACTCACACAATATTTGCTATCACATGGGTTCACAAGAGGGAAGGCTGATCAAACTCTCTTCATCAAAAAGGAAGATGGGGAGTTGATAGTTGCTCAAGTCTATGTTGATGATATCATCTTTGGGTCGACTAAGGATGAACTGGCTCATGGCTTCTCAAAACTCATGCAAGCCGAGTTCGAGATGAGCATGATTGGAGAGCTGACTCACTTCCTAGGATTGCAAATTCGCCAACAAGATTCAGGTATATTCCTTTCTCAATCTAAATATGCTAAGAATCTAGTGAAAAAGTTTGGTTTGGATTCTGCTAGTTCTGTTAGAACCCCTATGAGCCCTAATGTTAAACTCACTGTAGACTTGTTAGGCAAGAGTGTTGATGCTTCTCTCTATAGAAGCATGATAGGTAGTCTTCTTTACCTTACTGCTAGTAGACCTGACATTAGTTATAGTGTTGGTGTGTGTGCTAGATATCAGGCTAACCCCAAAGAATCTCACATGACTGCTTTAAAAAGAATTATAAAGTATGTCAAAACCACTGCTGAGTTCGGTGTGTGGTATAGCAAGGACACCAATGGTGTCTTAGCTGGGTACTCTGATGTTGATTGGGCTGGAAATGCTGATGATAGAAAGAGTACCTCGGGGGGTTGTTTTTATGTGGGTAACAATCTTGTCTCTTGGATGAGCAAAAAGCAGAACTCCATCTCCTTATCCACTACAGAAGCTGAGTCCATCGCTGCCGGTAGCTGCTACACCCAACTCCTCTGGATGCAAAAACTCCTCCATGATTATGGTATTTGTCAAGAGCATCTCATTATTTACTGTGACAATACCAGTGCCATCAATATCTCTAAGAACCCGGTTCAACATTCTAGAACCAAACACATAGAGATTCGACATCACTTCATTAGGGAGCTTGTCGAAGATGGTACTCTCACTCTTGAGTTTATCCACACTGATGATCAGAAGGCTGACTTGTTCACCAAACCTCTTGACAGCAAACGTTTTGAATTCCTTCGTCAGAACATTGGTGTCATCTCCATGGATTGATCTCCTTCTCTTGTCCCTCTTCCTCATGCATTTGCATCTAGTTTTTGCTTTGATAACATGTTTTTGTTTGTTTATTTTCAGTTTTGTTTATTTTGTTTTTGATATAAAAATAAATTTTTTTTTTTGAAAAGTTGAAAAATACAAAAACAGTGTGTGTTATGTGTACTTTGGTATTTGTGTACCTTGGATGGCCAATGAAACAAAGTTTTCTAAACTTTGTATCTCTTGTAGCTTAGATGAGCATCTTTATGCACAACTAAGCAAGTGAGCTTTGTGGCTCTTGTTTGTGATGAGTAAGATTAAGTTATCTCTTAAACTTAACACTCATATCACTCTTTTTGACGGGTAGGACTAGAAAATCCTAAGAGAAAGGCATAAATGACCATCTTACCACTGTTGCCCGCCAATCATAGTATGACACCTGTATGCTTCGACATAGCAAAAGTGCAGTGTCATAGACACCTGTATGCTTCGGCATAGCAAAAATGCAGTGTCAAAGGCATCCGTATGCTTCGGCATAGCAAAAGTGCAATGTCTATGCTTAACATGTTGGGTATTTCTTTTCTCTCTTTTTATTCCCATGCATGATATGCTTAAAAGAAAATATGCAAAGAAAATAAAAAGCAAAAAGATTAAAATGTTTTAAATATGATTGCAAGCGTGTTTTCTAGGAGATGTGGGAGTCATAGGATGTACCTCAAAGGTGATAGTCCCTATCAAACAGTTATGATTGTGTGTGAGTTAAAGTTATTTTCTCATATCTCAGATCGTCATAACTTGTATACACATATGCAATCTTGCGATGTTTTTCACACACAACACGCAATATTCTTTGCTACTCTTGATACATGTGCAGGTACAATGTGATTTGGCCATCACAAGTGTTTACATGTGCTAATGTATGCTCACTAAACTATCTTAATTTATTTTTGAAATATAAAATTGGTTAGACTTGTTTAGTGTGTGTGTGTGTGTTTTTGAGGATCCATGTGCTTAAATTTCTTGATTGAGAGATGATTTTGAGAGCTTAAAATGTTGATTGGATCTTTGGTTGAGGTGTATGATGGATTGCATTCATGTCTGTGTTTTTCACTTCTCGAAAAACTGCTTTTTAAAGATGGCTCGACACCTCCTCGACACCTGTCTCGACACCTGGTGGATCGGTCGAGAAATCTTTTGTCTTCTCGATACCTTCTCGATACCTTGTCGATCGATCGAGCTTCTTATATCTGAAGTTGGTCTTGCACCTCGACACCTCTCGATACCTTCAGCTGTCGAAGGCAAATTTCTCAACACCTTCCTCGATAGCTTACTCGATACCTCTCGACACCTCAGCTGTCAAGAATTACTGAGGTGTCTATAAAAGGTCAGATCGCGATTTTTTCTCTCATTCTGTCGATCTCTCTCGATCTATCCGAAGACTTTTCACCTCCCAAACGAGTTTCTCTCACTCAAATCTTCAAATCTTCATCATTTTTGGTCTTCCCTTGATTTCCATCACTTGGTATGTTCATTTTCCCTTCCTTTTTCATGCATTTCATATTTTGAAACCTAGGTTTTGGGATTTTTTGAAATTTTTGGAGTTTTTCAAAATTGATGAGTTTTTCTTCAAATTTTGGGTTGGGTTTGCGCTTAAATGTTTTCAAAATGTCATACATTACATTTCATGTGCATTATAATGATATTTACATGCATTTAGATGTGTGCTCTATGTTTGTGTGCTGCTAGGATTGGATTGGGCTGAGCCTATGATGTTTTTTTTTTTTTGCATGTCACATGTTCATGCATTTCCATGCATACGTACTTTTTGTTCAATATATTTAATCTATTTGAACTGTGTTGGGACTTTTCTGATTGTCTCCCTCTCTATCTCTTTCTCATTCTTTTACGTTAGTAGTGTCTATGGCACCCAAACGTAAATCCACTCCTGCTCGGAACCCTCTGCGTTCTGGAGCTTCCTCTTCTTCTAACTCTGCTCCTCTTAACCTTCGGTTCCGTTATGGAGACGTCCACAAGGCATTTTCGGAGAACTTTTCTCGACGAGGTGTTCATTCGGAACGCCAAGTCATTCTGGCGGACTTTGCCGACACTGACCTTCCCTCTGTCATTCACAGTAGGGGATGGGAGTCACTGTGTGACGTCCCGGTCACTTGCCCTCTCGTGCTGATACAGGAGTTTTACTCCAACTTGTACGGGATAGATCGTTCAGTACCTCTCTTTTTCACTCGCATTCGAGGTACGCGTATTCCTGTTACACCGCAGCTAGTTGCGGATGTACTTAGGGTACCTAGGATAGATTTTCCTGATTACCCTTCTTGTGAGCGTCTGAGGACTGTGTCCAAAGATGAGCTCATCTCTGCTTTTTGTGAGCGCCCTGCTGATTGGGGTGAGCATCAATACACATCATGTAGGCCTTTTGCTAAAGGTCCTAGATTTCTTAACATGGTGATGACTTTTGTACTCCATCCACTCTCTCACTACAACTCTATCACAGAGCCTCGTGCTCGATTTTTGCTATCACTTCTAGAGCATCTTACTATAGATTTTCCTTCTCATTTCATCCTTTCTATCATAGTTGTCCATCTAGATTCGGCGTCCCGTGATAAGCTCATCTTTCCTTCCGCTATCACGAGGATCTTACGCCATTTTTCTATCCCTTTTCCTGTGTCCGACCACTTCACTCACATCTGTACCATAGATGCCGCTACCATAAAACATAGTGAGGCTCAGTTTAGGTCGCGACAGACAGATGCCACTCCTCCCTCCCGTTCAGCTCCGTCAAGATCAGCTCCTTCTACATCAGCTCCTTCTTCCTCTACGGGCGATCTATCTCTTGGAGATATTATGGCATAGCTGCAGCGCATGGACACTCGCCTTGATACACTCTCTGCTGAGTTGTATCAGGTGAATGTTCGTGTTGGTTGTATTGCACGACGGCAGGCGACCATGGGTGGTTTTGCTCCAGAGGCTACTCCTTCACCACCTACTCCAGTAGCTTCAGATTCTGAGGATGAGGATGATGATGATGATGATGATGATGGGGATGCCAGCTCCACTGATGAGATGTCTACATGACACTTCACCCTTTGTCACTCGTGACAAAAAGGGGGAGTAGTTTTGGGATTATGAGAGTAGTCATCTTAGGGGGAAAGTTAGTATAGGACATTGTGATAGGGGGAGTGTTGATATTTTTAAGGGATGTAGTGAGGTTTTGATATATTTTTTCTTTTCTATTCTTTATAGATACATTGATCTTGTATATGAGGTATTTTGACCAGTTTTACATACATTGTACTTATTTTCCTATATATGTGGATGTATGTTTCTTTCACCTCTCTCTTCATGTGTTGTTTCTTCTCTATCTTTATACACATGTTCTTTATACTTGTATGCAATCTATTATTTCTGTTTCACACAAGATGCCTTGATGAGTTTTGTTTAAAGTGTTTCAAAAGTACAGGTTGTCAAAGTCTACTTGCCATAAACTCTCTTCTTGCAAAGTTTTTCAAGAGTTTGTGTTAGGATAAATTTTATTGTATTCAACAAGTGAATATGAGTTGAGTGATTTATGACTTCTCTCATATGTTCATTTGTTTGTTGTGGTTTTGTCACGGATTGCCAAAGGGGGAGATTGTTAGGACATATGTGTGTTCACTTGTTAAGAACATATGTCACTTATTTATGTAAATTGGCTAATCCTTTTGACAAAACACACTCTACTTGTAATTGGGTAGTTCTAGGTGTTTTTAATACTTCAAGAAACAAGGTTTCAAGATCAAGTGTTGAAGTCATTAAGTCTGTCCAAGAAAAAGCAAGCTGAAGTGCAAGTTCATTAAATCTCGACACCTTCTCGATAGCTACCTCGACACCTGCTATCTGTCGAGAATTACAAAATCAATTTTTCTGATTTGATTTCCTTGGGATCCGTGAATATGCTTTTGGACCTTCTTTTCTTCTAACCCTAAACATATAAAAGGATTGTTTTAAGAGCCGTCAAATTGTACACAAGTTGTAAAAGCATTGAGCAATCCTTGTTCAAGCAAATTGTGATCAAAAGACGAAGTTCTTAACCTAGTTCATCTTCTCTCAAGAAGTTGCTGTGTATTTGCACCATAGGGTTTTGTAACCAAGAATCTTCCTGATCTTCATTGTGTATGATGAACTGAAGAACTTTGCAGTAGTTGGTGTTTGAAGTCGCGTACTAGGATCCGCGCATTGGTTAGTCACGTACTTGGGAGCCGTGCATCAAAGGTGGAAATTGTCACTACAGATCAAGTCCAATTGGGTATTGGGGTAAGGGTTCAATTGTAGGTTGGTAAGGTACTTGGGATTCCTTTACTTGTAACTGCTTGATTTGATAATAGTGGAGTTTCTGGAGTGGTGACCTGAAAATCACCCGGTGGGGTTTTTGCCGCAAGGGTTTTCCCCATTCGTAAACAAATCACCGTGTCATTTAATTTCCACTGCATATTTAGTTGTTTGGTGATTTGTTTGTGCTTCCACGCAATTGCATGATAAATTGATTAATTAATAATTTGACTAATTAATTAATTGGTTTAATCACAAGGGGTCATTCAGTTATAAGGAACATGAGACACATCGTGAAAAACGATCGTACGAATCGCCACAGGAATGTGAGGATTAACACCAACACTAATATGTCGATACCGGTATGACACATATATCATCAATGTAACGAGCATGTGAATACAAGCCAGGATAACAAATGTAGTATCGCAATAGTGACGCCAAACACTAAGTATGCGAGGATCACACTTGAAACGACGTGAAATAATCACATCATCCACGACATCATCCATGACAGAATCTCTGCAAAAAGAATATTAATATTTCTTTCAGACTTGTGTACATGATATGTGACAATTTTAAAGTAAATCACTACGAAGTAAATTGTTGCAAAATATGAAATTTATTGCAATGAAAATTTAGTGTTCCACAAACCTATTATTTTTTTCAGTAAAAAAATAACCTCTTGCAACGAGATTTTCAAAGTAAATCGTTGCAATATATGGAATTTATTGCAACGAAAATCTAGTGTTGCATAAACCTATTGCTTTTTTTTTAAAAAAATAACCTATTGCTATGAGATTTTAAAATTAAATTGTTGCAATATGTGGAATTTATTCAAACAAAAATATAGTGTAGAAAAAAAAAATAAACTGAGCATCCTCGTTCCATCATCTGGAAGTCACACTCAATCATTTCCAATTGAAATGATGCATCGATATTTGGGGCTTATAGAGGCTAGAGCCAAGTTGGTTGCATTGCAACTGAGGAGGAACATGTCCCTGCCTGGTAGAAAACTCGCCAACTAATCTCCATCAACAAAGTTATAAAGACAAATACAGCACGTCTCCATTTTATAAGGAGGATGAGACACATCGTGAAAAACAATCGTACGAATCCCCACAAGAATGCGAGGATCAACACCCACACTAATATGTCGATACCGGTATGACACATATCATCAATGTAACGAGCACATGAATACAAGCCGTGACAACAAATGTAGTATCGCAATAGTGATGCCAAACTGTAAGTATGCGATGATCACACTTGAAAGGACGTGAAATAATCAGATCATCCACGACATCATCCATGACAGACTCTCTGCAAAAAGAATATTAATATTTCTTTTAGACTTGTGTACATGATATGAGACAATTTCAAAGGAAATCGTTGCAAAGTAAATTGTTGCAACATATGAAATTTATTGCAATGAAAATCTAGTGTTGCATAGACCTATTACTTTTTTTTAATAAAAAATAACCGATTGCAACGAGATTTTCAAAGTAAATCTTTGGAATATATGGAATTTATTACAACGAAAATCTAGTGTTGCATAAACCTATTACCTTTTCTTAATAAAAAAATAACCTATTGCAATGAGAGTTTCAAAGTAAATCGTTGCAATATGTAGAATTTATTGCAACAAAAATCTCGTGTTGAAAAAAAAAAAACTGAGCATTGTCGTTCCATAATTTGGAAGTCACACTCAATCGTTTTCAACTGAAATGATAGCTCGACAATAGGGGCTTGTAGAGGCTATAGCCAAGTAGGGTGCAATGCAACTACGGTGGAACACGTGCCTGCATGGTGCAAGACTCGTAAACTAATCTCCATCAACAAAGTTGTAATGATGAATACGCCACGTCTGCATGTTATAAGCAACACGAGAAACGTTGTGAAAAATGATTGTATGAATCCCAACAGGAATGCGAGGATCAACACCAACCCTAATATGTCAATACCGGTATGACACATAGATCATCAATGTAACGAGCACGTGAATACATGCCGTGATATCAAATGTATTATCGCAACAGTGACGCCAAACACTAAGTATGCGAGGATCACAATTGAAAGGACGTGAAATAATCACATCATCCACGACATCATCCATGACAGAATCTCTGCAAAAAGAATATTAATATTTCTTTCAGACTTGTGTGCATGATATGAGACAATTTCAAAGTAAATCGTTGCAAAGTAAATTGTTGCAACATATGAAATTTATTGCAACGTAAATCTAGTGTTGTATAAACCTATTGCTTTTTTTAATAAAAAAAAATAACCCTTTGCAATGAGATTTTCGAAGTAAATCGTTGCCATATATAAATCGTTGCAATATATGGAATTTATTGCAATGAAAATCTACTGTTGCATGAACCTATTGCTTTTTTTAATAAAAAAAATAACCTATTGCAACGAGATTTTAAAAGTAAGTCGTTGCAATGTATAAATCGTTGCAAAATATGGAATTTATTGCAATGAAAATCTAGTGGTGCATAAACCCATTACTTTTTTTTAATATAAAAAATAACCGATTGTAACGAGATTTTCAAAGTAAATTGTTGCAACATATTTAATTTATTGCAATGAAAATCTGGTGTTGCATAAACTTATTTCTTTTTTTTTTAATAAAAAAATAACCTATTGCAACAAGATTTTCAAAGTAAATCATTGCAAAATATGGAATTTATAGCAACGAAAATCTAGTGTTGCATAAACATATTATTTCTTTTAATAAAAAAATAACCTATTGCAACGAGATTTTCAAAGCAAATCGTTGCAATATATTGAATTTATTGCAACGAAAATCTAGTGTTGAAAAAAGAAAAACAGAGCATCCTCGTTCCATCATCTGGATGTTACACTCAATTGTCTCCAACAGCACTGACGCCTCGACAATTGGGGCATGTAGAGGCCAGAGCCAAGTAGGGTGCAATGCAACTGCGGTGGAACACGTGCCTGCATGGGGAAGACTCGCCAACTAATTTCCATCAACAAAGTTATAAAGACAAATATAGCACGTCTCCATGTTATAAGGAACATGAGACACATCGTGAAAAACGATCGTACGAATCCCCACAAGAATGCGAGGATCAACACCAACACTAAAATGTCGATACCAGTATCACACATATATCATCAATGTCACTAGCACATGAAAACAAGCCATGATAACAAATGTAGTATCGCAATAGTGACACCAAACACTAAGTATGCGAGGATCACGCTTGAAAGTACATGAAATAATCACATCATCCACGACATCATCCATGACAGAATCTCTGCAAAAAGAATATTAATATTTCTTTCAGACTTGTGTACATGATATGAGAAAATTTTAAAGTAAATCGTTGCAGAGTAAATTGTTGCAACATATGAAATTTATTGCAATGAAAATCCAGTGTTGCACAAACCGATTATTTTTATTAGTAAAAAAATAACCTATTGCAACGAGATTTTCAAAGTAAATCGTTGCAATATATAAATCGTTGGAATATATGGAATTTTTTCCAGTGAAAATCTATTGTTGCGTAAACTATTGCTTTTTGTAATTAAAAAATAACCTATTGCAACGAGATTTTCAAAGTAAGTCGTTGCAATATATCTAATTTACTGCAATGAAAATCTAGTGTTGGATAAACTTATTACTTTTTTTTAATTAAAAAATAACCTATTGCAACGAGATTTTAAAAGTTAATCGTTGCAAGATATAGAATTTATAGCAACGAAAATCTGGTGTTTGATAAACTTATTACTTTTTTTTAATAAAAAAAGTCCTATTTCAGCGAGATTTTCAAAAGAAATCGTTGCAAGATATGGAATTTATTGCCACGAAAATATAGTTTTGCATAAACCTATTCCTTTTTTTTAATAAAAAAACAACCTATTTCAACGAGTTTTTCAAAGTAAATCGTTGCAATATATGGAATTTATTGCAACAAAAATCTAGTGTTGAAAAAAAAAAAAAAAAAACTGAGCATCCTCGTTCCATTATCTGGAAGTCACACTCAATTGTCTCCAACAGAACTGACGCCTCGACAAATGGGGCATGTAGAGGCTAGAGCCAAGTAGGGTGCAATGCAACTGCTGTGGAACACGTGCCTGCAGGGGGAAGACTTGCCAACTAATCTCCATCATCAAAGTTATAAAGAGAAATACAGCACGTCTCCATGTTATAAGGAACATGAGACACATCGTGAAAAACGGTCGTACGAATCCCCACAAGAATGCGAGGATCAACACCAACACTAATATGTTGACACCGGTATGACACATATATCATCAATGTTACGAGCACATGAATACAAGCTGTCACAACAAATGTAGTATCGCAATAGTGACACCAAACTTTAAGTATGCGATGATCACACTTGAAAGGACGTCAAATAATCACATCATCCACGACCGACTCTCTGCAAAAAGAATATTAATATTTCTTTTTGACTTGTGTACACGATATGAGACAATTTCAAAGTAAATTGTTGCAAGATATGAAATTTATTGCGATGAAAATCTAGTGTTGCATAAAGCTATTAGTTTTTTTTAATAAAAAATAACCGATTACAACGAGATTTTCATAGTAAATTGTTCCAATATATGAAATTTATTACAACAAAAATCTAGTGTTGCATAAACCTATTACCTTTTTTCAATAAAAAAAATAACCCATTGCAATGAGATTTTCAAAGTAAATCGTTGCAATATGTGGAATTTATTGCAACAAAAATCTAGTGTTGAAAAAAAACTGAGCATCCTCGTTCCATAATTTGGAAGTCACACTCAATCGTTTCCAACAGAAATGACGCCTCGACAATAGGGGCTTGTAGAGGCTAGAGCCAAGTAGGGTGCAATGCAACTGCGGTGGAACTCGTGCCTACACGGTGCAAGACTCGTAAACTAATCTCCATCAACAAAGTTGTAATGATGAATACGCCACGTCTGCATGTTATAAGCAACACGAGAAACGTTGTGAAAAATGATTGTATGAATCCCAACAGGAATGCGAGGATCAACACCAACCCTAATATGTCAATACCGGTATGACACATAGATCATCAATGTAACGAGCACGTGAATACATGCCGTGATATCAAATGTATTATCGCAACAGTGACGCCAAACACTAAGTATGCGAGGATCACAATTGAAAGGACGTGAAATAATCACATCATCCACGACATCATCCATGACAGAATCTCTGCAAAAAGAATATTAATATTTCTTTCAGACTTGTGTGCATGATATGAGACAATTTCAAAGTAAATCGTTGCAAAGTAAATTGTTGCAACATATGAAATTTATTGCAACGTAAATCTAGTGTTGTATAAACCTATTGCTTTTTTTAATAAAAAAAAATAACCCTTTGCAATGAGATTTTCGAAGTAAATCGTTGCCATATATAAATCGTTGCAATATATGGAATTTATTGCAATGAAAATCTACTGTTGCATGAACCTATTGCTTTTTTTAATAAAAAAAATAACCTATTGCAACGAGATTTTAAAAGTAAGTCGTTGCAATGTATAAATCGTTGCAAAATATGGAATTTATTGCAATGAAAATCTAGTGGTGCATAAACCCATTACTTTTTTTTAATATAAAAAATAACCGATTGTAACGAGATTTTCAAAGTAAATTGTTGCAACATATTTAATTTATTGCAATGAAAATCTGGTGTTGCATAAACTTATTTCTTTTTTTTTTAATAAAAAAATAACCTATTGCAACAAGATTTTCAAAGTAAATCATTGCAAAATATGGAATTTATAGCAACGAAAATCTAGTGTTGCATAAACATATTATTTCTTTTAATAAAAAAATAACCTATTGCAACGAGATTTTCAAAGCAAATCGTTGCAATATATTGAATTTATTGCAACGAAAATCTAGTGTTGAAAAAAGAAAAACAGAGCATCCTCGTTCCATCATCTGGATGTTACACTCAATTGTCTCCAACAGCACTGACGCCTCGACAATTGGGGCATGTAGAGGCCAGAGCCAAGTAGGGTGCAATGCAACTGCGGTGGAACACGTGCCTGCATGGGGAAGACTCGCCAACTAATTTCCATCAACAAAGTTATAAAGACAAATATAGCACGTCTCCATGTTATAAGGAACATGAGACACATCGTGAAAAACGATCGTACGAATCCCCACAAGAATGCGAGGATCAACACCAACACTAAAATGTCGATACCAGTATCACACATATATCATCAATGTCACTAGCACATGAAAACAAGCCATGATAACAAATGTAGTATCGCAATAGTGACACCAAACACTAAGTATGCGAGGATCACGCTTGAAAGTACATGAAATAATCACATCATCCACGACATCATCCATGACAGAATCTCTGCAAAAAGAATATTAATATTTCTTTCAGACTTGTGTACATGATATGAGAAAATTTTAAAGTAAATCGTTGCAGAGTAAATTGTTGCAACATATGAAATTTATTGCAATGAAAATCCAGTGTTGCACAAACCGATTATTTTTATTAGTAAAAAAATAACCTATTGCAACGAGATTTTCAAAGTAAATCGTTGCAATATATAAATCGTTGGAATATATGGAATTTTTTCCAGTGAAAATCTATTGTTGCGTAAACTATTGCTTTTTGTAATTAAAAAATAACCTATTGCAACGAGATTTTCAAAGTAAGTCGTTGCAATATATCTAATTTACTGCAATGAAAATCTAGTGTTGGATAAACTTATTACTTTTTTTTAATTAAAAAATAACCTATTGCAACGAGATTTTAAAAGTTAATCGTTGCAAGATATAGAATTTATAGCAACGAAAATCTGGTGTTTGATAAACTTATTACTTTTTTTTAATAAAAAAAGTCCTATTTCAGCGAGATTTTCAAAAGAAATCGTTGCAAGATATGGAATTTATTGCCACGAAAATATAGTTTTGCATAAACCTATTCCTTTTTTTTAATAAAAAAACAACCTATTTCAACGAGTTTTTCAAAGTAAATCGTTGCAATATATGGAATTTATTGCAACAAAAATCTAGTGTTGAAAAAAAAAAAAAAAAACTGAGCATCCTCGTTCCATTATCTGGAAGTCACACTCAATTGTCTCCAACAGAACTGACGCCTCGACAAATGGGGCATGTAGAGGCTAGAGCCAAGTAGGGTGCAATGCAACTGCTGTGGAACACGTGCCTGCAGGGGGAAGACTTGCCAACTAATCTCCATCATCAAAGTTATAAAGAGAAATACAGCACGTCTCCATGTTATAAGGAACATGAGACACATCGTGAAAAACGGTCGTACGAATCCCCACAAGAATGCGAGGATCAACACCAACACTAATATGTTGACACCGGTATGACACATATATCATCAATGTTACGAGCACATGAATACAAGCTGTCACAACAAATGTAGTATCGCAATAGTGACACCAAACTTTAAGTATGCGATGATCACACTTGAAAGGACGTCAAATAATCACATCATCCACGACCGACTCTCTGCAAAAAGAATATTAATATTTCTTTTTGACTTGTGTACACGATATGAGACAATTTCAAAGTAAATTGTTGCAAGATATGAAATTTATTGCGATGAAAATCTAGTGTTGCATAAAGCTATTAGTTTTTTTTAATAAAAAATAACCGATTACAACGAGATTTTCATAGTAAATTGTTCCAATATATGAAATTTATTACAACAAAAATCTAGTGTTGCATAAACCTATTACCTTTTTTCAATAAAAAAAATAACCCATTGCAATGAGATTTTCAAAGTAAATCGTTGCAATATGTGGAATTTATTGCAACAAAAATCTAGTGTTGAAAAAAAACTGAGCATCCTCGTTCCATAATTTGGAAGTCACACTCAATCGTTTCCAACAGAAATGACGCCTCGACAATAGGGGCTTGTAGAGGCTAGAGCCAAGTAGGGTGCAATGCAACTGCGGTGGAACTCGTGCCTACACGGTGCAAGACTCGTAAACTAATCTCCATCAACAAAGTTGTAATGATGAATACGCCACGTCTGCATGTTATAAGCAACACGAGAAACGTTGTGAAAAATGATTGTATGAATCCCAACAGGAATGCGAGGATCAACACCAACCCTAATATGTCAATACCGGTATGACACATAGATCATCAATGTAACGAGCACGTGAATACATGCCGTGATATCAAATGTATTATCGCAACAGTGACGCCAAACACTAAGTATGCGAGGATCACAATTGAAAGGACGTGAAATAATCACATCATCCACGACATCATCCATGACAGAATCTCTGCAAAAAGAATATTAATATTTCTTTCAGACTTGTGTGCATGATATGAGACAATTTCAAAGTAAATCGTTGCAAAGTAAATTGTTGCAACATATGAAATTTATTGCAACGTAAATCTAGTGTTGTATAAACCTATTGCTTTTTTTAATAAAAAAAAATAACCCTTTGCAATGAGATTTTCGAAGTAAATCGTTGCCATATATAAATCGTTGCAATATATGGAATTTATTGCAATGAAAATCTACTGTTGCATGAACCTATTGCTTTTTTTAATAAAAAAAATAACCTATTGCAACGAGATTTTAAAAGTAAGTCGTTGCAATGTATAAATCGTTGCAAAATATGGAATTTATTGCAATGAAAATCTAGTGGTGCATAAACCCATTACTTTTTTTTAATATAAAAAATAACCGATTGTAACGAGATTTTCAAAGTAAATTGTTGCAACATATTTAATTTATTGCAATGAAAATCTGGTGTTGCATAAACTTATTTCTTTTTTTTTTAATAAAAAAATAACCTATTGCAACAAGATTTTCAAAGTAAATCATTGCAAAATATGGAATTTATAGCAACGAAAATCTAGTGTTGCATAAACATATTATTTCTTTTAATAAAAAAATAACCTATTGCAACGAGATTTTCAAAGCAAATCGTTGCAATATATTGAATTTATTGCAACGAAAATCTAGTGTTGAAAAAAGAAAAACAGAGCATCCTCGTTCCATCATCTGGATGTTACACTCAATTGTCTCCAACAGCACTGACGCCTCGACAATTGGGGCATGTAGAGGCCAGAGCCAAGTAGGGTGCAATGCAACTGCGGTGGAACACGTGCCTGCATGGGGAAGACTCGCCAACTAATTTCCATCAACAAAGTTATAAAGACAAATATAGCACGTCTCCATGTTATAAGGAACATGAGACACATCGTGAAAAACGATCGTACGAATCCCCACAAGAATGCGAGGATCAACACCAACACTAAAATGTCGATACCAGTATCACACATATATCATCAATGTCACTAGCACATGAAAACAAGCCATGATAACAAATGTAGTATCGCAATAGTGACACCAAACACTAAGTATGCGAGGATCACGCTTGAAAGTACATGAAATAATCACATCATCCACGACATCATCCATGACAGAATCTCTGCAAAAAGAATATTAATATTTCTTTCAGACTTGTGTACATGATATGAGAAAATTTTAAAGTAAATCGTTGCAGAGTAAATTGTTGCAACATATGAAATTTATTGCAATGAAAATCCAGTGTTGCACAAACCGATTATTTTTATTAGTAAAAAAATAACCTATTGCAACGAGATTTTCAAAGTAAATCGTTGCAATATATAAATCGTTGGAATATATGGAATTTTTTCCAGTGAAAATCTATTGTTGCGTAAACTATTGCTTTTTGTAATTAAAAAATAACCTATTGCAACGAGATTTTCAAAGTAAGTCGTTGCAATATATCTAATTTACTGCAATGAAAATCTAGTGTTGGATAAACTTATTACTTTTTTTTAATTAAAAAATAACCTATTGCAACGAGATTTTAAAAGTTAATCGTTGCAAGATATAGAATTTATAGCAACGAAAATCTGGTGTTTGATAAACTTATTACTTTTTTTTAATAAAAAAAGTCCTATTTCAGCGAGATTTTCAAAAGAAATCGTTGCAAGATATGGAATTTATTGCCACGAAAATATAGTTTTGCATAAACCTATTCCTTTTTTTTAATAAAAAAACAACCTATTTCAACGAGTTTTTCAAAGTAAATCGTTGCAATATATGGAATTTATTGCAACAAAAATCTAGTGTTGAAAAAAAAAAAAAAAAAACTGAGCATCCTCGTTCCATTATCTGGAAGTCACACTCAATTGTCTCCAACAGAACTGACGCCTCGACAAATGGGGCATGTAGAGGCTAGAGCCAAGTAGGGTGCAATGCAACTGCTGTGGAACACGTGCCTGCAGGGGGAAGACTTGCCAACTAATCTCCATCATCAAAGTTATAAAGAGAAATACAGCACGTCTCCATGTTATAAGGAACATGAGACACATCGTGAAAAACGGTCGTACGAATCCCCACAAGAATGCGAGGATCAACACCAACAGTAATATGTTGACACCGGTATGACACATATATCATCAATGTTACGAGCACATGAATACAAGCTGTCACAACAAATGTAGTATCGCAATAGTGACACCAAACTTTAAGTATGCGATGATCACACTTGAAAGGACGTCAAATAATCACATCATCCACGACCGACTCTCTGCAAAAAGAATATTAATATTTCTTTTTGACTTGTGTACACGATATGAGACAATTTCAAAGTAAATTGTTGCAAGATATGAAATTTATTGCGATGAAAATCTAGTGTTGCATAAAGCTATTAGTTTTTTTTAATAAAAAATAACCGATTACAACGAGATTTTCATAGTAAATTGTTCCAATATATGAAATTTATTACAACAAAAATCTAGTGTTGCATAAACCTATTACCTTTTTTCAATAAAAAAAATAACCCATTGCAATGAGATTTTCAAAGTAAATCGTTGCAATATGTGGAATTTATTGCAACAAAAATCTAGTGTTGAAAAAAAACTGAGCATCCTCGTTCCATAATTTGGAAGTCACACTCAATCGTTTCCAACAGAAATGACGCCTCGACAATAGGGGCTTGTAGAGGCTAGAGCCAAGTAGGGTGCAATGCAACTGCGGTGGAACTCGTGCCTACACGGTGCAAGACTCGTAAACTAATCTCCGTCAACAAAGTTGTAATGACAAATACGTCACGTCTGCATGTTATAAGCAACATGAAAAACATTTTGAAAAATGATTGTGTGAATCTCAAAAGGAATGCGAGGATCAACACCAACGCTAATATCTCGATACCGGTATGACACATAGATCATCAATGTAATGAGCACGTGAATACGTGCCGTGATATCAAATGTAGTATCGCAACAGTGACGCCAAACAATAAGTATGCAAGGATCACAATTGAAAGGACATGAAATAATCACATCATCCACGACATCATCCATGACAGAATCTCTGCAAAAAGAATATTAATATTTCTTTCAGACTTGTGTGCATGATATGAGACAATTTCAAAGTAAATCGTTGCAAATTAAATTGTTGCAACATATGAAATTTATTGCAACATAAATCTAGTGTTGCATAAACCTATTGCTTTTTTTAATAAAAAAATAACCTTTTGCAATGAGAATTTCGACGTAAACCGTTGCAATATATAAATCGTTGCAATATATGGAATTTACTGCAATGAAAATCTATTGTTGCATAAACCTATTGCTTTTTCTAATAAAAAAATAATCTATTGCAATGAGATTTTCAAAGTAAGTCATTGTAATGTATAAATCGTTGTAAAATATGGAATTTATTACAATGAAAATCTAGTGGTGCATAAACCTATTACTTTTTTTTAATAAAAAAATAACCGATTGCAATGAGATTTTCAAAGTACATCGTTGCAATATATGTAATTTATTGCAATGAAAATCTGGTGTTGCAGAAACTTATTACATTTTTTTAATAAAAAAATAACCTATTGCAACGAGATTTTTAAAGTAAATCGTTGCAAGATATAGAATTTACAGCAACGAAAATCTAGTGTTGCACAAACATATTATTTCTTTTAATAAAAAAATAACCTATTGCAACGAGATTTTCAAAGTAAATCGTTGCAATATATTGAATTTACTGCAACAAAAATCTAGGGCGGAAATAAAAAAAAAACAGAGCATCCTCGTTCCATCATCCGAATGTCACACTCAATTGTCTCCAACAGAACTGACGCCTCGACAATTGGGGTATGTAGAGGCTAGAGCCAAGTAGGGTGCAATGCAACTGCTGTGGAACACGTGCCTGCAGGGGGAAGACTTGCCAACTAATCTCCATCGACAAAGTTATAAAAGAAATACAGCACGTCTCCATGTTATCAGGAACATGAGACACATTGTGAAAAACGGTCGTACGAATCCCCACAAGAATGCGAGGATCAACACCAACACTAATATGTCGATACCGGTATGACACATATATTATCAATGTAACGAGCACATGAAAACAATCCATGATAACAAATGTAGTATCGCAATAGTGACGCCAAACACTAAGTATGCGAGGATCACACTTGAAAGGATGTGAAATAATCACATCATCCACGACATCATCCATGACAGAATCTCTGCAAAAAGAATATTAATATTTCTTTCGGACTTGTGTACATGATATGAGACAATTTTAAACTAAATCGTTGCAGAGTAAATTGTTGCAAAATATGAAATTTATTGCAACAAAAATCTGATGTTGCACAAACCTATTATTTTTTTCAAAAAAAAAAAAAAAAACTTATTACAATGAGATTTTCAACGTAAATCATTGCAATATATTTAATTTATTGCAACGAAAATCTAGTGTTGCATAAACCTATTACTTTTAAAAAAAAAAAAAAAAAACCTATTGCAACGAGATTTTCAAAGTAAATCGTTGCAATATGTGGAATTTATTGCAACGAAAATCTATTGTTGCATAAACCTATTGCTTTTTTTATTTAAAAAATAACCTATTGCAATGAGATTTTCAAAGTAAGTCATTGCAATGTATAAATCGTTGCAACATATGAAATTTAGTACAATAAAAATCTAGTGGTGCATAAACCTATTACATTTTTTTAATAAAAAAATAACCGATTGCAACGAGATTTTCAAAGTAAATTATTGCAATATATGTAATTTATTGCAATGAAAATCTGGTGTTGCATAAACTTATTACTTTTTTTTAATAAAAAAATAACCAATTGCAACGAGATTTTCGAAGTAAATCGTTGCAAGATATAGAATATATAGCAACGAAAATCTAGTGTTGCATAAACATATTATTTCTTTTAATAAAAAGATAACCTATTGCAATGAGATTTTCAAAGTAAATCGTTGCAATATATGGAATTTATTGTAACAAAAATCTATTGTTGAAAAAAAAAAAACAGAGCATCCATGTTCCATCATCTGGAAGTCACGCTCAATTATCTCCAACAAAATTGACACCTCGACAATTAGGGCATGTAGAGGCTAGAGCCAAGTAGGGCGCAATGCAACTGCGGTGGAACACGTGCCTGCATGGGGAAGACTCCAACTAATCTCCATCAACAAAGTTATAAAGACAAATATAGCACGTCTCCATGTTATGAGGAACATGAGAAAAAAGATCGTACGAATCCCCACAGGAATGTGAGCATCAATACCAACACTAATATGTCGATACCGGTATGACACATAGATCATCAATGTAACGAGCACATGAATACAAGCTGTGACAACAAATGTAGTATCGCAATAGTGACGCCAAACTTTAAGTATGTGAGGATCACACTTGAAAGGACGTGAAATAATCACATCATCCACGACATCATCCATGACAGAATCTCTGCAAAAAGAATATTAATATTTCTTTCAGACTTGTGTACATGATATGAGAAAATTTTAAAGTAAATCGTTGCAGAGTAAATTGTTGCAACATATGAAATTTATTGCAATGAAAATCCAGTGTTGCACAAACCGATTATTTTTATTAGTAAAAAAATAACCTATTGCAACGAGATTTTCAAAGTAAATCGTTGCAAAATATGGAATTTATTGCAACGAAAATCTGGTATTGCATAAACCTGTTACTTTTTTTTAATAAAAAATAAGCCATTGCAACGAGATTTTCAAAGTAAATCATTGCAATATATGGAATTTATTGCAACAAAAATCTAGTGTTGAAAAAAAAAACAGAGCATCCATGTTCCATCATCTGGAAGTCACGCTCAATTATCTCCAACAAAATTGACACCTCGACAATTGGGGCATGTAGAGGCTAGAGCCAAGTAGGGTGCAATGCAACTGCGGTGGAACACGTGCCTGCATGGGGAAGACTCCAACTAATCTCCATCAACAAAGTTATAAAGACAAATATAGCACGTCTCCATGTTATAAGGAACATGAGAAAAAAGATCGTACGAATCCCCACAGGAATGTGAGCATCAATACCAACACTAATATGTCGATACCGGTATGACACATAGATCATCAATGTAACGAGCACATGAATACAAGCTGTGACAACAAATGTAGTATCGCAATAGTGACGCCAAACTTTAAGTATGTGAGGATCACACTTGAAAGGACGTGAAATAATCACATCATCCACGACATCATCCATGACAGAATCTCTACAAAAAGAATATTAATATTTCTTTCAGACTTGTGTACATGAAATGAGACAATTTTAAAGTAAATCGTTGCAAAGTAAATTGTTTCAAAATATGAAATTTATTGCAAAGAAAATTTAGTGTTGCATAAACCAATTATTTTTTCAATAAAAAAATAACCTATTGCAACGAGATTTTCAAAGTAAATCGTTGCAAAATATGGAATTTATTGCAACGAAAATCTGGTATTGCATAAACCTATTACTTTTTTTTAATAAAAAATAAGCCATTGCAACGAGATTTTCAAAGTAAATCATTGCAATATATGGAATTTATTGCAACAAAAATCTAGTGTTGAAAAAAAAAACAGAGCATCCATGTTCCATCATCTGGAAGTCACGCTCAATTATCTCCAACAAAATTGACACCTCGACAATTTGGGCATGTAGAGGCTAGAGCCAAGTAGGGTGCAATGCAACTGCGGTGGAACACGTGCCTGCATGGGGAAGACTCCAACTAATCTCCATCAACAAAGTTATAAAGACAAATATAGCACGTCTCCATGTTATGAGGAACATGAGAAAAAAGATCGTACGAATCCCCACAGGAATGTGAGCATCAATACCAACACTAATATGTCGATACCGGTATGACACATAGATCATCAATGTAACGAGCACATGAATACAAGCTGTGACAACAAATGTAGTATCGCAATAGTGACGCCAAACTTTAAGTATGTGAGGATCACACTTGAAAGGACGTGAAATAATCACATCATCCACGACATCATCCATGACAGAATCTCTGCAAAAAGAATATTAATATTTCTTTCAGACTTGTGTACATGAAATGAGACAATTTTAAAGTAAATCGTTGCAAAGTAAATTGTTTCAAAATATGAAATTTATTGCAAAGAAAATTTAGTGTTGCATAAACCAATTATTTTTTCAATAAAAAAATAACCTATTGCAACGAGATTTTCAAAGTAAATCGTTGCAAAATATGGAATTTATTGCAACGAAAATCTGGTATTGCATAAACCTATTACTTTTTTTTAATAAAAAATAATCCATTGCAACGAGATTTTCAAAGTAAATCATTGCAATATATGGAATTTATTGCAACAAAAATCTAGTGTTGAAAAAAAAAACAGGGCATCGTCGTTCCATCATCTGAATGTCACACTCAATTGTCTCCAACAGAATTGACGCCTCAACAATTGGGGCATGCAGAGGCTAGAGCCAAGTAGGGTGCAATGCAACAGTGGTGGAACACGTGCCTGCATGGGGAAGACTCCCCAACTAATCACCATCAACAATGTTATAAAGACAAATATAGCACGTCTCCTTGTTATAAGGAAAATGAGACACATCGTGAAAAACGATCGTACGAATCTCCACAGGAATGCGAGGATCAACACCAACACTAATATGTCGATACCGGTATGACACATATGTCATCAATGTAACGAGCACAGGAATACAAGCTGTGACAACAAATGTAGTATCGCAATAGTGACGCCAAACTTTAAGTATGTGAGGATCACACTTGAAAGGACATGAAATAATCACATCATCCACGACATCATCCATGACAGAATCTCTGCAAAAAGAATATTAATATTTCTTTCAGACTTGTGTACATCAAATGAGACAATTTTAAAGTAAATCGTTGCAAAGTAAATTGTTTCAAAATATGAAATTTATTGCAAAGAAAATTTAGTGTTGCATAAACCAATTATTTTTTCAATAAAAAAATAACCTATTGCAACGAGATTTTCAAAGTAAATCGTTGCAAAATATGGAATTTATTACAACGAAAATCTGGTATTGCATAAACCTATTACTTTTTTTTAATAAAAAATAATCCATTGTAACGAGATTTTCAAAGTAAATCATTGCAATATATGAAATTTATTGCAACAAAAATCTTGTGTTGAAAAAAAAAACAGAGCATCCTCGTTCCGTCATCTGAATGTCACACTCAATTGTCTCTAACAGAATTGACGCCTCAACAATTGGGGCATGCAGAGGCTAGAGCCAAGTAGGGTGCAATGCAACAGTGGTGGAACACGTGCCTGCATGGGGAAGACTCCCCAACTAATCTCCATCAACAAAGTTATAAAGACAAATATAGCACGTCTCCATGTTATAAGGAACATGAGAAAAAAGATCGTACGAATCCCCACAGGAATGTGAGCATCAATACCAACACTAATATGTCAATACTGGTATGACACATAGATCATCAATGTAACGAGCACATGAATACAAGCTGTGACAACAAATGTAGTATCGCAATAGTCACGCCAAACTTTAAGTATGCGATGATCACACCTGAAAGGACGTAAAATAATCATATCATCGACGGCAGTATCTCTGCAAAAACAATATTAATATTTCTTTTAGACTTGTGTACATGATATAAGACAATTTCAAAGTAAATCGTTGCAAAGTAAATTGTTGCAACATATGAAATTTTTTGCAGTAAAAATCTAGTGGTGCATAAACCTATTACTTTTTTTTAATAAAAAAATAACCGATGGCAACGAGATTTTCAAAGCAAATCATTGCAATATATGTAATTTATTGCAATGAAAATCTGGTGTTGCACAAACTTATTATTATTTTTTAATAAAAAAATAACCTATTGCAACGAGATTTTCAAAGTAAATCATTGCAAGATATAGAATTTATTGCAACAAAAATCTAGTGTTGCATAAACATATCATTTCTTTTAATAAAAAAATGACCTATTGCAACGAGATTTTCAAAGTAAATCGTTGCAACATATGGAATTTATTGCAACGAAAACCTAGTATTGCATAAACCTTTTTTTTTTTTTTTAAATAACTTATTGCAACGAAATTTTAAAATTAAATCGCTGCAATATGTGGAATTTATTCAATCAAAAATTTAGTGTTGAAAAAAAAAACTGAGCATCCTCGTTCCATCATCTGGAAGTCACACTCAATCGTTTTCAACAGAAATGACGCCTCGATATTTGGGGCTTATAGAGGCTTGAGCCAAGTTGGTTAAATTGCAACTGAGGTGGAACACATGCCTGCATGGTGAACGACTCACCAACTATTCTCCATCAACTAAGTTTTAAAGGCAAATACAACATGTCTCCATGTTATAAGGAACATGAGACATATCGTGACAAACGATCATACGAATCCCCACAAGAACGCGAAGATCAGCACCCACACTAATATGTCGATACCGGTTTGACACATAGATCATCAATGTAACGAGCACATGAATACAAGTTGTGACAACAATTGTAGTATCGCAATAGTGACGCCAAACTTTAAGTATGTGCGGATCACACTTGAAAGGACGTGAAATAATCACATCATCCATGACAGAATCTCTTCAAAAAGAATATTAATTTTTCTTTCAGACTTGTGTACATGAAATGAGACAATTTTAAAGTAAATCGTTGCAAAGTAAATTGTTTCAAAATATGAAATTTATTGCAAAGAAAATTTAGTGTTGCATAAATCTATTATTTTTTCAATAAAAAAATAACCTATTGCAATGAGGTTTTCAAAGTAAATCGTTGCAAAATATGTAATTTATTGCAACGAAAATCTGGTATTGCATAAACCTGTTACTTGTTTTTAACAAAAAATAACCGATTGCAATGAGATTTTCAAAGTAAATCGTTGCAATATATGGAATTTATTGCAACAAAAATCTATTGTTGAAAAAACAAAAAAACAGAGCATCCTCGTTCCATCATCTGAAAGTCACACTCAATTGTCTGCAACAGAATTGACGCCTCGACAATTGGGGCATGTAGAGGCTAGAGCCAAGTAGGGTGTAATGCAACTGTGGTGCAACACGTGCCTGCATGGGGAAGACCTGCAAACTAATCTCCATCAACAAAGTTATAAAGACAAATATAGCACGTCTCCATGTTATAAGGAACATGAGACACATCGTGGAAAACGATCGTACGAATCCCCACAAGAACGCGAGGATCAACACCCACACTAATTTGTCGATACCGGTATGACACATAGATTATCAATGTAACGAGCACATGAATACAAGCCGTGACAACAAATGTAGTATTGCAATAGTGACGCCAAACTTTAAGTATGCGAGGATCACACTTGAAAGGACTTGAAATAATCACATCATCCGCGATTTCATCCATGACAGAATCTCTAAAAAAAGAATATCGATATTTCTTTCAGACTTGTGTGCATGAAATGAAGCAATTTTAATGTAAATCATTGCAAAGTAAATTGTTGCAAAATACGAAATTTATTGCAACGAAAATCTAGTGTTGCATAAACCTATTATTTTTTTCAATAAAATAATAACCGATTGCAACGAAATTTTCAAAGTAAATCGTTGCAATATATGGAATTTATTGAAACAAAAATCTATTGTTGCATAAACCTATTACTTTTTTTTAATAAAAAATAACGGATTGCAACGATATTTTCAAAGTAAATTGTTGCAATAGAGGGAATTTATTACAACGGAAATCTAGTGTTGCATAAACCTATTACCTTTTTTTAATAAAAAAATAACCTATTGCAATGAGATTTTCAAAGTAAATCGTTGCTATATGTGGAATTTATTGCAACAAAAATCTAGTGTTGAAAAAAAAAAACTGAGCATCCTCGTTCCATAATTTGGAAGTGACACTCAATTGTTTCCAACTGAAATAACGCCTCGACAATAGGGGCTTGTAGAGGCTAGAGCCAAGTAGGGTGCAATGCAACTGCGGTGGAACACGTGCCTGCACGGTGCAAGACTCACAAACTAATCTCCATCCACAAAGCTGTAATGACAAATACGTCATGTCTGCATGTTATAAGCAACATGAGAAACATTGTGAAAAATGATCGTGTGAATCCGAATAGAAATGCGAGGATCAACACCAACGTAATATGTCGATCCCGGTATGACACATAGAACATCAATGTAACGAGCACGTGAATACATGCCGTGATATCAAATGTCGTATCGCAACAGTGGCGGCAAACACTAAGTTTGCGAGGATCACAATTGAAAGGACATGAAGTAATCACATCATCCATGACATCATCCATGACAGAATCTCTACAAAAAGAACATTAATATTTCTTTCAGACTTATGTGCATGATATGAGACAATTTCAAAGTAAATGGTTGAAAAGTAAATTGTTACAACATATGAAATTTATTGCGACGTAAATCTAGTGTTGCCTAAACCAATTGCTTTTTTTAAAAAAAAAAAAAAAAAAAACTTTTGCAATGAGATTTTTGAAGTAAATCGTTGCAATATATGGAATTTATTGCAATGAAAATCTATTGTTGCATAAACCTATAGCTTTTTTTAATAAAAAAAATAACCTATTGCAACGAGATTTTCAAAGTAAGTCGTTGCAATGTATAAATCGTTGCAAAATATGGAATTTATTGCAATGAAAATCTAGTGGTGCACAAACCAATTACTCTTTTTTGATAAAAAAATAACCGATTGCAACGAGATTTTCAAAGTAAATCGTTGCAATATATGTAATTTATTGCAATGAAAATCTGGTGTTGCATAAACTTATTACTTTTTTTTAATAAAAAAATAACCTATTGCAACGAGATTTTCAAAGTAAATCGTTGCAAGATACAGAATTTATAGCAACGAAAATCTAGTTTTGCATAAACATATTATTTCTTTTAATAAAAAAATAACCTACTGCAACGAGATTTTCAAAGTAAATCGTTGCAATATATTGAATTTATTGCAACAAAAATCTAGTGTTGAAAAAAAAAAAAAACAAAGCATCCTCGTTCCATCATCTGGATGTCACACTTAATTGTCTCCAACAGAACTGACACCTCGACAATTGGGGCAAGTAGAGGCTAGAGACAAGTAGGGTGCAATGCAACTGCGGTGGAACACGTGCCTGCATGGGGAAGACTCGCCAACTAATCTCCATCTACAAAGTTATACAGACAAATATAGCACGTCTCCATGTTATAGAGAACAGGAGACACGTCGTGAAAAACGATCGTACGAATCCTCACGGGAATGAGAGGATGAAAACCAACCCTAATATGTCGATACCGGTATGACACATAGATCATCAATGTAACGAGCACGTGAATACATGCTGTGATATCAAATGTTGTATCGCAACAGTGACGCCAAACACTAAGTATGCGGGGATCACAATTGATAGGACGTGAAATAATCATATCATCCACGACATCATCCATGACAGAATCTCTGCAAAAAGAATATTAATATTTCTTTCAAACTTGTGTACATGATATAAGACAATTTTAAAGTAAACCGTTGCAGAGTAAATTGTTGCAAAATATGAAATTTATTGCAACGAAAATCTAGTGTTGCATAAACCTATTATTTTTTTCAATAAAAAAATAACCTATTGCAACGAGATTTTCAAAGTAAATCTTTGCAATATATGGAATTTATTCCAACGAAAAGCTAGTGTTGCATAAAACTATTACTTTAAAAAAAAAAAAATAACCTATTGCAACGAGATTTTAAAATTAAATCGTTGTAATATATGGTATTTATTGCAGCAAAAATCAAGTGTTGAAAAAAATAAACTGAGCATCATCGTTCCATCATCTGCAAGTCACACTCAATCGTTTCCAACTGAAATGACGCATCGATATTTGGGTCATGTAAAGGCTTGAGCCAAGTTGGTTAAATTGTAACTGAGGTGGAACACATGCCTGCATGGTCAAAGACTCGCCAACTAATCTCCATCAACAAAGTAATAAAGGCAAATACAGCACGTCTCCATGTTATAAGGAACATGAGACATATCATGAAAAACGATCGTACAAATCCCCACAAGAACGCGAAGATCAGCACCCGCACTAATATATCGATACCGGTATGACACATAGATCATCAATGTAACGAGCACATGAATACAAGCTGTGACAACAAATGTAGTATCGCAATAGTGGACCCAAACTTTAAGTATGCGATCATCACACTTGAGAGGACGTGAAATAATCACATCATCCACGACAGAATCTCTGCAAAAAGAATATTAATATTTCTTTTAGACTTGTGTACATGATATGAGACAATTTCAAAGTAAATTGTTGCAAAGTAAATTGTTGCAACATATGAAATTTATTGCATTGAAAATCTAGTGTTGCATAAACCTATTACTTTTTTTTAATAAAAAATAACCGATTGCAATGAGATTTTCAAAGTAAATCGTTGCAATATGTGGAATTTATGGCAACAAAAATCTAGTGTTGAAAAATAAAATTGAGCATCCTCGTTCCATAATTTGGAAATCACACTCAATCGTTTCCAACTGAAATGACGCCTCGACAATAGGGGCTGGTAGAGGCTAGAGCCAAGTAGGGTGCAATGCAACAGCGGTGGAACACATGCCTGCATAGGGAAGATTCGCCAACTAATCTCCATCAACAAATTTATAAAAACCAATATAGCACGTCTCCATGTTATAAGAAACATGAGACACGTCGTGAAAAACGATCATACGAATCCCCACAGGAATGCGAGTATCAACACCAACCCCAATATGTCAATACCGGTATGACACATAGATCATCAATGTAATGAGCACGTGAATACATGCCGTGATATCAAATGTAGTATCGCAACAAGGATGCCAAACACTAAGTATGCGAGGATCACAATTGAAAGGACGTAAAATGATCACATCATCCACGACATCATCCATGATATAATCTCTGCAAAAAGAATATTAATATTTCTTTCAGACTTGTGTACAAGATTTGAGACAATTTTAAAGTAAATTGTTGAAAAGTAAATTGTTGCAAAATATGAAATTTATTGCAACGAAAATCTAGTGTTGCATAAACATATTATTTTTTTCCAGAAAAAAATAACCTATTGCAACGAGATTTTCAAAGTAAATCGTTGCAATATATGGAATTTATTGCAACGAAAATCTAGTGTTGCATAAACATATTACTTTTTTTTTTTTTTTAAATAACCTATTGCAACGAGATTTTAAAATTAAATCGTTGCAATATGTGGAATTTATTACAGCAAAAATCTAGTGTTAAAAAAAAAACTGAGCATCCTCTTTCCTTCATCTGGAAGTCACACTCAATCGTTTCCAACTGAAATGACGCCTCGATATTTGGGGCATGTAGAGGCTAGAGCCAAGTTGGTTGCATTGCAAATGAGGTGGAACACGTGCCTGCCTGGTGGAAGACTCGCCAACTAATCTCCATCAACAAAGTTATAAAGACAAACACAGCACGTCTCCATGTTAGAAGGAAGATGATACACATCGTGAAAAACGATCGTACGAATCCCCACAAGAATGTGAGGATCAACACCCACACTAATATGTCGATACTGGTATGACACATAGATCATCAATGTAACGATCAGATGAATACAAGCCCTGACAACAAATGTAGTATCGCAATAGTGACACCAAACTTTAAGTATGCGATGATCACACTTGAAAGGACGTGAAATAATCACATCATCCACAACATCATCCAGACAGAATCTCTGCGAAAAGAATATTAATATTTCTTTCAAACTTGTGTACATGATTTGAGACAATTTTAATGTAAATCGTGGCAAAGGTAATTGTTGCAACATATGAAATTTATTGCAACGAAAATCTTGTACTGCAAAAACCTATTATTTTTTTTACTAAAAAAATAACCTATTGCAACGAGATTTTCAAAGTAAATCGTTGCAATATATTGAATTTATTGCAACGAAAATCTAGTGTTGCCAAAACCTATTACTTTTTTTTAATAAAAAAATAACCTATTGCAACAAGATTTTCAAAGTAAATCGTTGCAATATATGGAATTTATTGCAAAGAAAATCTAGTGTTGCATAAACCTATTACTTTTTTTTAATAAAAAAATAACCTCTTTCAACGTGATTTTCGGATTAAATTGTCGCAATATGTGGAATTTATTGCAACAAAAATCTAGTGTTGAAAAAAAAAATGAGCATCCTCGCTCCATCATCTAGAAGTCACATTCAATTGTCTCCAACAGAATTGACGCCTCGACAATTGGAGCATATAGAGGCTAGAGCCAAGTAGGTTGCAATGCAACTGCGGTGGAACACGTGCCTGCATAGGGAAAACTCGCCAACTAATCTCCATCAACAAAGTTATAAAGAGAAATACAGCACGTCTCCATGTTATAAGGAACGTGAGACACAACGTGAAAAACAATCGTATGAATCCCCACAGGAATGTGAGGATCAATAAAAACACTAATATGTCGATACCGGTATGACACATAGATCATCAATGTAACGAGCTCATGAATACAAGCCGTGATAACAAATATAGTATCGCAATAGTGACGCCAAACACTAAGTATGCGAGGATCACACTTGATAGGACGTGAAATAATCACATCATCCACAACATCATCCATGACAGAATCTCTGCAAAAAAGAATATTAATATATCTTTCAGACTTGTGAACATGATATAAGACAATTTTAAAGTAAACCGTTGCAAAGTTAATTGTTGCAACATATGAAATTTGTTGCAACGAAAATCTAGTGTTGCATAAACCTATTGTTTTTTTTAATAAAAAAATAACCTATTGCAACGTGATTTTCAAAGTAAATCGATGCAATATATGGAATTTATTACAACGAAAATCTACTGTTGCAAAAACTTGTTACTTTTTTTAATAAAAAAATAACCTATTGCAACGTGATTTTCAAATTAAATCGTTGCAATATGTGGAATTTATTGCAACAAAAACTAGTGTTGACAAAAAAATAAAACTGAGCATCCTCGTTCCATCATCTGGAAGTCACACTCAATTGTCTCCTACCGAATTGACGCCTCGACAAATGGGGCATGTAGAGGCTAGAGCCAAGTAGGGTGCAATGCAACTGCAGTGGAACACATGCCTGCATGGGGAAGACTCGCCTACTAATCTCCATCAACAAAGTTATAAAGACAAATATTGCACGTCTCCATTTTATAAGGAACATGAGACACGTCGTGAAAAACGATCGTACGAATCCCCACAGGAATGCGAGAATCAACACCAACACTAATATGTCGATATCGGTATGACACATAGATCATCAATGTAACGAGCACAGGAACACAAGCCGTGATAACAAATGTAGTATCGCAATAGTGACGCCAAACACTAAGTATTCAAGGATCACACAAGAAAGGACGTAAAATAATCACATCATCCATGACAGAATCTCTGCAAAAAGAATATTAATATTTCATTCAGACTTGCGTTCATGATATGAGACAATTTCAATGTAAATTGTTGCAAAGTTAATTGTTGCAACATATGAAATTTATTGCCACGAAAATCTAGTGTTGCATAAATTTATTACTTTTTTTTAATAAAAAAATAACCTTTTGCAACGTGATTTTCAAAGTAAATCGTTGCAAAATATGGAATTTATTGCAACGAAAATCTAGTGTTGCAAAAACCTGTTACTTTTTTTTTAATAAAAAAATTACCTATTGCAACGAGATTTTCAAAGTAAATCGTTGCAATATATGGAATTTATTGCAACGAAAATCTAGTATTGCATAAACCTTTTACTTTTTTTTAATAAAAAAATAACCTATTGCAACGAGATTTTCAAATTAAATCGTTGCAACATGTGGAATTTATTGCAACAAAAATCTAGTGTTGAAAAAAAAAAACTGAGCATCCTCGTTCCATCATCTGCAAGTCACACTCAATTGTCTCCTACCGAATTGACGCCTCGACAAATGGGGCATGTAGAGGCTAGAACCAAGTAGGATGCAATGCAACTGCGATGGAACACATGCCTGCATGGGGAAAACTCGCCATCTAATCTCCATCAACAAAGTTATAAAGACAAATACAGCACGTCTCCATGTTATAAGGAACATGAGACACATCGTGAAAAACGATCGTACGAATCCCCACAGGAATGCGAGGATCAACACCAACACGAATATGTCGATACCGGTATGACACATATATCATCAGTGTAACGAGCGCATGAATACAAGCTGTGATAACAAATGTAGTATCGCAATAGTGACGCCAAACCCTAAGTATGCGAGGTTCACACCTGAAAGGTCGTGAAATAATCACATCATCCACGACATCATCCATCACAGAATCTCTGCAAAAAGAATATTAATATTTCATTCAGACTTGTGTACATGATATGAGACAATTTCAATGTAAATCGTTGCAAAGTAAATTGTTGCAACATATGAAATTTGTTGCAACGAAAATCTAGTGTTGCATAGACCTATTTCTTTTTTTTAAGAAAAAAATAATCGATTGCAACGAGATTTTCAAAGTAAATCGTTGCAATTTATGTAATTTACTGCAATGAAAATCTAGTGTTGCATAAACTTATTACTTTTTTTTAATAAAAAAATAACCTATTGCAACGAGATTTTCAAAGTAAATCATTGCAAGATATAGAATATATAGCAACGAAAATCTGGTGTTACATAAACCTATTATTTTTTTTAATAAAAAAATTACCTATTGCAACGAGATTTTTAAAGTAAATCATTGCAATATATGGAATTTATTTCAACGAAAATCTAGTGTTGCATAAACCTATTACTTTTTTTTAATAAAAATATAGCCAATTTCAACGAGATTTTCATAGTAAATCGTTTCAATATATGGAATTTATTGCAACAAAAATCTAGTGTTGAAAAAAAAAACTGAGCATCCTAGTTCCATTATCTGGAAGTGACACTCAGTCGTTTTCAACTGAAATGACGCCTCGACAATAGGGGCTTGTAGAGGCTAGAGCCAAGCAGGGTGCAATGCAACTGAGGTGTAACACGAGCCTGAATGGTGGAAGACTCGCCAACTAATCTCCATCAACAAAGTTATAAAGTGAAATACAGCACGTGTCCATGTTATAAGGAACATGAGACACATCGTGAAAAACGATCGTACGAATCCACACAATAATGCGAGGATCAACACCCACACTAATATGTCGATACCGGTATGACACATAGATCATCAATGAAACGAGCACATGAATACAAGCCATGATAACTAATGTAGTATCGCAATAGTGACGCCAAACACCAAATATGCGAGGATCACACTTGAAAGGATGTGAAATAATCACATCATCCACGACATCATCAATAACAGAATCTCTACAAAAATAATATTAAAATTTCTTTTAGACTTGTTTACATGATATGTGACAATTTCAAGGCAAATCGTTGCAAAGTAAATTGTTGCAACATATGAAATTTTATGCAACAAAAATCTAGTGTTGCATAAACATTTTTTTTTTTTTTTTACAAAAAAATAATCTATTGCAACGAGATTTTTAATGGAAATCAATGCAATATATGGAATTTATAGCAACGAAAATCTAGTGGTGCATAAACTTATTACTTTTTTTTAATAAAAAAATAACCGATTGCAACGAGATTTTCAAATTAAATCGTTGCAATATGTGGAATTTATTCCATCAAAAATCTAGTGTTGGAAAAAAAAAAAAAAAGGAGCATCCTTGTTCCATCATCTGGAAGTCACACTCAATTGTCTGCAACAGAATTGACGCCTCGACAATTGGGGCATGTAGAGGCTAGAGCCAAGTAGGATGCAATGCAACTGCGGTGGAACACATGCCTGCATGGGGAAAGCTCGCCAACTAATCTCCGTCAACAAAGTTATGAAGACAAATACAGCACGTCTCCATGTAATTAGGAACATTAGACAAATTGTGAAAAACGATCATACGAATCACGAGCAGAATGCGAGCATCAACACCCACACTAATATGTCGATACCGTTATGAAACATTGATCATCAGTGTAACGAGCACATGAATACAAGCCATGATAACAAAAGTAGTATCACAATAGTGACGCCAAACACTAAGTATGCGAGGATCACACTTGAAAGGACGTGAAATTATCACATCATCCATGACAGAATCTCTACAAAAAGAATATTAATATTTCTTTTAGACTTGGGTACATGATATAAGACAATTTCAAAGTAAATTGTTGTAAAGTAAATTGTTGCAACATATGAAATTTATTGCAATGAAAATCTTGTGTTGCATAAACCTATTACTTTTTTTTAATAAAAAAATAACCAATTGCAACGAGATTTTCAAAGTAAATCGTTGCAATATATGGAATTTATTACAACGAAAATCTAGTGTTGCATAAACCTGTTACCTTTTTTTAATAAAAAAATAACCTATTGCAACGAGATTTTCAAAGTAAATCATTGCAATATATGGAACTTATTGCAACAGAAATCTAGTGTTCAAAAGAAAAAAACTAAGCGTCCTTGGTCCATCATTTGGAAGTCACACTCAATTGTTTCCAACTGAAATGACGCCTCAACGATTGGGGCATGTAGAGGCTAGAGCCAAGTAGGGTGCAATGCAACTGCGGTGGAAAACGTGCCTGCATAGTGGAAGACTCGCCAACTGATCTCCATCAACAAAGTTATAAAGACAAATATAGCATGTCTCCATGTTATAGGGAACATGAGACACATCGTGAAACACTATCGTACGAATCCCCACAAGAATGAGAGGGTCAACACCAACCCTAATATGTCGATACCGGTATGACACATAGATCATCAATGTAACGAGCACATGACTACAAATCGTGATAACAAATATAGTATCGCAATATTGACACCAAACACTAAGTATGCAAGGATCACACTTGAAAGGACGTGAAATAATGACTTCATCCACGACATCGTCCATTCCGGATTCTCTGCAAAAAGAATATTAATATTTCTTTCAGACTTGTTTACATGATATGAGACAATTTCATTGTAAATCGTTGCAAAGTAAATTTTTGCAGTATATGGGTTTTATTGCAACGAAAATCTAGTTTTGCCTAAGCCTATTACTTTTTTAATTTAAAAAAAAAAAAAAAAAAAAAAACCTATTGCAACGAGTTTTCAAAGTAAATCATTCCAATATATGGAATTTAATTAAACGAAAATCTGGTGTTGCATAAACCTATTACTTTTTTTTAATAAAACAGTAATCTACTGCTACGAGATTTTCAATGTAAATCATTGCAACATATGGAATTTTTTGCCCCAAAAATCTAGTGTGGAAAACAAAATAAAAAGACTGAACATCCTCGTCCCATCATCTGGAACTCACACTCAATCGTCTCCAACTAAAATGACGCATTGACAAGAGGGTCTTGTTGAGGCTAGAGCCAAGTAGGGTGCAATGCAATTGACGTGGAACACATACCTGCATGGTGGAAGACTCACCAACTAATCTCCATCAACAAAGTTAAAAAGACAAATACAGCACGTCTCCATGTTATAAGGAACATGAGACAAATCGTGAAAAACGATCGTACGAATCACCACAAGAATGCGAGCATCAACACCCACACTAATATGTCGGTACCGTTATGACACATAGATCATCAGTGTAACGAGCACATGAATACAAGCCGTGATAACAAATGTAGTATCGCAATAGTGACGCCAAACACTAAGCATGTGAGGATCACACTTGAAAAGACGTGAAATAATCACATCATCCATGATAGAATCTCTGCAAAAAGAATATTAATATTTCTTTTAGACTATGGTACATGATATAAGACAATTTCAATGTAAATCGTTGTAAAGTAAATTTTTGCAACATATGAAATTTATTGCAATGAAAATCTAGTGTTGCATAAACCTATTACTTTTTTTTAATAAAAAAATAACCAATTGCAACGAGATTTTCAAAGTAAATCGTTGCAATATATGGAATTTATTACAACGAAAATCTAGTGTTGCATAAAACTGTTACCTATTTTTTTTTTTTAAAAATTACCTATTGCAACCAGATTTTCAAAGTAAATTGTTGCAATATATGGAATTTATTACAACAAAAATCTAGTGTTGAAAAGAAAAAAACTAAGCATCTTCGTTCCATCATTTGGAAGTCACACTCAATTGTTTCCAACTGAAATGACGCCTCGACAATTGGGGCATGTAGAGTCTAGAGCCAAGTAGGGTGCAATGCAACTGCGGTGGAACACGTGCCTGCATGGTGGAAGACTCGCCAACTAATCTCCATGAACAAAGTTATAAAGACAAATACTACATGTCCCCATGTCATAGGGAACATGAGACACATCGTGAAACACAATCGTACGAAGCCCCACAGGAATGCGAGGGTCAACACCAACCCTAATATATCAATACCAGTATGACACATAGATCATCAATGTAACGTTCACATGAATACAACCCGTGATAACAAATGTATTATCACAATAGTGACACCAAACACAAAGTATGCAAGGATCACATTTGAAAGGACGTGAAATAATGACATCATCCACGACATCATCCATGACAGAATCTCTGCAAATATAATATTAATATTTCTTTCAAACTTCTATACATGATGTGAGACAGTTTCAAAGTAAATCGTTGCAAAGTAAATTGTTGTAATATATAGAATTTATTGCAACGAAAATCTAGTGTAGCATAAACCTATTGCTTTTTCAAAAAAAAAAAAAAAAAAAAAAAAAAAAAAAAAACCTATTGAAACGAGATTTTTGGAGTAAATCGCTGCAATATATAAATCGTTGCAATATATGGAATTTATTGCAACGAAAATCTAGTGTTGCAAAAACCTATTACCTTCTTTTAATAAAAAACTAACCTATTGAAACGAGATTTTCAAAGTAAATCGTTGCAATATATGGAATTTATTGCGACAAAAATCTATTGTTGCTTAAACCTATTACTTTTTTTTAATTAAAAAATAACTCGTTGAAACGAGATTTTCAAAGTAAATCGTTGCAATTTATGGAGTTTATTGTGACAAAAATCCGGCGTTGAAAAAAAAAAAAATGCTGAGCATCCTCGTCCCATCATCCGGAATTCACACCCAATCGTCTCCAACTGAAATGACCCCTCGACAATAGGAGCATGTAGAGGCTAGAGCAAAGTAGGGTGCAATGCAACTACAATGGAACACCTGCCTACATGGTGGAAGACTCGCCAACTAATCTCCATCAACGAAGTTATAAGGACAAATACAGCACGTGTCCACGTTATAGGGAACATGAGACACATCGTTAAAAACGATCGTACGAATCCCCACAGGAATGCGAGGGTCAACACCAACCCTAATATATTGATACCAGTATGGCATATAGATCATCAATGTAATAAGCACATGAATACAAGCCATGATAACAAATGTAGTATCCCAATAGTGACGCAAAACACTAAGTATGCGAGGATCACACTTGAAATGATGTGAAATAATGACATCATCCACAATATCATCCATGACAGAATCTCTGCAAAAAGAATATTAATATTACTTTCAGAGTTGTGTAAATGATATGAGACAATTTCAAAGTAAATCGTTGCAAAGTAAATTGTTGCAATAGATGGAATTTATTGAAACGAAAATCTAATGTCTCTTAAACCTATTACTTTTTTTAATATAAAAATAACCTATTGCAACGAAATTTTCAAAGTAAATCATTGCAATACATAAATCGATGCAATATACGGAATTTATTGCAACGAAAATCTGGTGTTGCATAAACCTATTACATTTTTTTAATGAGAAAATAACCTATTGCAATGAGATTTTCAAAGTAAATCGTTGCAATATATGGAATTTATTGCAAAGAAAATATAGTGTTGCATAAACCTATTACATTTATTTAATAAAAAAATAACCTATTGCAACGTGAATTTCAAAGTAAATTGTTGCAATATATGGAATTTATTGCAACAAAAATATAGTGTTGAAAAAAATAATAATAAAAAAAACTAAACATCCTCGTCCCATCATCCGGAAGTCACACCCAATCATCTCCAACTGAAATGACGCCTCAACAATAGGAGCATGTAGAGGCTAGAGCCAAGTCGAGTGCAATGCAACTACGATGGAACACGTGCCTACATGGTGGAAGACTTGCCAACTAATCTCCGTCAACAAAGTTATAAAGACAAATACAGCACGTGTCCACATTATAGGGAACATGAGACACATCGTTAAACACGATCGTACGAATCCCCACAGGAATGCGAGGGTATACACTAACCCTAATATGTCGATACCGGTATGACACATAGATCATCAATGTAACAAGCACATGAATACAAGCCGTGATAACAAATGTAGTATCCCAATAGTGACGCAAAACACTAAGTATGCGAGGATCGCACTTGAAATGACGTGAAATAATGACATCATCCACGATATCATCCATGACAGAATCTCTACAAAAAGAATATTAATATTACTTTCAAAGTTGTGTAAATGATATGAGACAATTTCAAAGTAAATCATTGCAAAGTAAATTGTTGCAATAGATGGAATTTATTGCAACGAAAATCTAGTGTCTCTTAAACCTATTAATTTTTTTAATTAAAAAATAACCTATTGCTACAAAATTTTCAAAGTAAATCATTGCAATACATAAATCGATGCAATATATGGAATTTATTGCTATGAAAATCTAGTGTTGCATAAACCTATTACTTTTTTTTAATAAGAAAATAACCTATTGCAACAAGATTTTCAAAGTAAATCGTTGCAATATATGGAATTTATTGTAAAGAAAATCTAGTGTTGCATAAACCTATTACATTTATTTAATAAAAAAATAACCTATTGCAACGTGAATTTCAAAGTAAATTGTTGCAATATATGGAATTTATTGCAACAAAAATCTAGTGTTGAAAAAATAAATAAATAAATAAATAAAAATAAATAAAAGAACTAAGCATCCTCATCCCATCATCCGGAAGTAACACTCAATCGTCTCCAACTGAAATGACGCCTCGACAATAAGGGCATGTAGAGGCTACCGCAAAGTAAGGTGCAATGCAACTGCGGTGGAACACTTGCCTGCATGGTGGAATACTCGCCAACTAATCTCCATCAACAAAGTTATAAAGACAAATACAGCATGTCTCCATGTTAAAGGGAACATGAGAAACGTCGTGAAACACGATCGTACGAATCCCCACAGGAATGCGAGGGTCAACACCAACCCTAATATATCGATACCGGTATGACACATAGATCATCAATGTAACGTTCTCATGAATACAACCCATGATAACAAATGTATTATCACAACAGTGACGCCAAACACTAAGTATGCAAGGATCACATTTGAAAGGATGTGAAATAATGATATCATCCATGACAGAATCTCTGCAAATATAATATTAATATTTCTTTCAAACTTCTATACATGATGTGAGACAATTTCAAAGTAAATCCTTTCAAAGTAAATTGTCGTAATATATGGAATTTATTGCAACTAAAATCTAGTGTTGCATAAACCTATTGCTTTTTCAAAAAAAAAAAAACCTATTGAAACGAGATTTTCAGAGTAAATCGCTGTAATATATAAATCGTTGCAATATATGGAATTTATTGCAACGAAAATCTAGCATTGGAAAAACCTATTACCTTTTTTTAATAAAAAAAACCTATTGAAACGTGATTTTCAAAGTAAATCGTTGCAATATATGGAATTTATTGCGAAAAAAATCTATTGTTGCTTAAACCTATTACTTTTTTTTAATTAAAAAATAACCTACTGAAACGAGATTTTCAAAGTAAATCATTGCAATTTATGGAGTTTATTGTAACAAAAATCCAGTGTTGAAAAAAAAAAAAAAAAACTAAGCATCCTCGTCCTATCATCCGGAAGTCACACTCAATCGTCTCCAACTGAAATGACGCCTCGACAATAGGAGCATGTAGAGGCTAGAGCCAAGTAGGGTGCAATGCAACTGCAGTGGAACACGTGCCTGCATGGGGAAAACTCGCCAACTAATCCCCATCAACAAAGTTATAAAGACAAATACAGCATGTCTCCATGTTATAAGGAACATGAGACACATCGTGAAAAACGATCGTACGAATCCCCACAGGAATGCCTGGATAAACACCAACACTACGACATTGTCCATGACAGAATTTCTGCAAAAATAATATTATTATTTCTTCCAGACTTGTGTACTTGATATGGGACAATTTCAAAGTAAATCGTTGCAAACTAAATTGTTGTAATATATGTAATTTATTGCAACGAAAATCTAGTGTTGCATAAACCCATTGCTTTTTTTTTTTTTTTAAATAACCTATTGCAACGAGATTTCCAAAGTAAATCGCTGCAATATATAAATCGTCGCAATATAAGCAATTTATTGCATCGAAAATCTAGTGTTGCAAAAACCTATTACTTTTTTTTTATTAAAAAAATAACCTATTGCAATGAGATTTTCAAAGTAAATTGATGCAATATATGGAATTTATTACAACAAAAATCTAGTGTTGCATAAACCTATTACTTTTTTTTAATAAAAAAAATAACCTATTGAAACGAGATTTTCAAAGTAAATCGTTGCAATTTATCGAGTTTATTGTAACAAAAATCTAGTGTTGAAAAAAAAAAAACTGAGCATCCTTTTCCCATTTTCTGGAAGTCACACTCAATCGTCTCCAACCGAAATGACGCCTCAACAATAGGAGCATGTAGAGGCTTGAGCCAAGTAGGGTGCAATGCAACTGCGGTGGAACACGTGCCTGCATGGTGGAAGACTCACCAACTAATCTCCATCAACAAAGTTATAAAGACAAATACAGCATGTCTCCATTTTATAGGGAACATGAGACACATCATGAAACTCAATCGTACGAATCCCCATAGGAAAGCGAGGGTCTACACCAACGCTAATATGTTGATACCGATATAGCACATAGATCATCAATGTAATGAGCACATTAATACCGGCCGTGATAACAAATGTAGAATCGCAATAGTGACGCAAAACAGCAAGTATGCAAGGATCACACTTGAAAGGACGTGAAATGATGATATTATCTACGACATCATCCGTGACAGAATCTCTGTAAAAACAATATAAATATTTCATTTAGACTTGTGTACATGATATGAGACAATGTCAAAATAAATTGTTGCAAGGTAAATTGTTGCAATATATGGAATTTATTGCAACGAAAATATTGTGTTGCATAAACCTATTCCTTTTTTTAATATGAAAATAACCTATTGCAATGAGATTTTCAGAGTAAACGATTGCAATATATGGAATTTATTGCAACGAAAATCTAGTGTTGCACAAACCTATTACTTTTTCTTAATAAGAAAATAACCTATTGCAACGAGATTTTCGAAGTAAATCAATGCAATATATGGAATTTATTGCAACAAAAATCTAATGTTGCATAAACCTATTACTTTTTTTTAATAAAAAAATAACCTATTGCGAAGAGATTTTCAAATTAAATCGTTGCAGTATATGGAATTTATTGCAACAAAAATCTAGCGTTGAAAAAAAAAAAACTGAGCATCCTCGTCCCATCATCTGGAAGTCACACTCAATTGTCTCCAACTGAAATGGCGCCTCGACAATAGAGGCATGTAGAGGCTAGAGCCAAGTAGAGTGCAATGCAACTGCGATGGAACACGTGCCTGCATGGTGGAAGACTCTTCAACTAATCTCCATCAACAAAGTTATAGGGACAAATATGTTAGAAAATCTAGTTTTGTATCTCATACAAAACATACAGCAGAAGCAACAAACACGGATCTACTTCAATCACTGCAAGATAACATGTAACCATGAATTCTAGAATAAAGAATAGGATGCGTCTTGATGCAGTGAATTTTAAAACCACGACTTGAGAATACCTTTAATCTTCATCTCAATTCCACATGGTGCCCAAGATGTGTGGTCTCTCAATCAGTCTTTTGTACATAGATTCTCAAAGAAAAAATCCTTCTTCTTCTCTTTGTGGAGAAAAACTGATTTCTTTTCTTTTCATTATACGTACGTTATATCTTTCTTAATTGTTTCTTTATTTAATAACTCTTATTAAATAATGACTAATTATCTAATTGGGTTAGCCTTTTGGGCCTACCCAATTGGGCTTTTGTTTGTGGCTTGAGATGGGACCAAAGGGAACAAATACGACTCTAGCTCCAATGGGCCTTGGGCTTTTCTATCAACTCTTGATAAGTCCAAATTTACCATTAATTATATTCAATACCACTATAAGAATATAATTGCCCTCTAGGCCTTATTAATAAATTATATCTCAAGACTTTATTATACACACAACCCCTTCATTAAAATATTCATAGTAATACAAAGTCATGACTATAGACTGCCACTTTGAAGATTACTACATCTTAATTCTTGAGTACCCGGTTTAATCCTTTATGTTATTCATCATATATTTATGAAATCCAATTTCATAAATATATACTTTAGTAATTCCTTACTAAAGTGGTTGAGCCCTACACTCTGAATAACCAAACTCATTAAACTTATTTCAAGGGAATATTTTATATCTCCGTTAAGAGATTATGAATTCCATCTTGAGAATATATGTTCCATCAACATTAAATGCGGCTACCCAACATACTGAGGTTTTGACCGTAACTTATAGATCTCACTCCTGATATATCAAAGCAACCTACATCTCATGATCAATTTCATTATTCTCTCAGGATTTAGAGTTGATGTAAATAGAAGTCGTGAGATTTATTATTCATTTGACAGTCGTTAGGAGAATAATAAATCTCACAGCGGTCCAGTTCAATATGTCTTAACTCTTAAAACATATCAACTAGAAGTCTCCACTTCCATGATCAAGACAAATCATCTTAGTTGATATATTATAATCTTCGTAGATGAAATGCCCAATTTCATCACCGACTACGAACTAAAATTCTGAGTTTACAAAGAACTTGTGATTTACATCTTCTGTGACTTTTCACATAAATCACATACTATGCATCTCATGTACTAAGATAATGTCTCATTAGTTCATTTATAGATAGTCTCTAATAACTAAACAATTTAATTATTTATGACATGCAAACCAATTGAATTTTAGGGCATAAACCCCAACAATCTCCCACTTGCCCTCAAAGACAATTTACCATGTATCCAACACTTATCTCCCTTTAGAGTAATTCATAGTCACTCCAAGGCAAGGTTTGGAAACAAGTTTCAGTCATATTTATTGCATAAATTATCTTTTCTACTACTACTTTTCACGTACTCATATCTCTCTAATGAGATAATACTTACACTTAATGTGTATCTTCACCACCTACGATGAACACATATCTTGAAGTCCAACTTCATGAATCACAATCAAACTACAAGTTAGTATTTGTACATCCAGTAACCATCAAAACTTCACTTTTGTGGACAAGCATATAATCCCTCATTCTCCTAAGATATTTGAGTATAAGCTTTACTCCCACTAAATTAAGTGATCTTTGATTCAATTGATATTTGCTTACCATGCCCTAGCAAAATAGATGTTTAGCTTAGTATATAGCATGGCATAAAGACTTCCTTTTGATATGGTATAAGGACTATAGTCCTATATAAAGGAACTTCAAACTTAAAAGGAAAGAATCATTTCTTAAAGTATTACATGCTATACTTGGCTAGAATCTAATCTATTTAAGCAGTTTGAGATAGACCCAACATCCTAATTTTTGAATTTTAACAAGTTATAATTCTTAGGATGTGACCAGTCTTTCCCAAGTACTTTATATCATACTGGACTAGACAACAAAAACTTTATTGATGACAATAACTCTACATCATACTAAATGATTAGAATGTCATCAATATACATTAAGAGATTTATTATTCTATATAGCTTTACACACATAAGGCCTTTTAATACTTGATCAATATCAAACAATTTGATTTCTTGATCAAATATGATATTTTATGACCTAGATGCTTGCTTTAGTCCATAAATGGACTTTAAACAACTTGCATACTAAACACTACTAGTTCTTTGCTATGAACAAGTCTAGTTACATCATATAGATGTCTTCCTCAAGATTGCTACCAAAAGAAGCTTTCTTGATATTCATTACCATATTTCATCCAAAATGAAATATATTGAATAAGAGAGTCTAGATATAGTCAAACTTAACTATTGGTGAAAAAATCTTTTCATAGTCAAACAATTTCTTTCTGAATAAATCTTTTCGCCACTAGTCTTGACTTTGAAGGTTTGCACATTCAAATCTATCAATCTCATTTACTTATAGACCTATTTGAAAACAATAGGCTTAATGCAATTAAGCGCCTCTACAAGTTCTAGACTTTAAATAGAATCTAATTCTATTCACATAACCTTGATCCAGCAATCCATATTCATATCATCAATTGCCTTTACATAGGACTGAGGATCAAATTCATATCCTTGTGAAATAACTACAAAAGTTTATTCCAAAAGTATGAATTTATTTGGTAATCCTCTCACTACGATATTGTACCAGTGTAATAGTTATCTACAGAATAATGTCTTGTGGTGTATCTAATACAACCAACTCATTTCCAAATGTATTTTATAGTTGTCTTACTACAAATTCTGACATTTTTCTTCTAGAACAATCTACCTTTAAAAGAGCCCTATTCCTCCGTTATGTATGTACTAACTTAAAGAAGTCATTGGAACTTCATTCCTTTACAAAAAGGAACCCTAGATTTTATTTTCCTCTAAATAGAATTCATAGATTGAGAATATAATAAAATAATGGTTCTAAAAGCCCATCTTTCATCAATCTTGAATATCATTTAGATTAATAAGATCTATAGACATAAGTGCCAAAACATACAATTACAAAGGATGAAAACTTTCTCTTTAAAAAGTAAAACATGTAAATTTCCATCTTGTAGACAATCATGGACAAGGCTTAGCATTACCAAAATAGAAACACTTTCCTTTGGTCATACTTTTGAGTCTAATTTCCTTTAGGCAACTATTAGGGCAAGTAGCTTGCCCAACTGTTTGGTATTATAATTCTTCTTCTTACCACCCTTACCTTTCGGTTTAGGCTAAGAATTTGAATTAAATCATATTGATCCTAGCCTTAGCTTTTAGGATGTCTTCCGTTGCGTAGAACTCACTCATCAATTCAGATAATATAAAAGAATTTACTTATTTTCAAAACAATTTGAATTGATCAAATGATTCTAACAAGGACTTGTGGAACATTTCCATATGAGATTAGCATTTAATTTCTTCATCCAAGAATTCCAATTCATTTTAAAAACAAAATTTAATAAAATGATATAGAATTGGAACTCCTTAAGCCTTTCTTAGCACTCAATATGATTCATACCAAACATTTCATTTAGACTTATTATAAAGTCTAAGTCTAGTACTAACTCTTGCATCTCATGCTGTAGCACAATTGAAATAGAAGCCAATGTAACATTTTAGCATTTCAATGGAGACTATGATTACATCATAAGCTATCTTCCATAAATGCATCATGTATAGGAAATTATGAGAATGCTGAATCGAAACATAAATATGTACTTCAGCTTCTTTAAGCACCATGTCCAAAATTATTTCTTAGTTAATGTGATTCAACTAAAATAGTAGCTAAAGGACAAAATTTATGACAACTTTATTTTGAGACTATGAACATAATTACAGGGACATTATCATTTTGCATCCATAACCATATAATATGGAACCCAAAAAACGTACTATACTAGGTGCAACGACAACCTAATCCCGCAATTAATATTCCTCAGCATAGAGTGAATACTAATCACTATGATCAGGCAAGAATTATTCTCATTATTAATGCTATCATGGTAACTCTTACCAAACAAAAATAATTTGCCGCTCTTCCTTTGGCCTCTAAGTAATAATAGCAAGAACTCAGCATAGAGGATACTATCAAACTTAGTCTAGTGTACACCATTGTCTAGAATCATGTGTAGCCACATTTCATCCCTTTAACAGGCTTATTTTGTAGTACCATGATAAAAACACCCTCCGCATGGAATGCAAAGCTCGAAGCTAAGACAAGGTGTTTGATCGAACCACTATAAACCAAGAAATTCAATCTTGTAGTACCATGAAATAAACATCCTCCGCATGGAATGCAAGGCTCGAGGCCAAGACGAGATGTTTACCCCACACCACTATGAACCGACAATGAAGGCCGTGAGATCCAAACCTTGTATCTCTCTCCCACTAGAAATTTTAAAACAAGTGGATTGACATGAAATCATTGTAATCTAATCACAATTTTAACCCTACACATTAAATGTGTTTAATTGTTTAAATTCAATGTGATGTAACTAAGTTACGTCACCATAGCGTAACGAACATTCACGCAATCACAAAAAAGTTTAACCTTGTAATCCGTGAAGTAAATACCCTCCACATGGAATGCAAGACTCGAAGTCAAGACAAGATATCTATTCACATTACAATAAACTCAACACAAGGGTTATTTCAGCACTCCCACTCATTATTTGGTTTTTTTTTTTCTCTTAAATAATTGTGATCCCATCACAACTAATAACCTTGCACTTGTTGAAGACTCTAATCTCATTAGAATCGCTAACTAAAATGGAAGTCCTAAACTATTTAGGATTCCTTAAACACTAATGAATCAAAAATTAGTTATATGGAACTCTATCCTTAATTTACTAGATAAAGTATTCTAATCTCATTAGAAACTATATAACTTTTAATTAGAATTTTAATCTCATTAAAAACCTCTAATTAAAATAAATTAAGGATTTTTAATCATAAAACAATTTAGTACTAAGAGTTCTATTTAACTAACATCTTTGATCTCATTAGGTCTTTTAGTTAGAACCATGTGTAATCACATCACACATTGCCTTACACCTTATACATTTGAAAACATTTAGAAAAAAAATTCAAAATTCCCTTCAAATGCATTTTCACGAGAATCTCGCAACTAAGCTCTTCCCGCGAAAATGGGTTAAGGCAAAATAGTGAAAAGACAAAATTTAGACAGAAACTTTCGCTGTTGTCTCACGAGTATCTCACGACTAAGTGCTTCCCGCAAAAACGAGTTAAGCAAAAAATTGAAAACACAAAATTCAGACAGAAACTTTTGCTACTGTCTCGTAACTATTTCGCGAGTAAAGCTTAACCGCGAAAATTTTTGTGCTTCAGTGGCATTTTTCGCAAGTAGCCTCACGAGAAGCTTACCCGCAAAAAACCCGTGTTTTCAATTTTTCAAGGGCAAAACTGAATTGTTTTCAAAATTTTCAAGTAACCGTTTTTGACATCTTCATTGTTCTTCCATCAAAAACACTTTTGATTTTATCAACGAAGATTTACAGATTAAACATTAGGGTTTTCAAGATCATTATCAAGAACCCTAATAATGCTAGAAACTTTGAAAACATAATCCTAATCTCATTAGGAATAAAATTCATAATCCTAGCATTTACATGTTAGTAACAATATCAGTAAACTGAAAAAGAAAATTCCTTGAAGTTTACATAGATATTTTTCCAAAGGAACAACATGCCTACGGCCAAAATTAATATATCAAGATTCCAAGAATGCAAGCATTAAAAGAAAACAAATTAAAGTGGGCCGTATCATCCACTAATATTAGCAATATTCATTTACGTGTTCATTACTAAAACAAAGACTATCAAATGCATTACAGGTTTATGCATTCCAATGAGACAAGAGTACTATCATGTTCATTCCTAAGACAAATACTATAAAAACACGACACCATAACTTTATAGTCATGGGCCACTTCGAACAAAACAAGAGTATATTTATCCTGATAGTGAATCCGATAACATCATGTCTCCCATACGTGAGTGGCACAGGAAACGGTTATCGAATAAAATTAAACTGCCAATATCCAAGCAGTGCAAACCAAAAAGCTCATGCTTGACCGATATACCAGTTTCATTTACATTCTCTAAACCTTAATCCATGTCTTTCACAAAAAAGTACAATCAAGAACACAATTATGCAAAAAATTTACTGCAGAAAATTAAATCACCAAGAAAACGGTTTTTCTTTAATTCTAAAACTCAATCACATGTTATACAAGCATGATATTGAAGACCGCTCTGATACCATTTGTTGGAAAATCTAGTTTTGTATCTCATACAAAACACACAGCGGAAGCAACAAACACGGATCTACTTCAATCACTGCAAGATAACATGTAACCATGAATTCTAGAATAAAGAACAAGATGCGTACCTTGATGCAGTGAATTTCAAAACCACAACTTGAGAATACCTTTAATCTTCATCTCAATTCCACATGGTGCCCAAGATGTGTGGTCTCTCAATCAGTCTTTTGTACATAGATTCTCAAAGAAAAAATCCTTCTTCTTCTCTTTGTAGAGAAAAACTGATTTCTTTTCTTTTCATCATACGTACATTATATCTTTCTTAGTTGTTTCTTTATTTAATAACTCTTATCAAATAATGATTGATTATCTAATTGCATTAGCTTTTTGGGCCTACCCAATTGGGCTTTTGTTTGTGGCTTGAGATGGGACCAAAGGGAACAAATAAGACTCTAGCTCCAATGGGCCTTGGGTTTTTCTATCAACTCTTGATAAGTCCAAAGTTACCATTAATTATATTCAATACCACTATAAGAACATGTTGGGGTTTATGCCCTAAAATCCAATTTATTGGCATGTCATAAATAATTAAATTGTTTAATTATATGAGATTATCTATAAATGAACTAATGGGACATTATCATAGTCCATGAGATGCATTATATGTGATTTATGTGATTTAGTCACAGAAGATATAAATCACAAGTTCCTTGTAAACTCAAAACGTAGTTCATCGTCAGTGATGAAATTGGGCTTTTCATCTACGAAGACTATAACATATTAACTAAGATGATTTGTCTTGATCATGGAAGTGGAGACTTCTAGTTGATGTGTTAATATGTTTTAAGAGTTAAGACATATTGAACAGGACACCTATGAGATTTATTATTCTCCTGACGACTGTCAAATGAATAATAAATCTCACGACTTCTATTTGTATGAACTCTTAATCCTGAGAGAATAATGGACCTAATTATGAGATGTAGATTGCTTTGATATATCAGGAGTGAGATCTAAAGTCACGATCAAAACCTCAGTATGTTGGGCAGCCACACTTAGTGTTGATGGAACATATATTCTCAAGATGGAATTCATAATCTCTTAACAGAGATATAAAATATTCCCTTGAGAAAAGTTTAATGGGTTTGATTATTCAGAGTGTTAGGCCTAACCACTTTAGTAAGAAGTTACTAAAGTATATATTTATGAAATTAGATTTCTTAAATATATGATGAATAACTTAAAGGATTAAACTGGGTACTCAAGGATTAAGATGTAGTAATCTTCAAAGTGGCAGTCTACATTCATGACTTTGTATTACTACGAATATTTTATGAAGGGGTTGCATGCATAATAAAGTCTTGGGATATAATTTATTAATAAGGCCTAGAGTGCAATTATATTTATATAGTGGTATTAAATATAAGTAATAGTAACTTTGGACTTGTTAAGAGTTGACAGAAAAGCCAAAGGCCCATTGGAGCTAGTTTCTTATTGGTCCATTTTGGTCCCACTCCAAGCCACATACTAAAACCCAATTGGAAAGGCCCAATGGGCCAGCCCAATTAGATAATCAATTAGTTATAAAGGGAGAAACATACAAAATTTTATTTTAAGAGAGACATCATTGTGAAATGGTGTGTATGTGAGAGTGAAGCCACTTGATTATTCTCCCCTGAAAACTGATTGAGAGACCACACATCTTGGGCGTAAAGTGGAATTGGAGTGAAAATTAAAAGTGTTCCCAAGTACTTATAATCTTTTGTTTTGAATTTCACCACACCAAGGTACGCTATCTTGTTCTTAAATTTTGAAATTTACATAGTGCATGTTATCAATCATAAATGAAATAGATCCATGTTTGTTACTTCCGCTGTGTGTTTTGTATGAGATACAAAACTAGATTTTCCAACAGAATATAATTGCACTCTAGGCCTTATTAATAAATTATATCCCAATACTTTATTATACACACAACCCCTTCATTAAAATATTCATAGTAATACAAAGTCATGACTATAGGCTGCCACTTTGAAGATTACTACATCTTAATCCTTGAGTACCCAGTTTAATCCTTTATGTTATTCATCATATATTTATGAAATCTAATTTCATAAATATATACTTTAGTAATTCCATACTAAAGTGGTTGGGCCCAACACTCTGAATAACCAAACTCATTAAACTTATCTCAAGGGAATATTTTATATCTCCGTTAAGAGATTATGAATTCGATCTTGAGAATATATGTTCCATCAACATTAAATGCGGCTGCCCAACATACTAAGGTTTTGACCGTAACTTATAGATCTCACTCCTAATATATCAAAGCAACCTACATCTCATGATCAGCTTCATTATTCTCTTAGGATTTAGAGTTGATGTAAATAGAAGTCGTGAGATTTATTATTCATTTGACAGTCCTTAGGAGAATAATCAATCTCACAGCGGTCCAGTTCAATATGTCTTAACTCTTAAAACATATCAATATATCAACAAGTAGTCTCCACTTCCATGAACAAGACAAATCATCATTATAGTCTTCGCATATGAAATGCCCAATTTCATCACCGACTACGAACTAAAATTTTGAGTTTACAAAGAACTTGTGAATTACATCTTCTGTGACATTTCACATAAATCACATACTATACATCTCATGGACTAAGATAATGTCCCTTTAGTTCATTTATAGATAGTCTCTAATAACTAAACAATTTAATTATTTATGACATGCAAACCAATTGGATTTTAGGGCATAAACCCCAACAACATACAGCACGTCCCCACATTATAGGGAACATGAGACACATCGTAAAACACGATCGTACTAAGCCCCACAAGGATGCGAGGGTCAACACCAACCCTAATATGTCAATACCAGTATGACATATAAATCATCAATGTAACGAGCACACGAATACAAGCCGTGATAACAAATGTAGTATCGCAATAGTGACGCCAAACACTAAGTATTCAAGGATCACACTTGAAAGGACGTGAAATAATGACAACATCCATGACATCATCCATGACAGAATCTCTGCCAAGAGAATATTAATATTTCTTTTAGACTTGTGTACTTGATATAAGACAATTTCAAAGTAAATCGTTGCAAAGTAAATTGTTACAATATATGGAATTTCTTGCAACGAAAATCAATTGTTGCATAAACCTATTACTTTTTTTTAATAAAAAAATAACCTATTGCAACGACATTTTCAAAGTAAAACGATGCAATATATGGAATTTATTGCAACAAAAATCTAGTGTTGCATAATCCTATTACTTTTTTTTAATAAAAAAATAACCTATTGCAACGAGATTTTCAACGTAAATCGTTGCAATTTCTGGAATTTATTGCAATAAAAATCTAGTGTTGAAAAAAAAAAAAACTGAGCATCCTCAACCCATCATCCGAAAGTCACACTCAATCGTCTCCAACTAAAATGACGCCTCAATAATAGGAGCATGTAGAGGCTAGAGCCAAGTAGGGAGTAATGCAACTGCGGTGGAACACGTGCTTGCATAGGGGAAGACTCGCCAACTAATCTCCATCAACAAAGTTATAATGACAAATACAGCACGTCTCCATGTTATAGGGAACATGAGACACATCGTGAAACACGATCATACGGATCCCCAATGGAAAACGAGGGTCAACACAACCCCTAATATGTCGATACCGGTATGACACATAGATAATCAGTGTAACGAGCACGTGAATACAAGCCGTGATATCAAATGTAGTATCACAATAGTGACGCCAAAGACTATGTATGCAAGGATCACACCTGAAAGGACGTGAAATAATGACACCATCCACAACATCATCCACGACAGAATCTCTACAAAAAAACTATTAATATTTCTTTCAGACTTGTGTACATGATATGAGACAATTTCAAAGTAAATCGTTGCAAAATAAATTGTTGCAATATATAGAACTTATTGCTATGAAAATCTAGTGTTGCATAAACCTATTGCTTTTTTTAATAAAAAAAAAAAAACCTATTGCAACGAGATTTTTATAATAAATCGTTGCAATATATGGAATTTATTGCAATGAAAATCTAGTGTTGCATAAACCTATTACATTTTTTTATTAAAAAAATATCCTATTGCAACGTGATTTTGAAAGTAAATCATTGCAATATAAGGAAATTATTGTAACAAAAATCTAGTGTTAAAAAAAAAAAAAAAAAAAAAAAAAAAAAAAAAAAAAAAACTAAGCTTCCTTGTCCCACCATCTGTAAGTCACACTCAATCGTCTCCAATTGAAATGACGCCTCGACAATAGGGGCATGTAGAGGCTAGAGCCAAGTAGGTTGCAATGCAACAGCGGTGGAACACGTGACTGCATAGTGGAAGAATCGCCAATAAATCTCCATCAACAAAGTTATAAAGGCAAATACAACACGTCTCAATGTGATAGGGAACATGAGACACATCGTGAAACACGATCGTATGAATCCCCACAGGAATGCAAGGGTCAACACCAACTCTAATATGTCGATACCATTATGACACATAGATCATCAATGTAACGAGCACATGAATACAGGCCGTGATAACAAATGTAGTATCGCAATAGTGACGCCAAACAATAAGTATGCAAGGATCACACCTGAATGGACGTGAAATAATAACTTCATCCACGACATCATCCATGACCGAATTTCTGCAAAAAGAATATTAATATTTCTTTCAAACTTGTGTACATGGTATGAGACAATTTCAAAGTAAATCGTTGCAAAGTAAATTGTTGCAATATATGGAATTTATTGCTACGAAAATCTAGTGTTGCGTAAACCTGTTGCTTTTTTTAATTAAAAAAAAAAACCCAATTGCAACGAGATTTTCAAAGTAAATCGTTGCAATATATGGAATTTATTGCAACGAAAATCTAGTGCTGCATAAACTTATTACTTTTTTTTAACAAAAAAATAACCAATTGCAATGAGATTTTCAAAGTAAATCGATGCAATATATGGAATTTATTGCAACAAAAATCTAGTGTTGCATAAACCAATTACTTTTTTTTTAATAAAAAAATAACCTATTGCAACGAGATTTTCAAAGTAAATAGTTGCAATTTATGGAATTTATTGCAACAAAAATCTAGTGTTGAAAAAAAAAAACTGAGCATCCTCGTCCCATCATCCGAAAGTCACAATCAATCATCTCCAAATGAAATGACGCCTAGACAATAGCGGCATGTAGAGGCTAGAGCCAAGTAGGGTGAAATGCAATTGCGATGGAACACGTGCCTGCATGTAGGAAGACACACAAAGAAATCTCCATAAACAAAGTTATAAAGACAAATACAACACGTCTCTAAGTTATAGGGAATGTGAGACACATCGTGTAACACGATCTTACGAATCCCCACTGGAATGCAGTGGTCAACACCAACTCTAATATGTTGATACCGGTATGGCACATAGATTATCAATGGAACGAGCATAGGAAACCAAGCCGTGATAACAAATGTAGTATCGTAATAGTGAAGCCAAACACTAAGTATGCAAGGATCACACTTGAATAGACGTGAAATAATGACATCATCCACGACATCTTCCATGACAGAATCCCTCCCAATAGAATATTAATATTTCTTTCAGACTTGTGTACTTGATATGAGACAATTTCAAAGTAAATCGTTTCAAAGTAAATTGTTGAAATATATGAAATTTATTGCAACGAAAATCTAGTGTTACATAAACCTATTGCTTTTTTTATAAGAAAATAACCCATGAAACGGGATTTTCAAAATTAATCGTTGCAATATATGGAATTTATTGCAACAAAAATCTAGTGTTGCATAAACCTATTACTTTTTTTTAATAAAAAAATAACCTATTGCAACGAGATTTTCAAAGTAAATCGTTGCAATATATGGAATTTATTGCAACGAAAATGTAGTGTTGCATAAACCTATTACCTTTTTTTAATAAAAAAATAACCTATTGCAACGAGATTTTAAAAGTAAATCGTTGCAATATATGGAATTTATTGCCAAAAAAATCTAGTGTTCAAAAACAAAAATCGAGCATCCTCGTCCCATCATCTAGAAGTCCCACTCAATCATCTTCAACTGAAATGACGCCTCGACAAGAGGGTTATGTAGAGCCTAGAGCCAAGTACGGTGCATTGCAACTGCGGTGGAACACGTGCTTTCATGGTGGAAGACTCGCCAACTAATCTCCATCAACCAAGTTATAAAGACAAATACAGCACGTCTCCATGTTGCAGGGAACATCAGACACATCATGAAACTCGACCGTACGAATCCCCGCAGGAATGCAGGGGTCAACACCAACCCTAATATGGCGATACCGATATGACAAATAGATCATCAATGTAACGAGCACATGAATACAAGCCGTTATAACAAATGTAGTATCGCAATAGTGACGCCAAACACTAAGTATGCAAGGATCACACTTGAAAGGACGTGAAATAATGACATCATCCACGACATCATCCATGGCAGAATCCTTGCAAAAAGAATATTAATATTTCCTTCGGACTTGTGTACTTGATATGAAACAATTTCAAAGTAAATCATTGCAAAGTAAATTGTTACAATATATGTAATTTATTGCAACGAAAATCTAGTGTTGCATAAACCAATTGCTTTTTTTATTAAAAAAATAACCTATAGCAACGAGATTTTCAAAGTAAATCATTGTAATATATAAATCGATGCAATATATGGAATTTATTGCAACGAAAATCTAGTATTGCATAAACCTATTACTTTTTTTTAATAAGAAAATAACCTATTGCAACGAGATTTTCAAAGCAAATCGTTGCAATATATGAAATTTATTTCAACAAAAATCTAGTGTTGCATAAACCTAATACATTTTTTTAATAAAAAAAATAACCTATTGCAACGTGATTTTCTAAGTAAATCATTGCAATATATGGAATTTATTGCAACAAAAATCTAGTCTTGAAAAAAAAAAAAAAAAAAACTAAGCATCCTCGTCCCATCATCCGGAAGTCACACTCAATCGTCTCCAACTGAAATGACGCCTCTACAATTAGGGCATGTAGAGGCTAGTGCCAGGTAGAATGCAATGCAACTGCGGTGGAACACGTGCCTGCATTGTGGAAGACTCGGCAACAAATCTCCATCAGCAAAGTTATAAAGACAAATACAGCATGTCTCCATGTTATAGGGAACATGAGACACATTGTGAAACATGATCATACGAATCCCCACAGGAATGTGAGGGTCAACACAAACCCTAATATGTCGATACCGGTATGACAATTTGAACATCAATGTAACGAGCACACGAATACAAGCCGTGATAACAAATGTAGTATCACAATTGTGACGCCAAACACTAAGTATGCCAAGATCACACTTGAAAGGACATGAAATAATGACATCATCCACGACATCATCCATGACGGAATCTCTGCAAAAAGAATATTAATATTTCTTTCAGACTTGTGTAATTGATATGAGATAATTTCAGTGTAAATTGTTGCAAAGTAAATTGTTGCAATATGTGGAATTTATTGCAACGAAAATCCAGTTTTGCATAAACATATTGCTTTTTTAAAAAAGAAAATAACCTATTGCAACGAGATTTTCAAAGCAAATCGTTGCAATATATGGAATTTATTGCAACAAAAATTTATTGCTACATAATCCTATTACATTTTTTTAATAAAAAATAACCTATTGCAACGTGATTTACTTAGTAAATCATTGCAATATGTGAAATTTATTGCAACAAAAATCTAGTCTTGAAAAAAAAAAATTTAGGCATCCTCGTCCCATCATCCGTAAGTCACAATCAATTGTCTCCAACTGAAATGACGCCTTGACAATGGGGGCATGTAGAGGCTAGAGCCAAGTAGCGTGCAATGCAACTGCGGCGGAACACGTGCCTGCATCGTGGAGGACTCGCCAATAAATCTCCATCAACAAAGTTATAAAGACAAATACAGCACGTCTCCACGTTATAGGGAACACGAGACACGTCGTGAAACATAATCGTATGAATCCCCACAGGAATGCGAGGGTCAACACCAACCATAATATGTCGATGCCGGTACGACAATTAGATCATCAGTGTAACGAGCACATGAATACAAGCCGTGATAACAAATGCAGTATCGCAATAGTGACGCACAATAGAGACGCTAAACACTAAGTATGCAAGGATCACACTTGAATGGACATGAAATAATGGCATCATCCATGACAGAATCTCTGCCAATAGAATATTAATATTTCTTTCAGACTTGTGAATTTGATATGAGATAATTTCAAAGTAAATCGTTGCAAAGTAAATTGTTGCAATGTGTGGAATTTATTGCAACGAAAATCTAGTGTTGCATAAACCTATTACTTTTTTTTAACAAAAAAATAACCTTTTGCAACTAGACTTTCAAAGTAAATTGTTTCCAGAATTTATTGCAACAAAAATCTAGTGTTGAAAAAATAAAACTGAGCAACCTTGACCCATTATCAGGAAGTCACACTCAATCGTCTTCAACTGAAATGAAGCCTCGACAATCGGAGCCCATAGAGGCTAGAGCCAAGTAGGTTGCAATGCAACTGCAGTGGAACACGTGCCTACATGGTGGAAGACTCGCCAACAAATCTCCATCCACAAAGTTATAAAGACAAATACAGCACGTCTCCATGTTATAGGGAACATGAGACACAGCATGAAAAACGATCATAAGAATCCCCACAGGAATGCAGGGCTCGACACCAACCCTAATTTGTCGATACCGGTATGACACATAGATCATCAACGTAACGAGCACATGAATACAGGCTGTGATAACAAACGTAGTATTGCAATAGTGACGCCAAACACTAAGTATGCAAGGATCACACTTGAAAGGACGTGAAATAATGACATCACCCACGACATCATCGATGACAGAATCTCTGCCATTAGAATATTAATATTTCCTTCAGACTTGCGTAGTTGATATGAGACAATTTCAAAGTAAATCGTTGCAAAGTAAATTGTTGCAATATATGTAATTTATTGCAACAAAAATCTAGTGTTGCATAAACCAATTGCTTTTTTTATTAAAAAATTAACCTATTGCAACGAGATTTTCAAAGTAAATCATTGTAATATATAAATCGATGCAATATATGGCATTTATTGCAACGAAAATCTAGTGTTGCATAAACCTATTACATTTTTTTAATAAAAAAATAACCTATTGCAACGTGATTTTCTAAGTAAATCATTGCAATATATGGAATTTATTGCAACAAAAATCTAGTCTAAAAAAAAAAATAGCATCCTCGTCCCATCATCCAGAAGTCACACTCAATCATCTCCAACTGAAATGACGCCTCGACAATAGGGTCATGTAGAGGCTAGAGCCAAGTAACGTGCAATGCAACTGCGGTGGAACACGGGCCTGCATGGTGGAAGACTCGGCAACAAATCTCCATCAACAAAGTTATAAAGACAAATACGACACGTCTCCATGTTATAGGGAACATGAGACACATTGTGAAACAGGATCATACGAATCCCCACTGGAATGTGAGGGTCAACACAAACCCTAATATGTCGATACCGATATGACAATTAGGTCATCAATGTAACGAGCACATGAATAAAAGCCGTGATAACAAATGTAGTATCGCAATAGTGACACCAAACACTAAGTATGCCAAGATCACACTTGAAAGGACGTGAAATAATGACATCATCCACGACATCATCCATGACAGAATCTCTGCAAAAAGAATATTAATATTTCTTTCAGACTTGTGTATTTGATTTGAGATAATTTCAAAGGAAATCGTTGCAAAGTAAATTGTTGCAATATGTGGAATTTATTGCAACGAAAATCTAGTGTTGCATAAACCTATTGCTTTTTTCAATAAGAAAATAATCTATTGCAACGAGATTTTCAAAGCAAATCATTGCAATATATGGAATTTATTGCAACGAAAATCAAGCGTTGCATAAACCTATAACATTTTTTTAATAAAAAAATAACCTATTGCAACGTGATTTTCTCAATAAATCATTGCAATATGTGAAATTTATTGCAACAAAAATATAGTCTTGAAAAAAAAATAAATAAATAAGCATCCTCATCCCATCATCCGTAAGTCACACTCAATCGTCTCCAACTGAAATGACGCCTCGACAATAGGGGCATGTAGAGGCTAGAGCAAAGTCGCATGCAATGCAACAGCGGTGGAACACGTGCCTACGTGGTGGAAGACTCGCCAACAAATCTCCATCAACAAAGTTAGAAAGACAAATACAGTACGTCTCCATGTTAGAGGGACCACGAGACACATCGTGAAACACAATCGTACGAATCCCCACAGTAATGCGAGGGTCAACGCCAACCCTAAGATTTCAATACTGGTACGACAATTTGATGATCAATGTAACGAGTACATGAATACAAGCCGTGATAACAAATGTAGTGTCGCAATAGTGACGCGCAATCGTGACGCCAAACACTAAGTATGCAAGGATCACAATTGAATGGACGTGAAATAATGACATCATCCACGACATCATCCATGACAGAATCTCTGCCAATAGAATATTAATATTTCTTTCAGACTTGTGAATTTGATATGAGATAATTTCAAAGTAAATCGATGCAAAGTAAATTGTTGCAATGTGTGGAATTTATTGCAACGAAAATCTAGTGTTGCATAAACCTATTACTTTTTTTTAACAAACAAATAACCTTTTGCAACTAGATTTTCAAAGTAAATCGTTGCAAGAATTTATTGAAACAAAAATCTAGTGTTGAAAAAATAAAACTGAGCAACCTCGACCCATCATCCAGAAGTCACACTCAATCGTCCTCAACTGAAATGAAGCCTCGAAAATAAGACCCATAGAGGCTAGAGCCAAGTAGGGTGCAATGAAACTACAGTGGAACACGTGCCTACATGGTGGAAGACTCGCCAACAAATCTCCATCAAGATAGTTATAAAGACAAATACAGCACGTTTCCGTGTTATAGGGAACATGAGACACATCGTGAAACACGATCGTAAGAATCCCCACAGGAACGAAGGGCTCGACACCAACCCTAATTTGTCGATCCCGGTATGACACATAGATCATCAACGTAACGAGCATATGAATACAAGCTGTGATAACAAATGTAGTATTGCAATAGTGACACCAAATACTAAGTATGCAAGGATCACACTTGAAAGGACGTGAAATAATTACATCACCCACGACATCATCCATGACACAATCTCTGCCGTTAAAATATTAATATTTCCTTCAGACTTGTGTACTTGATATGAGACAATTTCAAAGTAAATCGTTGCAAAGTAAATTATTGCAATATATGTAATTTATTGCAACGAAAATCTAATGTTGCATAAACCAATTGCTTTTTTTATTAAAAAAATATCCTATTGCAACGAGATTTTCAAAGTAAATTGTTGCAATATATAAATCGATGCAATATATGGAATTTATTGTAACGATAATCTAGTGTTGCATAAGCCTATTACTCTTTTTTAATAAGAAAATAACCTATTGCAATGAGATTTTCAAAGCAAATCGTTGCAATATATGGAATTAATTGCAACGAAAATCAAGTGTCGCATAAACCTATTACATTTTTTTAATAAAAAAAATAACCTATTGCAACGTAATTTTCTAAGTAAATCGTGGCAATATATGGAATTTTTTGCAACAAAAATCTAGTCTTGAAAAGAAAAAAAAAAACTAAGCATCCTTGTCCCATCATCCGAAAGTCACACTCAATCGTCTCCAACTAAAATGACGCCTCGACAATAGGGGCATGTAGAGGCTAAAGCCAAGTAGCATGCAATGCAACTGCGGTGGAACACGTGCCTGCATGGTGGAAGACTCGCCAACAAATCTCCATCAACAAAGTTATAAAAACAAATACAGCACGTCTCTATGTTATAGGAAACATGAGACACATTGTGAAACACGGTCATACGAATCCCCACAAAAATGTGACGGTCAACACAAACCCTAATATGTCGATACCGGTATGACAATTAGATCATTGATGTAACGAGAACATGAATACAAGCCATGATAACAAATGTAGTATCACAATAGTAACGCCAAACACAAACTATGCAAGGATCACACTTTAAAGGACGTGAAATAATGACATCATCCACGACATCATCCATAACAGAATCTCTGCCATTAGAATATTAATATTTCCTTCTGACTTGTGTACTTGATATGAGTCAATTTCAAAGTAAATCGTTACAAAGTAATTTGTTGCAATATATGTAATTTATTGCAACAAAAATATAGTGTTGCACAAACCAATAGCCTTTTTTATTAAAAAAAATAACTTATTGCAACGAGATTTTCAAAGTAAATCGTTGCCATATATAAATCGTTGCAATATATAGAATTTATTGCAACGAAAATCTAGTTTTGCATAAACCTATTACTTTTTTTTAATAAGAAAATAACCTATTCCAACGAGATTTTCAAAGCAAATCGTTGCAATATATGGAATTTATTGCAACGAAAATCTAGGTTTGCATAAACCTATTACATTTTTTTAATAAAAAAATAAACTATTGCAATGTGATTTTCTAATTAAATCTTTGCAATCTATGGAATTTATTGCAAGAAAAATCTAGTCTTGAAAAAAAAAAAAAAAAAAACTAAGCTTCCTCGTCCCATCATCCAAAAGTCACACTCAATCGTCTCCAACTGAAACGACGCCTCAACAATAAGGGCATGTAAAGGCTAGAGCCAAGTAGCGTGCAATGCAACTGCGGTGGAACACGTTCCGGCATGGTGGATGACTCGCCAACAAGTCTCCATCAACAAAGTTATAAAGACAAATACAACACGTCTCCATGTTATAGGGAACATGAGTCACATCGTGAAACACGATCGTACGAATCCCCATAGAAATGCAAGGGTCAACACCAACCCTAATATGTCGATACCGGTATGACAATTAGATCATCAATATAACGAGCACATGAATACAAGCTGTGACAACAAATGTAGTATCGCAATTGTGACGCCAAACACTAAGTATGCAAGGGTCACACTTGAATGGACATGAAATAATGACATCATCCACGACATCATTTATGACAAAATCTCTGCCAATAGAATATTATTATTTCTTTCAGACTTGTGTATTTGATATGAGATAATTTCGAAGTAAATCGTTGCAAAGTAAATTGTTGCAATCTGTGGAATTTATTGCAACGAAAATCTAGTGTTGCATAAACCTATTGCTTTTTTTAATAAAAAAATAACCTATTGCAACGAGATTTTCCAAGTAAATCGTTGCAATATATGGAATTTATTGCAACGAAAATCTAGTGTTGCATAAACCTATTACTTTTTTTTAATAAAAAAATAACCTATTGCAACAAGATTTTCAAAGTAAATCGTTGAAATATATTGAATTTTTTGCAACGAAAATCTAGTGTTGCATAAAACTATTACTTTTTTTTAATAAAAAAATATCCTATTGAAACGAGACTTTCAAAGTAAATCGTTGCAAGAGATGGAATTTATTACGACAAAAAACTAGTGTTCGAAAAAAAAAAAAAAAACTGTGCATCCTCGTCCCATCATCTGGAAGTCACACTTAATCGTCTCCAACTAAAATGACGACTCGACAATAGAAGCATGTAGAGGCCAGAGCCTACTGGGGTGCAATGCAACTACAGTGGAACACGTGCCTGCATGGTGGACGAATCACCAACTAATCTCCATCGACAAAGTTATAATGGCAAATACAGCACGTCTCCATGTTATAGGGAACATGAGACACATCACGAAACACGATCGTACGAAACCCCACTGGAATGCAGAGGTCAACACCAACCCTAATATCTCAATACCAATATGACACATAGATCATCAATGTAATGAGCACATGAATATAAGCCGTGATAACAAATGTAGTATCGCAACACTGACGCCAAACACTAAGTATGCAAGGATCACACTTGAATGAACGTCAAATAATGACATCATCCACGACATCATCCGCGACAGAATCTCTGCCAATAGAGTATTCATATTTCTTTCAAACTTGTGTACATGATATGAGACAATTTCAAAGTAAATTGTTGCAAAGTACATTGTTGCAATATATGGAATTTATTGCAACAAAAATATATTGTTGCATAAACCTAATACTTTTTTTTAATAAAAAAAATAACCTATTGCAATGAGATTTTCAAAGTAAATCGTTGCAATTTATGGAATTTATTGCAACAAAAATCTAGTGTTGGAAAAAAAAAACAGAGAAACCTCAACCCCTCATCCAGAAGTCATACTCAATCGTCTTCAACCAAAATGAGGCCTTGACAATGGGCGCATGTAAAGGCTAGAGCCAGGTAGGGTGCAATGCAACTACGGTGGAACACGTGCCTACATGGTGGAAGACTCGCCAACAAATCTCCATCAACAAAGTTATGAAGACAAATACAGCACGCCTCGATGTAATGGATATAAAGATAAATGCAGCGGAAAATAAGTTTTAAACGGATCTACTTCATTCGATATTGACAACACGTACAAAGTAAATTTCAGAATTAGAGAAACAAGAGATCGTACCTTGAAGCGGTGAATTTCAAAACTGAAGATTGAAGCACTTGGGACTACTTTTAATCTTCACTCCAATTCCACTAACGCCCAAGATGTGTGGTCTCTCGATTGGTAACAAAGGGATGACTTATGAGTGACAAAAACTCACATGCACACCATTTCCATGATGTTTTTCTCTCTTGTATATTTCTGTACGTTTTTCCCTTTGTATCTAACCAATTTATCTAATTGGGCTGGCCTTTTGGGCCTTACCAATTGGGCTTAAGTGTGTGGCTTGGAGTGGGACCAAAAAGGGACCAATAAGACACTAGCTCCAATGGGCCTTGGGCTTTTCTGTCAACTCTTGACAAGTCCAAAGTTACCATTAACTATTTTTAATACCACTATATAAAAATAGTTGCACTCTAGGTCTTATCTATAAATTATATCCCAAGACTTTATTATACATGCAACCCCTTCATAAAATATTCGTAGTAATACAAAGTCATTAATGTAGACTGCCACTTTGTAAATTACTACATCTTAATCCTTGAGTACCCGGTTTAATCCTTTAATGTTATTCATTATATATTTATGAAATCCAATTCCATAAATATATACTTTAGTCTTACTAAAGTGGTTAGGCCTAACTCTCTGAATAACAAACCCATTAAACTTATCTCAAGGGAATATTTTATATCTCCGTTAAGAGACTATGAATTCCATCTTGAGAATACATGTTCCATCAACACTAAATGTAGCTGCCCAACATACTGAGGTTTTGACCATAACTGTAGATCTCACTCCTGATATATCAAAGCAACCTACACCTCATGATTAGGTTCATTATTCTCTCAGGATTAAGAGTTCATGCAAATACAAGTCGTGAGATTTATTATTCATTTGACAGTCTTTAGGAGAATAATAAATCTCACAGCGGTCCAGTTCAATATGTCTTAACTCTTAAAACATATTAACACATCAACTAGAAGTCTCCACTTCCATGATCAAGACAAATCATCGTAGTTGATATGTTATAGTCTTCGCAGATGAAATGCCCAATTTCATCACCGATTACGAACTATAATTCTGAGTTTACAAAGAACTTGTGATTTATTATATCTTCTGTGACTCTTCACATAAATCACATACTATGCATCTCATGGACTATATGATAATGTCTGAATATTCATGTTACCATTATTTCAGATAATAATAAAACAAATTTATTAAACATAATATTAAGTCATACATAATGTCAAACACAATGTCACACTTAATATTATACATAGCATCTTACAATAGGAATTAAGGGCACCAATCCTAACAATCTCCCACTTGCCCTAAAGACTATTGTGCACTAATCTAACTCCCATTTTTTCCAAATGCGACTCAAAAATCCTTTGAGGCAAAGCTTTAGTAAATGGATCTGCCAGATTGTTTGCACTTTCAATCTTTGCTACCACCACATCTCCACGAGCAACAATATCTCGAATGATATGGTACTTCCTCTCAATGTGCTTTCCTTTCTTGTGATTCCTTGGATCTTTAGATTGTGCAACTGCTCCACTGTTATCACAAAACAATGTGATTGGAACTTGCTCCATTCTTATTACACCAAGGTCAGAAAGGAACTTCTTGAGCCATACAGCTTCCTTTGCTGCTTCACAAGCAGCAACATATTCTGCCTCCATGGTGGAGTCTGCAATACAAGATTGCTTAATACTCCGCCAACTAATGGCTCCACCTCCCAAGGTGAAAACACATCCTGAAGTGGATTTTCTGAAATCTAGATCCGATTGAAAATCTGAATCTGTATAGCCAATAGGTATCAAATCCTCACTTTGGTAAACAAGCATATAATCTCTCGTTCTCCGTAGATACTTGAGAATATGCTTTACAGCTTGCCAATGTTTTGGTCCTGGATTTGATTGATATCGGCTGACCATGCCAACTGAATAGCAGATATCTGGTCTAGTACAAAGCATGGCATACATGAGACGTTCTACTACAGAAGCATAAGGAACTTGTCTCATCATATCTTCTTCCTCTTGAGTCTTAGGCCTTTGGTCATCAAACAAAGGAACTCCATGTCTGAAAGGAAGTAATCCTTTCTTGGAGTTTTGCATGCTAAACCGTTCTAGAACCTTATCTATATATCCAACTTGTGATAAGCCTAACATCTTATTCTTGCGATCTCGCCAAAGCTTGATCCCAAGAATAAAGTTAGCCTCACCCAAGTCCTTCATATCAAATTGGCTTGACAACCAAACTTTTACCGATGATATTACCCCTACATCATTTCCAATGAGTAGAATATCATCAACATAAAGCACTAGGAACATTACTACTTTATCTTGATGTCTTTTGTACACACATGGTTCATCAAGATTTTGTTCAAAACCAAATGTCTTGATTGCTTGATCAAATCTGATGTTCCATGACCTAGATGCTTGCTTAAGTCAATAAATGGACCTTTGCAACTTGCATACCATATGCTCTTGGTTCTTTGCTATGAAACCTTCCGGTTGCATCATATAGATTTCCTCTTCAAGATTGCCATTAAGAAATGCAGTCTTGACATCCATTTGCCAAATCTCATAATCAAAATGAGCAGCAATGGATAAGAGAATTTTGATAGATTTAAGCATTGCTACTGGAGAAAAGGTTTCATCATAATCAATACCTTCTTTTTGTGTATACCCTTTCGCCACCAGCCTTGCTTTAAAGGTTTCAACCTTTCCATCTATCCCTCTCTTCCTCTTGTAAACCCATTTGCAACCAACAGGTTTAATGCCGTTAGGCGCCTTTACAAGATCCCAAACTTTATTGGAATACATGGAATCTAATTCAGATTTCATAGCTTGGACCCAATGATGTGCATCTATATCATTTATTGCTTCATCATATGTGTAGGGATCCGATTCAACCTCTTCTGAGATAGCTTCATAAGTTTCTCCCAAACCTATGAATCTTATAGGAGGCAGAACAATTCTCCCACTACGACGAGGCACCTGAGTACTAGACATGTCATGAGTAGTATCTTGTGGTGTATCTAATACAGCCACATCATCCCTAGTTTCATCTATTGGTTGTTCATTTACAGATTCATTCATTTCAGCCAACACAACTCTACGTCTAGGAGTAAAATTATTCATATAGTCATTTTCCAAGAATTTAGCATTTGTACTAACAAAAACTTTGTTATCTTTACGACTATAGAATAAATAACCCCTAGTTTCTTTTGGATAACCTACAAGCAAACACACTTCTGTTTTTGGTTCCAATTTATCAGGCTTCCCTTTTAAAACATGTGCTGGACAACCCCAAATATGGAGATATTTCATACTAGGCTTACGCCCAGTCCACAATTCCATGGGTGTTTTGGGAACAAATTTTGATGGAACTAAATTTAAAAGATGTATTGCTGTGTTTAAGGCATAACCCCAAAAAGAAATCGGTAAAGTTGAGTAACTCATCATGGACCTAACCATTTCTAAAAGAGTCCTATTCCTTCTTTCTGCTACACCATTTTGTTGTGGAGTTCCAGGTGCAGTCAACTGGGATACAATCCCATTCTTAGTTAAGTAATCCTTAAAATCCCCAAGAAGGTATTCGCCACCACGATCAGATCGAATGGCCTTTATGCGTTTACCCAATTGATTCTCTACTTCAGCCCTAAACTCTTTGAACTTTTCAAAGGCTTCGGACTTCCGTCTCATTAGGTACACATAACCATACCTTGAGTAATCATTAGTGAAAGTAATGAAATACTCATAGCCACCTCTTGCTTGGATTGACATAGGACCACAAACATCAGAATGCACTAGCTCTAGCAAATCTTGGGCTCTTCTACCTTTTGCATTAAAAGGTCGTTTGGTCATTTTACCTTCCAAACAAGATTCACAAACTGGAAATTCATCAAAGTCCATGGGCTCTAAGAGTCCATCTTTGACCAGTCTTTGAATCCTATTTGAATTAATATGACCCAAACGCAAGTGCCAAAGATATGCTTCACTAGTAGAAGGAAACTTTCTCTTTAATGATTTTACATGAGAGTTATTATCTAATTCAGAATTATATAATTCATGCTTATCAGGAGTTAAAATATAAAGACCATCCACAATATTGCCAGAACAGATAAACACTTTATCCTTCTTTATTACAACTTTGTCTTTCAGGATAACACAATATCCATGTTTACCTAAGTAAGTAGTTGAAATTAAATTCCTACAAACATTAGGTACATACAAACAGTCTTCTAATATTAGAACTCTAGATTCAAAACATAAATTACAAACACCAACAGCTACAACTGGAATCTTGCTCCCATCAGCCAAAGTAAGAAACAACTCTCCTTCTTTAAGCTTTCTGGTCTCCTGGAACCCCTGCAAGGAATTGCAGATATGATTAGTACAACCTGAATCCACACACCAGGAATCCGTGGGATTCTGTACCAAACATATTTCAAGAAGGAAAGTATTAATTATACCTTTGTTCTTGGCAGCCTTAAATATTGGACAATTTCTCTTCCAATGTCCTTTCTCACCACAATGGAAACATTTTCCTTTGATCTTCTTTCCTTTGTCAGCAACCCCTAAGGCAATTTGTTTACCCTCTTGTTTGGTGAAGTTCTTCTTCTTCTTCTTCTTACCCTTGCCTTTCGACTTAGGTTGAGAAGTAGAAGCTTCACCAACATTGGCTTCAACATTGGAAGTACCAAGAATGCCTTCTGCCGCTACCAATTCATTCATTAATTCAGACAAGGTATAAATCTTTTTATTCATATTATAGTTTAGTTTGAATTCCTTGAATGATTCTGGTAGCGACTGGAGTATCATATCCACTTGGGATTCTCCATCTATATCGGCACCTAAAACTTCCAATGTATTCAGGTTAGAGATCATTGTAAGACAATGCTCTCTCACTGAACTTCCTTCAACCATTCTGGTATTATAAATTTGCCTCATGGTCTCTTGCCTTGCAGAACGGCCTTTCTCACCAAACATCTCCTTCAGACTTTGCATTATGTCTGAAGCTAGTTCTACATCCTGCATTTGATGCTATAGAACATTTGAGATAGATGCTAGGATGTAGCACTTGGCCATCTCATTAGATTTCTGCCAACGATCATATCGTTGTTTTACCTCAGGAGGTGCATCTAATGAAGGAAAGCTAGGACATGGTTTAGTAAGAACATACTTATGCTCTTCAGCAGTAAGAACAATGTCCAGATTTCTTTTCCAGTCAACATAGTTGGATCCAGTCAGTTTGTTTTGATTAAGAATAGTTACAAGTGGGCTAAATGATGCCATGTTCAAATCTAAAAACAATAAACATGAATATAATAAGTAAATTGGACATTATCTATTTAGCATATAGGCATATAGTATGGAACCTTAATAAAACCATAATATAATATATGCAACGACAACCCAATCCCGTAATTAATATTCCTCGGAAGCGAGGTCATACCAATCACTATGATCAGGCGAGAATTATTCTCATTATTAATGCTATCATGGTAACTCTTACCAAACAAAAATAATTTGCCGCTATTCCTTTAGCCTCTAAGTAATAATGACATAGCTCCGAAGGGAGGTTAACATCACACTTAGTTTAGTGTACACCATTGCCTAGAATCAATGTGAATCACCAAGTAACTCCACGGAAGCGTGGTCGTTCTTAATGTAAAAACACATTTCATCTATCTTTAAGAAGTTTAACTTGTAGTACCATGAATCAATCACCCTCCGAAGGAAGCAAGGCATATACGCCAAGGCGAGGTGCTTAATCACACTACTTTAAACCGACAATGGAGGCCGTGAGATGCAACCCTTGTATCTCTCTCCCACTAGATGTCTTTAAATAAAAGGTTTTTAATTACTAAACATGCATAATCTAATTACACATTGTCTTAGTACTTTCACATGTGAAAACACTTAGAAAAATTTCTGATTTTCTTTCTTTCGATCGATCGAATGTGCCCCTCGATCGATCGAAAAAATTAAGAAATTCAAACTTGATCCTCTGACTCCTTCGATTGATACTCGATCGACTCTCGATCGATCGAAAAACAAATTCGATCGATCGACTAACAATCGAAAATCTATCGTTCTAAGAAGTCTGATCACTGTCTCATTCGATCAATCGAAAATAATTTTCGATCGATCGAAAATCGCGAAACTTGAATTTCCAGAAATTTTTCTAAGACAGTTTTCTTCGTTTTTCATGAACAAACATCTTTCATACGAACATGATAGACAGAGTTTGATGTCAAAACTGAATTCTATTGATGCTATAGCCTTAAAACTCAATTTAACATACTTAAATTTAAATTTAAACAACATCATAACATCAATTCCAGTTTTCATCAAATCATAGTTTCAACAACATGCAGAAAATTATAAACTAATCTTCTAACAATATGAAACTATCTTCTCCAATTCTAAAACTCACATAACATGTTAAACAATACGAAATTGAAAACCGCTCTGATACCATTTAATGGATATAAAGATAAATGCAGCGGAAAATAAGTTTTAAACGGATCTACTTCATTCGATATTGACAACACGTACAAAGTAAATTTCAGAATTAGAGAAACAAGAGATCGTACCTTGAAGCGGTGAATTTCAAAACTGAAGATTGAAGCACTTGGGACTACTTTTAATCTTCACTCCAATTCCACTAACGCCCAAGATGTGTGGTCTCTCGATTGGTAACAAAGGGATGACTTATGAGTGACAAAAACTCACATGCACACCATTTCCATGATGTTTTTCTCTCTTGTATATTTCTGTACGTTTTTCCCTTTGTATCTAACCAATTTATCTAATTGGGCTGGCCTTTTGGGCCTTACCAATTGGGCTTAAGTGTGTGGCTTGGAGTGGGACCAAAAAGGGATCAATAAGACACTAGCTCCAATGGGCCTTGGGCTTTTCTGTCAACTCTTGACAAGTCCAAAGTTACCATTAACTATTTTTAATACCACTATATAAAAATAGTTGCACTCTAGGTCTTATCTATAAATTATATCCCAAGACTTTATTATACATGCAACCCCTTCATAAAATATTCGTAGTAATACAAAGTCATTAATGTAGACTGCCACTTTGTAAATTACTACATCTTAATCCTTGAGTACCCGGTTTAATCCTTTAATGTTATTCATTATATATTTATGAAATCCAATTCCATAAATATATACTTTAGTCTTACTAAAGTGGTTAGGCCTAACTCTCTGAATAACAAACCCATTAAACTTATCTCAAGGGAATATTTTATATCTCCGTTAAGAGACTATGAATTCCATCTTGAGAATACATGTTCCATCAACACTAAATGTAGCTGCCCAACATACTGAGGTTTTGACCATAACTGTAGATCTCACTCCTGATATATCAAAGCAACCTACACCTCATGATTAGGTTCATTATTCTCTCAGAATTAAGAGTTCATGCAAATACAAGTCGTGAGATTTATTATTCATTTGACAGTCTTTAGGAGAATAATAAATCTCACAGCGGTCCAGTTCAATATGTCTTAACTCTTAAAACATATTAACACATCAACTAGAAGTCTCCACTTCCATGATCAAGACAAATCATCGTAGTTGATATGTTATAGTCTTCGCAGATGAAATGCCCAATTTTATCACCGATTACGAACTATAATTCTGAGTTTACAAAGAACTTGTGATTTATATCTTCTGTGACTCTTCACATAAATCACATACTATGCATCTCATGAACTATATGATAATGTCTGAATATTCATGTTACCATTATTTCAAATAATAATAAAACAAATTTATTAAACATAATATTAAGTCATACATAATGTCAAACACAATGTCACACTTAATATTATACATAGCATCTTACAATAGGATTTAAGGGCACCAATCCTAACACGATGTTATAGGGAACATGAGACACGTCGTGAAACACGATCGTAAGAATCCCCACAGAATGCAGGGCTCGAAACCAACCCTAATATGTCGATACCGATATGACACATTGATCATCAATGTAATGAGCACATGAAAACAAGCCGTGATAACAAATGTAGTATCACAATAGTGATGCCAAACACTAAGTATGCAAGGATCACACTTGAATGGACGTGAAATAATGACATCATCCACGACATCATCCATGACGGAATCTCGGCCAATAGAATATTAATATTTCTTTCGGACTTGTGTACTTGATATGAGACAATTTCAAAGTAAATCGTTGCAAAGTAAATTGTTGTAGAATATGGAATTTATTGCAACAAAAATCTAGCGTGGCATAAACCTATTGCTTTTTTTTATTAAAAAAAAACCTATTGCAACGAGATTTTCAAAGTAAATTGTTGCAATATATAAATTGATGTAGTATATGGAATTTATTGCAACGAAAATCTATTGTTCCATAAACCTATTACTTTCTTTTAATAAGAAAATAACCTATTGCAATGACATTTTCAAAGCAAATCATTGCAATATATGAAATTTATTGCAACGAAAATCTAGTATTGCATAAACCTATTACATTTTTTTAATAGAAAAATAACCTATTGCAATGTGATTTTCTATGTAAATCGTTGCAATATGTGGAATTTATTACAACAAAAATCTAGTGTTGAAAAAAAACAAAAAAACAAAAAACTAAGCATCCTCGTCCCATCATCCTGAAGTCAGACTCAATCGTCTCCATCTGAAATGACGCCTCGACAATAGGGGCATGTAGAGGCTAGAGCCAAGTAGGATGCAATGCAACTACAGTGGAACACGTGCCTGAGTGGTGGAAGACTCACCAACAACTCTCCATCAACAAACATATAAAGACAAATACAACACGTCTCCATGTTATGGGAAACAAGAGACACATCGTGAAACACGATCGTATGAATCCCCACAGGAATGCAAGGGTTAACACCAACCCTAATATGTCAATACCGGTATGACACATAGATCATCAATGTAATGAGCACATGAATATAAGCCGTGATAACAAATGTAGTATCGCAATAGTGACGCCGAATACTAAGTATGACAGAATCTCTGCTAGTAGAATATTAATATTTTTACAGATTTGTGTACTTGATATGAGACAATTTCAAAATAAATCGTTGCAAAGTAAATGGTTGCAATATATGGAATTTATTGCAATGAAAATCTAGTGTTGCATAAACCTATTGCATTTTTTAATAAAAAAAATAACCTATTGCAACGAGATTTCCAGGGTAAATCATTGCAATATATTGAATTTATTGCAACGAAAATCTAGTGTTGCATAAAACTATTACTTTTTTTAAATAAAAAAAATAACCTACTGAAACGAGATTTTCAAAGTAAATCATTGCAATATATGGAATTTGTTGAGACAAAAATCTAGTGTTCAAAAAAAAAAAAAACTGTGCATCCTCGTCCCATCATCTGGAAGTCACACTCTATGATCTCCAACTAAAATAATGCCTCGACAATAGAGGCATGTAGAGGCTAGAGCCTACTAGGGGGCAATGCAACTATGGTGGGACACGTCCCTGCATGGTGGAAGACTCACCAACTAATATCCATCAACAAAGTTTAAATGGCAAATACAGCACATCTCCATGTTATAGGGAACATTAGACACATCATGAAACACGATCGTACGAATCACCACTGGAATGCAGGGGTCAACACCGTCCCTAATATCTCAACTCCAGTATGACACATAGATCATCAATGTATTGAGCACATGAATATAAGTCGTGATAACAAATGTAGTATCGCAATAGTGACGCCAAACACTAAGTACGCAAGGATCACACTTGAATGGACGTGAAATAATGACACCATCCATGACATCATCCAGGATAGAAGCTCTGCCAATAGAATATTAATATTTCTTACAGACTTGTGTACTTGATATGAGACAATTTCAAAGTAAATCGTCACGAAGTAAATGGTTGTAATATATGGAATTTATTACAACGAAAATCTACTGTTGCATAAACCTATTGCTTTTATTAATTAAAAAAATAACCTATTGCAACGAGCTTTTCAATGTAAATCATTGCAATATATAAATCGTAGCAATATATGGAATTTATTTCAACAAAAATCTAGTGTTGCATAAACCTATTACTTTTTTTTAATAAAAAAAATAACCCATTGCAACGAGATTTTCAACGTAAATTGTTGCAATATATTGAATTTATTGCAGCAAAAACCTATTACTTTTTTTTAATAAAAAAATAACCTATTGCAACGAGATTTTCAAAGTAAATCGTTGCAATATATGGTATTTATTGCGACAAAAATCTAGTGTTCAAAAAAAAAAATTGTGCATCCTAGTCCTATCATCTGGAAATCACACTCAATCGTCTCCAACTGAAATGACGCCTCCACAATAGAGGCATGCAGAGGCTAGAGCCTACTAGGGAGCAATGCAACTATGGTGGGACACGTGCCTGCATGGTGCATAAACCTACTGATTTTTTTAATAAAAAAAATAACCTATTGCAACGAAATTTTCAAAGCCCATCGTTGCAATATATAAATCGTTGCAATATATGGAATTTATTGAAACAAAAATCTAGTGTTGCATAAACCAATAACTTTTTTTTAATAAAAAAAATAACCTATTACAACGAGATTTTCAAAGTAAATCATTGCAATATATTGAATTTATTCTAACGAAAATCTACTGTTGCATAAAACTATTACTTTTTTTTAATAAAAAAATAACCTATTGAAACGAGATTTTCAAAGTAAATCATTGCAATATATGGTATTTATCGCGACAAAAATCTAGTGTTCAAAAAAAAAACTGTGCATCTTGGTCCAATCATCTGGAAATCACACTCAATCGTCTCCAACTGAAATGACACCTCGACAATAGAGGCATGTAGAGGCTAAAGCCTACTAGGGTGCAATGCAACTATGGTGGGACACGTGCCTGCATGGTGGAAGACTCGCCAACTAATCTCCATCAACAAAGTTATAATGGCAAATACAGCACGTCTCCCTGTTATAGGGAACATGAGACACATCGTGAAACACGATCGTACGAATCCCCACTGGAATGCAGGGGTCAACACCGTCCCTAATATCTCAATACTGGAATGACACATAGATCATCAATGTAATGAGCACCTGAATATAAGCTGTGATAACAAACGTAGTATCGCAATAGTGACGCCAAACACTAAGTATGCAAGGATCACACTTGAATGGACGTGAAATAATTACATCATCCACGACATCATCCACGACATCATCCATGACAGAATCACTGCCAATAGGATATTCATATTTCTTTCAAACTTGTGTACATGATATGACACAATTTCAAAGGAAATCGTTGCAAAGTAAATTGTTGCAATATTTGGAATTTATTGCATCAAAAATATATTGTTGCATAAACCTATTACTTTTTTTAATAAAAAAATAACCTATTGCAACGAGATTTTCAAAGTAAATCGTTGCAATTTATGGAATTTATTGCAACAAAAATCTAGTGTTGAAAAAAAAAACTAAGCAACCTCAACCCATTACCGGAAGTCACACTCAATCGTCTTCAACTGAAATGACGCCTCAACAATAGGAGCTTGTAGAGGCTAGAGCCAAGTAGGGTGCAATGCAACTACGGTGGAACACATGCCTACATGGTGGAAGACTCGCCAACAAATCTCCATCAACAAAGTTATAAAGACAAATACTGCACGTCTCCATGTTACAAGGAACATGAGACGCGTCGTGAAATATGATCGTACGAATCCCCACGGAATTTAGGGCTCGAAACAAACCGTAATATGTCGATACCGGTATGACACATAGATCATCAATGTAACGAGCACATTAATACAAGCCGTGATAACAAATGTAGTGTCGCAACAGTGACGCCAAACACTAAGTATGCAAGGATCACACTTGAATGGATGTGAAATAGTGACATCATCCACGACATCATCCATGATAGAATCTCTGCCAATAGAATGTTAATATTTCTTTTAGACTTGTGATCTTGATATGAGACAATTTCAAATTTAATCGTTGCAAAGTAAATTGTTGCAGTATATGGAATTTATTGCAACGAAAATCTAGTGTTTCACAAACCAATTACTTTTTTTATTGAAAGAATAACCTATTGCAACGAGATTTTCAAAGTAAATCATTGCAATATATAAGTCGATGCAATATATGGAATTTTTTGCAACGAAAATCTAGTGTTATATAAAGCTATTACTTTTTTTTAATAAGAAAATAAACTATTGCAACGAGATTTTCAAAGCAAATCATTGCAATATATGGAATTTATTGCAACGAAAATCTAGTGTTGCATAAACCTATTACTTTCTTTTTATAAAAAAATAACCTATTGCAGCGAGATTTTCAAAGTAAATCATTGCAATATATGGAATTTATTGCAACAAAAATCTAGTGTTGCATAAACCTATTACTTTTTTTTAATAAAAAAATAACTTATTGCAACGAGATTTTAAAAGTAAATCGTTGCAATATATGGAATTTATTGCAACGAAAATCTAGTGCAAAAAAAAAAAAAAAAAAAAAAAAACTGAGCATCCTCGTCCCATCATCCATAAGTCACACTCAATTGTCTCCAACTGAAATGACGCCTCGACAATAGGGGCATGTAGAGGCTAGACCAAGTTGGGTGCAATGCCACTGTGGTGGAACACATACCTGCATGGTGGAAGACTCGCCAACTAATCTCCATCAACAAATTATAAAGACAAATACTGCATGTCTCCATGTTATAGGGAACATGGGACACATCGTGAAACATGATCGTACGAATCTCCACAGGAATGCGTGGGTCAACACCAACCCTAATATGTCGATACCGGTATGACAAATAGATCATCAATGTAACGAGCACGTGAATACAAGCCGTGATAACAAATTTAGTATCGCAATAGTGACGCCAAACACTAAGTATGCAAGGATCACACTTGAAAGGATGTGAAATAATGACATCATCCACGACATCATCCATGACAGAATCTCTACAAAAAGAATATTAATATTTCTTTCAAACTTGTGTGCATGATATGAGGCAGTTTCAAAGTAAATCATTGCAAAGTAAATTGTTGCAATATATGAAATTTATTGCTACGAAAATCTAGTGTTGCATAAACCTATTATGTTTTTTTAATAAAAAAACCAACCTATTGCAATGAGATTTTTGAAGTAAATCGTTACAATATATGGAATTTATTTTAACGAAAATCTAGTGTTCCATAAACATATTACTTTTTTTTAATAAAAAAATAATCTTTTGCAACGAGATTTTCAAAGTAAATCGTTGCAAAGTAAATTGTTGCAATATATGGAATTTTTTGCAATGAAAATCTTGTGTTGCATAAACCTATTGCTTTTTTTAATAAAAAATTTACTTATTGCAACGAGATTTTCGAAGTAAATCGTTGCAATATATGGAATTTATTGCAACAGAAATCTAGTGTTTCATAAACTTATTACTTTTTTTAATAATAAAATAACCTATTGCAACGAGATTTTCAAAGTAAATCGTTGCGGTATATGGAATTGATTGCAACAAAAATTTATTGTTGCATAAACCGATTGCCTCGGAGTTTATTACAACGGCTTGCTTCGACTTTTTTGTCGTTGCAGTAACACCTATTACATCGACATTAGTTGTTATTGCAACGACTTTTTCGTTGTATTAAGTCTTTTTTCTTATTCTTTTGTTCATACTATTGTGAATTGATTCAATTTCTTTTGTTGCTTGTATTCTTGTGTTTTGGAGGAACTGTGGGCCAACTTCTATTTTTATTTTGGATTCTTTATATCAAAATGTTCTCTTTTTTTTTGGGTTTTTTTGTTTTGAAACATTTGAGGATTGAAATTTGAAACTGATTTATGTATATATTTTTTCAAAATTCTGGGGGTAATTTCTCTTTTAGTCCTCTAGTTAAGGGAAAATGTGAAAGTCCAGGGGTGCCTTGGGGCTTCACCATTGGGTGGTGGTCAGGTGTGTTAATGCTCTTTTAAAAAGACAAAATAAAAGATAAGAACAAAAGTTACCGTGTACTTATTTACGAAGTGGGCTTTTAGATACAAACTTTTTTTTTTACACGCTTTTAGATACAAACTAGTACAATATTGCAAAAGATTAACAATAATGGCTATTGGGAACTGGTTTTCTGTTCACTGTAATAATAGCTATTAACTATTTATCATTCTTCTTTCTCAAAAAAAAAAAAAACTATTTATCATTCTTTGTCCGGCACTTATTGATTACTATTGAGTATTGATTAATCTTCACTTACACGCTTTTCCTTTGTGAGATAAAATTAGTTGGAATTTTATACTCATAAATTCCAGATTCATTTGATTTTTCAAACTCGTGTAAAAAACAAAAACTTTCTTTAAACAAAAGGGTTGTAGTAGAGGTACTTTTAGTACAAATCTCGGAGACACGAAACCCAAATAATATAATATCAAATATCAAATATCATGAAAGCTGACCAATACTATGAGAAAAAAATATTGATGCAATAGATTTCACCTGGCTGATTTTTTATTTCTCCTTTCCGACTAACGGGAAAGGCAAACGTGACCAACTGTGGATCACATGGCTCACTTATTAGACTTCCTAACCTCACGTGATTAACTTCAGCAGCATTTTTTTCCCTCTTTGTTACGGTTTCCTCACGTTTGGTTTTCACTCTTCAATTTGCTCTGTCGCCACTCTTTTTTCTTATTTTTGATTTATAGCTCACATTGATTTTGAAGAAGCAGAACAAGGCACGCAAGCTCACTATTGTTGTAAACACCCAGTAAGTTTCCTCTCTTTTAATATAAGTTGTTGGCTTTTATATATATAAATGGATTCAAGTTGCACTTACTTATGGGCCAAGGCGACTTTAAAATATATATATATATATATATAACTATTCGCTAACCCATGCGATGCACAGGAAAGATATTGAGTATGAATTATTATTTAATCTTTGTTTATTTACTACAATCATCATTTCATTATAGTTTAACATGAAAACTTAATATTGTAATTTGTTTCTGAATGAATGTTGCACATTAGGATTCTAATCTCAGATATCCCTATTCTCAATATGAAACATTCAATTACAAAATAGATAGTAAATTACATAAATAGCATCGATTGATGGCTATTACATAAATCTCCATCATAAGAAATCTTCACTTCCTTTCAGGGATCCTTTTTTTGGGGTGGGGGGGGGGGGGGGGGGGGGGGAGCGCATGGGGAGAACCTAAAAAGTTTCACTAATAACCTAAAACATCACCATTTTTCATTTTGGAAAAATGGTCCTACAACTAAACTGCTTAAGCAAAGTGATTGATCAAAATCAAAAGCCAACCAAAACAAAAGGAAAGGGAAAAAAAAAAATCAAATCAAAACTCCATAGGTAAAGAAGCAAATAGTCATTCCACATCCACAAGAAGAATAAAAAGAATAGTCATTGCAATTTTAAAACTAATATTCACAAACAAATATCCTCACCAAAAATTTAGCTCTGGTAATTGATTTTGTTTTGGAATCAATAACATAAATCTCCACAAAATCAAGCGCAAACACCAAGTCATCCAACCTCCAATTCCTATAGTACTTCATCAAGAAAACCTAGAACAAATATGCACTTGATGATGTTGTTGCTAACAGTAAAGAATTAGAAAAAGAACTTTATCTATTCAATTCTTAATATTATTTAATTATCATCATAAGACAAATCAGCTACAATATGAAGGCATTGTTAAAATGACCATATTATCTTTATCATGCCATGCTATCAAATAGACATCCTGAAATTTATTGGGTAGTTGAAGGGCCTGGTCATATTGATATTTTCAATTTTCTTGAAGTAATTGAACTTTAGGATTTACCAAACATATTGCATGTCTTTCCAAACAAATTTATATTTATATTTGAAAAGATGTGTGTCTAATGTTTCTTCACCAATCTGAAAGGTAGGTTTGCTCATGCTATGACAAAGGCATAGGTTTTTGACTTTCTTATTAAAGATTATAAAATTGTCCCCAGTTTTTTTAAGCCATTATAGTAGAGATCAATTGTAAATCATATGTAATGTCAATAATTTTGCATCCTTGTGAAACATGTTTAGGTACTATAGATCTAACCTTACACTGTGGGCATAAGTGCATAAACCCCTCTGAGATTAATACCGAAACACAATCAAATCAGTAAGTAAATATATGCATGTCTACACTCATACATAGTTCACTCAGCAAGACTACCTACTAACCAATTTGTCACAGATTTACTTCACTTTTATGTCAATTGCAATTGCAGGCCTGACAATTTTCTAGCTTTTGCGCTGTTATGCACTTTTCCCCACTATTAGTAGTTGAATAAAAGTGAGCTTGTTTGTATTTTTAAAAATGAGGAGGAAAGAAAAAATATTTATGGATTTTCATTTATATTAGGGGAGAGGGGGAAGAAAAAGAAGAAGATATTAGGTAAGTCAATTATATATCTTTCATTTTGAGTTTATTTCTCTCACCAGCACAATCATTTGGATTTTCAGAAGATGCATGCAACTCTATATTTTTCTTCAATATCTGAGGATGGGTAATATAAATAGTCAAGATTGGAGATTGCCTACCAAATGTCAAAGAATTTAAATTTAATTTTGTTATCTTGCCTTCAAGACTTCATCATTATCTTCAGTCAACACAAAATCACAGAAAAATTTATTGCAAAGTATTCTAGTAATCCCTGTATTTCAAACAGCATAAACCATAATAAAGCTAATTAAAATACAGTCATAATATTTGGGGAAAGAAAGAAAACATTGCATTGAATGTAGGCCAGAAGTTACAAATGATATGAACCAAAAATTCCATGTGGTCATAGTCTTAGTCTTATAAAATACATGTACTGTACAGTGTACACACAACTTTGACAAGAAATTCATTTCCAACAATAAAATAAAAAATCGAGGCCAATGACAATGTATCCAAATCAGAGAAATGGTTCCAGCTTTTCTACTTATCATAACAAAAATCATGTATTTTTAAGGATTACATATTTGTTGAAAGGATGAATAACAAACAATCCTCATATTTTCCTGATGAATGTTATCAAACAAAATATACAGTGTACATTCAGCTGAATTAAGTAGTCAATTCAAAACCTTCTCCACTAATAGATTCTTTCACGCAAGAATGTAGTATTATTCTTGAAATAGTAATATCAATTCCTTTCTGACAAATAAAAGAGCATCGCCAACATTAAACATGTCGATATTACAAATTAACTTCTAGATAATTTCAAAACTCTAATAACTAAAAATCATTATCATGCAGCCATTATATATGGGTTTAATAGCATCCTATCAATCATTCAGACCCATTGCTTTATCTAATAGAAGAAAAAATTTATAAAATTTAAGCAATAATATATCTTGATGATCCTAAGAAACCATCTTGATAAAATATGCCAAAGTATTTTTCTGGAATTGGAGGAAGGAGAAAAACGTTGAAAGCAATGGGATAATGTTCTATATTATTCTCTTGGGCAATGAGCATTTGTTACCCACATAATCTTATCTGGTGTATTTCTTATTTAGAGGAATTTTAACAATGGCAGAGATTGACGCTACATCAAACGGGTCTTGTAACTTTGCCAAGTCCCACTCTCCTCTCATTGCATCAATTAGCTAAATAATCTAGAGTTTCTAGGATAACTTCATTGTAAAGTTCTTATGATCATAATCATTTATTGAGAAATGGATGATTTAGATTTTTATACATTATTAATAACTTAAATAGATGCTTAATAATCAAAGAATTGACTAGTCACAGCTTTAGCTGAAATGTCATAGTGGGAAGCATATTGATAAATGTTATATAACTCTCAAACAACTATACTAACCAACCCCAACCTTCAAAAAAAATTCCCACAGAATCCAAAATAGCGGCAACCCTAACATAACATTTCGTAGGCTATCATATAAGACAACCTAGAGATTATAATAATTTATAAAAAGGGAAAACCAATGTCAATGAAGATGACAATAACACCTTTTGTAATTTCTTGTAGCTAAATTCTTTTAAACAGAGAACAAAAGGCATGTTACAAATGAATCTGAGAACAAACACCTAAGCATTCCAAACTTGTTCAAGAAATACCACAAATGAATTGGCAAAGAAGAATCAGAGAACAAACACCTGAGCATTCTATCAAACACATGTTTAGCTATCTCAAACAACTATACTAACCAACCCCAACCTTCAAAAAAAATTCCCAAGGAATCCAAAATAGTGGCAACCCCAACATAACATTCCATAGGCTATCATACAAGAAGACCCAGAAATTATAATAATTTATAAAGAGGGAAAACCATTGTAAATGAAGACGACAATAACACTATATATCAAACCAAAACAAACCCAGAATTGAAATCAAATAGAAGAATTCCAGGAAACCAAAAATCCAATAAAAATTGCATAACCAAAAAAAGGGAAAAAGAAAATCCAAACCAACAGTGAGAAAGTACTTAAAACCATCCAAAGTAGAAGTAGCATAATAACCCCAAACATCCAAATGAATCAAATCAAAAGCACAAGAACTAATCTTATTATTGAATGGAAAAGGCAAACGTTTCTGTTTGGCCAAAGGACAGACATTACAAAGATCATTACAAACCTTTTGTAAACAAGGAAGAAAATGACCTAAAGCATGGAGTTTAACATCTAATGGGTGACCTAACCTTTCATGCCAAAGAGATGAGAGATTGCTTGAAGACATGGCAGTAGTAAAAGGATGGAAAACTGTATTTAATTTGTGGTGAACAAGAAAATCTGAAAGGGCAGTAGCAAAATGCTGATGTGAAGAGCCACACTGCAGCAGGTACAGTCCATCAACTGCATGTCCCACTCCAATTGTTCTCCAAGTGATAAGGTCCTGTATAAAACAGTAAGTAGACAAAAGAACAAGGCAATTGGGTTGAACTTTAGTGAAAGAATTGACAGAGAACAGATTGAATGTAAAAGAAGGAACACATAGGACATTGTGAAGAGTAAGGTAAGGTGACAAAATCACTGTGCCAATATGTGTGACAAAGGCTATTTCTCCATTAGGCAATTGAACCATGGACTGATTGATAACAGTGACAGAAATCAAAAGATGAGTAGAATATACTATATGGTCAGTGGCACCAATGTCAATGACCCAAGTACTAGAATTATATGCTCTTCTATTGACAACTTGGGCAGAAAAGACTGAATGTTTAAAGGCCATACCTGCCATGGAAGAAGCATTAGATGTCACCACATTTGCCATGGCATTGGTAAGAGAGTTGGTTCCTTGAATAGAAGTGTCTAATGGAGAACTAGGAGTCCCAATAAGAGTAAGTAGCTGTTGATATTGCTCTGGAGTGAAGACTGGTGTCATAGAGCCTGAAGCAGTCAGAAATGACAAATTTTGGGATTGTGGTTGAGGCTGTGAAAGAGTCACTTGATGTGCCATTGCAGTCTTGCCCTTGAACTTGTAACCAGGGGGAAATCCATGCAACTTATAGCACCTATCAATAGTTTGACCAGACTTACCATAGTGAGTGCAAACAGGCTTCTCTTTTCCCTTAATCCCATTGTTACCAACATAGTTAACCCCAGAATTAGCATGAAAATTCTGTGATTTAGCAACTAACGCAGTTGACTTTACCCTTAGATTGGAACTATGAATAGCAGACCTTTGTGTTTCTTCTTGAATCATCAAGGAATACACTTTGTTGAGAGAGGCAAAGGGATCCATAAGCAAGATTTGTGTTCTTACTTGCGAAAAGGAATCATTAATCCCCATCAAAAATTGAGTGAAGAAGTCAGTAATTGAAGTCTCACCTTGATGAAGATCCACAATTTCCTTTTGAAGATTATAAATCTTGGGACCATTCTATTAAGCCAAACGATTCCTCAAATCATTCCAAAATCCCAAAGCAATGTCCTCATAGATGATACTAGCTTGAAGCTTAGGAGAAACTGAATTTGTCAACCAAGTTCCTACCATATTATCACACCTAATCCAAGCTTGAACAGCTAAAGGTGTAGACACCAATGGAGATGACAAAGTGAGAGTGCCATCGATGAATCCTAGATTGTTTTTGGTGAGCAGAGCCTTCCTTATTGCTCATGCCCAAGCTGAGTAATTCTCACTCCCTGTCAGAGGTTGAGTCACAAGTACAAGGCTTGGACTTTCTCCATGGTGCAAAAACAGGGGATCATCCATTGGAGAATCCTGAGAAGATGGAGGAGCACTCTCTGTTGCAAAAGTTAATGAAGTAGCAGTGGAAGCCATTGATAACAAGAACAAGCTTTGGCAAAATGAAAGAAAAGGAAATTGAAGAAGAAAATATCGAAGAAAACTTTGAAGAAAGCACCAAACCCTAGAACAGAGATTGGGGAAAATTTAGAAACGAAGAGAAAATTGAGAGAATTCTAGAAAAGAAGCTCTGATACCATATCAAAGTTGTATTGAAATTGTATATTCACAGTAATTACGAAAAAGAGTACAAGAGAGATATATATATATATACACGAAGAAAAAGCAAAAAAAAAAACAACTGACTAACTCTGACATGTGCTACAGATCCTATAACTAACCTTTACACGTGTGAACTAACAAATCAATTACACACTAATACAAGCTACATGTCGTTTTACTTGTTCTGTGTCTTCACTTATGTCGTTTAGCTTTACACTTGTTCTACAGATACCCTTGTAGCTTTCACCCTCTTCTGTCAAGCTTGCCTGATCTTGCTTAGACTTATTTCTTACATTCTGATAATGTGTCACCACATGGTAAAGTTGTGAAAATTGATGTGATGTTAGACCTACTCTACACTCCATTCATACAAATACAATACAATACACGTTCAGGGTGAAAATAAATAAAAAATTGTGATGTTCTTAAATCCCTTCGACTACTTTACTTATTAGCAAGTGAAGTTTGACTAAACATGTCCTCAGTTCTCTGCCAGTACCAAAATTTTAAGCTGCCAAGCATGCTTTTCAAAATCCCTGGACAATCAAGCAGTTCATATTTTAGAATGATTAAAAAAAAAAGTTCGGTTAACGTATGCCCTTAAGACATACATTAATCATACATTTTGAAAAAAAATTATCGAAAATTGAAAAAGCTGTTAAAATAGTTAATCACTTTTTCATTTTTCCATAAAAAAGTTTCCTAAAATGGTTTACTAATATATGCTCTAAGGACATATATTAGTAAAACCAAAAAAAAAAAAAAAAAAGCTTTTGGGATGAGATTAAAATAAATTAAATATGTGAGGGATTCCATGGTTAAATAGTAGGATTGCATGAAATTGCGAAACAACTATATTTTGTGCATACATGTCAATGTCATGTTGGAATCAATGATAAAACATCAGATTCCAAAATCTACATTGTTGAATTAATTCCTTCTTTTTAGAGCATTCACATCAAGAATGCTAAAAATGCTAAAGAGCCAAATTTAACAATCAACACATAAAAATACCACTACATCAAAGCTCTCAAATGTCAACATTTTTAACACTCAACTACAGTGAGCTGTTATCACTGTAGTAGCATTGTTAAACTAAAAATTATTTTTTTATTCCAACGGTCTCTTTTTTCTTTTTCTCTCTTTTTTCTTCTTCTTTCTTCTCTCTCCTCTCTCACTTCTCTCTTCTCTCTTTCCCTTGTCTTTAATTTTTTTCTCACTCTTTTTCTCAGTTTAAGCTCCTCCCCTCCAAGGCTGAACCTCTATGGACAATCTCCACAAGCACGCCACCACTCACCACCACCTTCACGGTGGGAATCTCAAGGCCAAACTCTCTCTTCTCTCAAGCTCTTTCTATTTTCCTTCTTGTGTTTTTTTTTTTTTGGCTCCCTGTTTGATTAGCAGGTTTGGGAATTGAAAAATGAGATTTTTTATTTGGGTTTGGTTGTTAAGGTTTGAAAATAAGGGATTTTTAGTTTGGATTTGTGTTAGATTTCAAAGTGGGTTTTGAGTTTGTGATTTGATTTTGGGTTTGTTTTTGTTTATGATTTTGGTGGTTGGGGGGTTGAGTTTGTGGGTGGTGGTAGCTATGGCAGTGGGTGTGGGCGATGGTGGCTAGTGGCAGTGGGTGTGGGCGATGGTGGCTAGTGGCAGTGGGTGTGGACAGCGGCAATGGGTTGGGTTTTGCAGTGGGTTTCGATGGGCAGTGGCAGTGGGTTGGGTTTCGGAGGGTTTTGCAATGGGTTTTGGTGGTGGCTATGGCAGTGGGTGTGGGCGGTGGTGGCTGGTGGCTGGTGGTAGTGGGTTGGGTTTTCCAATGGGTTTCGGTGGGTTTCACAGTGGGTTTCGGTGGGTTTCGGTGGGCAATGGCAGTGGGTTGGGTTTCTAATGGTGGTGGTGGCTTGGGTTTTCTAATGCTGGCGGTGGCCGTGAGTGGTGGGTTGGGTGTTTTTGTTTGGGAGAAGAGGGATACACAGAGAAAAAGATAGGAAGAAAGAAAGAGGAAGAGATGCAAAGAATAAAAAAGAATTAAAAAAGAATAAATAAATTATATTTTAATGAAGTGGTAAAAAATACAAAACCTTTGATGTTAGGTATATTATAAAATGGGGTGTTAAAATAGATAAAGTAGCGTTTTGATATGCTAAAAGCTACATTTTTTAGCATTCTTGATGTGACTACTCTTATCCTGCTCTATTTCTCTATAAAATCATGAAATAGCTATTGGACAATAGAATTTCACTGGTTTTAAACTTAAGAGTTACACTAGTAGTTCTTAAGACCTAATAAAATCTATGAGGTCCTAGATTTGAAAGCTCTAATTAGGAGCCAACAAGGGATTTCTCTTTGTAATTAGTAATTACATGATGGTGTGTGACAGGAGAATCACAATTTGGGGGTAGTGTCACTCTCAAGTGCTCCAACAGTTTTGGACATTATCATTAGTAAATAAAAAGATAATTTTATTGGTTTTGGTGCAATTAATTAACTCTCTTTCTATAATTGTCCCACATTACTTAAGAGAGTGTGTTGTGAGTAGTATAACTTGCCTCACCCTCCCTTAAAAGTTACCATGACTTTTGAGTGGAGTTGTGGTGTGCTTTTGTGTTAGAACCCCTTTCCCTCTCCCCTATGTGTGTGTGTGTGTGTGTGTGTGCGTGTGTGTGTGTGTTTGTTTCTCAAAAAAAAAAAAAAAGAATGGGTAATTGTCCCACATTGTTTAAGAGAGTGTATTGTGTATAGTATAACTTGCCCCACCCTCCTTTAAAAGTTACCATGGCTTTTGAGTGGAGTTGTGGTGTGCCTTTGTGTTAGAACCCCTTTCCCTCTCCCCTGTGTGTGTTTGTGTGTTTGTTTCTCAACAAAAAAAAATTTTAACTCTCTTCCTCTCTCTCCATAAAGTAGTAATTAATATTTGATTTTTTTGTTGATCTCACTAGAGAGAGAGAAACTTGGTCTAGGATCAGACATCTCTTTGTCTTCCTTATCTACTCTATTCAATATACATACATATATATATATATATATATAATGAGAAATGATATATCCACAACATTTTCACAACATTTTTACAACAAATCCTAAGTGGCAGGTTGTTACTGGTTGTTATTGTTGGGGCAAAAAAGTAATCTTAGTGTTAGTTTCAAATTTGAACCAATAACAACTAACCACCTGTGATTTGTTATAAAAATATTGTGGACATAGCATCTCTCATATATAATATACTATATATAATAGCATAAGCCTTTTCCTGTAATCAAGGAGGTGCTGCCATGTAGGAAAAATACCCTTCTAAAATTCAATCACGTTTAAGTTAAAAAGCGATAAAATATACTATTTCACGTTAAAACACCGTTTGAGAGAGGCTCCCCGTATATAAATTAAAAATAACTAGTTAAATCAGTAAAACCCAAAAACTACCCTCTCCCGATAAACCTTTTCTTCTTTACCTCTTCCTCCGCGTTGAAGTCGTTTTCTCTGGCTCTCTCAATTCTCAAAACCCCTAAACCATAGCCCATCACCGCTCTCTCACTCCTTCAGCATCCCACTGTCGTCATATACCATTTAGAACAACTATCAAAAGACACGCCTAAAATTCGTTAAAAAACAATCAAAACTAATTGTTCTGCCATTTTTTCTACTGTTTGGAGGAGAATGAAAACGTCTCAGGCAAGGGCAGATAGAGAGAGGCTAGAACCACTACCGATGAGTTTTTATCTTCGATTTAAGTTTGTTTATTAATTGTGATTAGGTTTTGATATTTTGTTTGGATTGGTTTTGATTTTGGTATTCAAATTAAAATTTTCTCTTCGCTTTTCAGTTTGACATTTTGATCAACACGCCCTCAAGTTCAACCAGGTACCAATTTCGAATCGATCAGATTCCAGATCGTTTAGATCTACTTTGATTTTTTTGGTCGGATCTAGGGTTTATCATCTGCTTTTTGGATGAATATATTGCTTTTGTTTATTGGTGGTGTTAGTACTCTACTTTGAATGTTCTGATTTTAATGTATTTCTCCCTCAATTGTTCACATTCTAGATTTTGGAATCGGAATGATTGTGTTACTCGCTAATGGTGAAATAAGCCACATCACTTCCCAATGAAAACTTCGAAGTCACTGTAACTGAGATCTGCTTTTCCGCCCTGTTCCGTTTCTTCTCTGCAACTCCATACACACAAGGTCAGAATAGCATGGTTAATTTTCCTCTTTCGAATACTCACTCTGATGATTTGGTCCACTTTTTTACTGTTTGCATGTTCCATTCCAAACCACAAAGGAAAAAAGAAAATCCAAAAGGAAGTGGAAAAAAAAAAAAAAAAAAAAACCGCGAAAACTAAAAAATTTGTTCGTTCTCTGCCCTGTCAACAAACTATTCAGAAGCTATCCCATTCCTTCTCTGCAACAACAGACAATTCAGAAGGTAAGCATGCTTTTTTTTTTCTTTTTTCTTTTTCTCTATTCAACAACCATTTCAAATTTTATAAACTACCCACAGATCCTTTTTCCTCTACTGAATGTAATTTTATAGGGTTCTTCTTTTATTTTTGGCTACCTATTACCTTAATTTCCCATTTATTTTTTTCAATTTATTGAGTGAAAAATTATACTGTAAAAGAAAAAACACGTTATTCCGCTTAATGTAACAGTAAGTTAGCAAGTATTTCCTATTAACGTAGGGAGCAGAAAATATTTTCGGGAATGGTTATTTTGAATTCATGTCTTTTGGAAATCCAAATCTAATCTATGATTATTATTAAATCTTTTTTTTTTTTTTTTTTTTTTGTCAATAGGCATCTTATATCATTTGGTTTTTGTTAAATTTCTGATTCAAAATCTTGGTTTCTTTGTTTATGCTTACCTTTTGGTAGGGCTTCCAAATTTTCATAGACATTGATTTCACGTCTAACATTGAAAATTTCATTGCAATGTGGCAACTGTGGAATGACAATGGTTAAACACAAATGCAAAGGTGGATTTAGCCCTTTAGATTTTTTTTTTTCTTTTCTTTTTTAAATGCTTGATGCAATTATTTCCTACCCCCTTATTTATGATGCTTTGATATTGAGTATTTTTTCCTGTTATTTGTTATTAATTTTTCAATATGCCTAGATAGCGCAGTGTAGATGAGAGAATCAAAAGTGTGTCCAACAAAGGTTACTAGAAGATCTAAGAAGCAAAAAACTCATTCCAAGTTCGCTGTATTGGACAAGGGAACTAAAATCTATTCTAATTTGAAAAAGATCAGTGACTCAAATATGTTGGCGCCACCCCAAAACTAAGATAAGGTTCTGAAGGATGGCTAGAAGAAGAACAAGAAGACTATATCTAGGTAATACTAACCGTTATTCTCACATCTGAATTGGTTATGAATAAATAGTTTAGAAGAAGCTAAAATTTATAATAAATTTTTTTTTTTTATAAACCTGAGTGGTTCTATCATCTGTTACTTTGATTTGGAAACTTGATCCTATTGATACAGTTTACTAAATACATGACTACATTTGTTTCTCTTAAGTGGTTCTGTTTCAAAAAATCTGAAGGATTTGTCACTTTGTTAAAACTGTGAAATTTGAAAGTATAATGTTATTTACTTTTACTTTTTGATAGAGATTAATTTCTTAAGACATTTTTAACTGTTGATTTGATTGTTTACAATGCTCGGTTTTATAGTTTTTTAAAATTGTATTCCATTCTTAAAATTAGATTGGCAATCTGTTTGGTGCTAAAAATTAAAAAGTGAAACAAAGGTAACCAGTTCTCAAGTTTGTTTCATCATACACTTTTGTTATTTGCTTTATTTTTTGTTTTCTTTTAGATTATGAGAGATTTAATATTCTATATTTAGGTTATGGTTTTATAATTGTTGGAGGATTTGTTTTAGTTTATTTATACCATATTTTTCATTAAATTTTCGGTTTTGTCATAGGATATTCCGAGTATCCTAAGACTTATATCAACATGAAATTCAAGTGATGTAATATTAGTGATTCCAATTTTGAACTCAGTTGTAATTTTAACCTAATGTTGTTTGCTTAATTGTAGTTATGGTTAGGGGCTTTTTAGGTAGATCTTGCTTACATCTCAATGTGTTAATGTCATTCTTTCCATCTTATCATTTTCTCTATGTCTTTGTTCAATCGAAGAAAATTGGAGTTCAAAATGGTATTAGACAAATAACAACTGACTGCCATGAACAAGGAAAACATTTGGAGTTGAGAAATTCAAAATGCAAACATTTGTAGGAGATGACCAACTTTTCAAAAACTAAGGAAAGTTGTTAATCCTATTATGGTTGGTCCTCATTTTTTTTTCTTTTTAAAAGTCTAAGTTGTTCAAGTATTAGGAAAGCCGTTAATCTATGAAATAAATAAAAAGGAATAGCATAATCTCAACATATATTCTTCATTCCAATTTTATCACAAACAAATAAGTAAGTTGGTGTTTGCTTGAATTGCATCTATTATTTTGTAAATTTTACAGACACAAAGGAGGAGGGGACGGGACCTACAATTAGAATTCATCTCCAGCCAAACTGAACAAATATGATTACCACACAAACATTCATTTTAAACTCTCTCTTTTCTTTTTTCTTCTTTTCTTTTCTTTTTTCCCTTTTTGTGTTTGTGTAGGTGATTTTGCAGATTTGCCTGCACTTAAGTATATCTTACATGCCCACATTGCCTATCATAAACCAAGAACCCATGCTGCAAATAAATAAATGCTATGAACAAAATGTTAATGTTGTTCTAGATGTAAGTAGAGCATTGTATAGATGTAAATACTTCATTCTATTTTTATTACAAATAGATCAAATCAGTTGGTGTTTGTTTTGTATTGCATTTATGATTTTGTAATTTTTATAGACTTAAAGCGGAGGTTAACTGCATTTAAAATTCTTCTCCATCTAAACAGAATAGTTATGATTACTACATAATCATTCATTTTAAACTCTCTCCATTTCTGTTTTTGTGGAGGTGATTTTGTAGACTTGCATGCCGATATTGCCTATCATGGACCAAGAACCCACAATATACACTGTGGATTAGGTTTGGATCAAATACCCCATTTCCACAGGTCTGCAGACCATGCTAAGATCATTGCTTATGTTGTTTTATACGATTGTTTTTAATTTTAAAATTTAAAATTAATTTACTTTTAAACTGTAGGAAATTTACATATACGCAGCGGAAAATTATTAGATCTACTTCATTCGAAATTGATAACATGCATTATGTAAGTTTCAGAATATAGAACAAGAGAATGTACCTTGGTGCAGTGAATTTCAAAACCAAATATCAAAAGTTCTCAGGAACACTTTCAATCTTCACTCCAATTCCACTAACACCCAAGATGTATGGTCTCTCAATCAGTTTCCAAGGGAGAATAATCGAGTGGCTTCACTCACACATACACACCATTTCACAATGGTGTCTATCTTTTTTCTCTTATTGAATATTCTGTATGCGTCTCCCTTTATATTTAACTGATTATCTAATTGGGCTGGCCTATTGAGCCTTTCCAATTGGGCTTAAGTATGTGGCTTGGAGTGGGACCAATAAGACACTGGCTCCAATGGGCCTTGGGCTTTTCTGTCAACTCTTGACAAGTCCAAAGTTAGCATTAATTATATTTAATATCACTATATAAATATAATTGCACTCTAGGCCTTATTAATAAATTATATCCCAAGACTTTATTATACATGCAACCCCTTCATAAAATATTCGTAGTAATACAAAGTTTTAAAAGTAAACTGCCATTTTGTAAATTACTACATCTTAATCCTTGAGTACCCGGTTTAAACCTTTAAGTTATTCATCATATATTAATGAAATCCAATTTCATAAATATATACTTTAGTAACTATTTACTAAAGTAGTTAGGCCTAACATTCTGAATAACAAACTCATTAAACTTATCTCAAGGGAATATTTTGTATCTCCGTTAAGAGACTATGAATTCCATCTTGAGAATATATGTTCCATCAACACTAAATGTGGCTGCCCAACATACTGAGGTTTTGATCGTTACTTTAAATCTCACTCCTGATATATCAAAGCAACCTACACTTCATGATTAGGTCCATTATTCTCTCAGGATTAAAAGTTCATGTAAATATAAGTCGTGAGATTTATTATTCAATTGACAGTCATTAGGAGAATAATAAATCTCACAGCGGTCCAGTTCAGTATGTCTTAACTCTTAAAACATATCAACATATCAACTAGAAGTCACCACTTCCATGATCAAGATAAATCATCTTAGTTGACATGTTATAGTCTTCGCAGATGAAATGTCCAATTTCATCATCAACTACGAACTAAAATTTTGAGTTTACAAAGAACTTGTGATTTATATCTTCTGTGACTTTTCACATAAATCACATACTATGCATCTCATGGACTATATGATAATGTCTGAATATTCATGTTACCATTATTTTAGATAATAATAAAACAACTTTATTAATTACAATATTAAGTCATACATCATGTCAAATATAATGTCATACATAATATTATACATAACATCATACAATAGGATTCTAGGGCAATAATCCCAACATAAACTAAATTCTTTTTCTTTATACTGTCCATTATTGTATTGTAAATAAATAAATTAATGTTGTAAATATTATTGTTCTTTAGATAGTATAGCTATAATTGAGATACAAAATTTAGTCGTTCTATAAAATGAATGGATGTACTGCATTACTCAGATTAATTTTAATGTATTTTATTGTATTGTTATGTCAAGTTGATGGTATTTTAAATATGTACAATGTTCCCGCGCATTGCGCGGGTTAAATGCTAGTATATATAAAAATAGAGATCTCATGTAGGAGAGTATGAGATCCTGCCATATGGCGCATTCTATGAAAAGAATTGAAATGCTCTTAAGTCAAATAAGAGATAAGAACAACTTTAAAAATAGGGAGTCTTTATTTCCTTTGGTTTAATGCTTCATTACTACTTTTGTTACATTTTATTCAATGTTTCAAGACTATTATTTGTTTCATTTGGTTCAATATTTCAAGATTTTTCCTCTCTCTCACACACACGCAAAACTCTTTACATTTCCATTCACCCTTTTCACTTCTACTCCTTTATATACACATGCTCACAGCCCTTCATGTCATGTCATCTCAAATGCACTCAGACCAAAAATGATTTCATTTATCTTCAACCTTTCAACAACACCTGCATAACTCCAACATTGTCGTACTATTTTATCCTAACTCGTATGAGTAGGTTACGACCAAGGAAGAGGGCTTGTTTTTTTTTAATTTATTTATTCAGTAACAATAGCTTATTGTTTTGATGTTAAAATCGGATGTTATGGATTTTTTGAAAATTGTGATTTTCTTTGAATCTTTGGGTGTTCGGGATTTTGGTTTAGGAAGTCATAAATGAATTTTGTTTTAGAAATAAAGAGAAAGAAAAAGAAACATTCTAATTAATTATTTACGAAATTAGCTTCTTTTTTTATATATAAAATTTATAATGTGTAGGTTTCTTTTACTGCTATTTTGTTCAATATGAGCAATAGTGATCAAATAAAAATCGATGATAATTTTTTATAGGGAATATTTTCACCATCCAAAAAAAAATTTCAAACACCCTAGAATCTTCAGTCACCAAAAACATCATGAGTTCACCAAAAGAGTCTTTGATCACCAAAAGTATCGTTGGTCACAAAAGGAGTATGGCAGCACGCATCACACTCCGCCCTGATGGTTGTCACATATCAAGGGGTCGTCAGGTACCTTTCTTGACACCACATGGCACACTTTGCCCTGACGATCGTCAGGTATCAAAGGGTCGTCAGGTACACAGGGGTCGTCAGGTACCTTCCCTCACACCACGCGACACACTCCGCCCTGACGATTGTCACGTATTAAAGGGTTGTCAGGTACCTTCCCTGTCACCACGAGACACATTCCACCCTGATGGTCGTCACGTATCAAGGGGTTGTCAAGTACTCTACTCAAGGATAATTCGACCAAGAGAATTTTCTAACTCCTTTTGCCCATCGAGTTGACAATGCTCTTCGGGTTCCTTAGACCTTTCAGGCTTGAATCACCCTCCAAGCTAAATATACCCTTCGGGATCAATATACCTGTCGGGACAAATATACCCTTCAGGATCAATACACCCATTGGGACAATTATACCCTTCGAGATCAATATACCTATCGGGCCAAATATACCCTTGGGGATCAATATACCCGTTGGGCCAAATATATCCTTCCGAATAAATATACCCTTTGGGACAAGGGTACCCTTTGGGATCGATACACCTGTCGGGATAAATATACCCTTCAAGATCAATATACCTGTCAGGACAAATATACCTTTCGGGATCAATATACTCGTCAGGCCAAATATACCCTTTCGGAAAAATACACCCTTCTGGACAAAGGTGTCCTTCAGGATAAAATGTCTCCTTCAAGTCTGATGACCACGTGACATTGTCTATACCCTCCATCCATACTCATCATTAGGTATGAATATACTTGTCGGGTTAACTAATACCGACGATGGAATATATGCTTAGTCCCACTCCATTTGCGTACTCTTCACTCATGATTCCTTATATGGAAAGAACTTGCACACCACGTGTCCGTTTGAGACAAGATGAAAATTTCAGCTTATTTTTGGTACTATTTATGGGTCACACTGCACTTTTTGGTACTATTTATGTATCCCACTATACTATTCAACTAACTTTTACCTTTATCTAGAGTATTTTCAGCAAAAAATTTTCAGTTTCAACTAAATAAGTTGTTCCTAAACGAACACCACGTCCAAGGATCCTTCTACATATTCGTATCCTCCCAATATAGGAAATAAAGCCCTAAGATCTCGAAACATTAATTTCATATCTTCCCTACAAGGGAAGGTCCTATGTTCATGGGTTCTTGGTCAGCTACACCACCATATATGCACCAAGTCTCCTCTTCTCCAAGGTATGTGAAAATCTCTAGCTCTCGCACTACTGAGTTCTTGGAGATTCTTCTATCGCTGACTTAACCTTTGGAGGGTCTTTGGCCGACATCCCACTAGTGCTTTTTGTAGGTTCTTTGTTTCTTTCTATTCTTTAGGTACTTTAATTGGTGCATGTGTCGACGATCAACTCACTGACGATTTTGTGCATCATCAATTTTAAAGTGTTTTCCGCTTATTTTTAAAGGATTCAAAAGCCTAACTAAAAGTAATTAATTTTTGTTAAATTAATGTGTTTTTAACCAATTTCTCTTTGTTTAATCACGTTTTCTTTATGTTGATACTTACAAATGATTTTCTTAATTTCATTGAAATAATGAATTGGGTGTTTGAGATTGAGGTCTCCATAGTTGGTTATGAGAATAGAGAGGTTGAAGAAGTGTTTGAGAGGTTTCTTAAATTTATGTAATTTTAGGATATAAAAATATTTTATACTTTAAATTCTTATTTATAGATTTCAAAATCATTTAATCAGTTTAAAAAATAAAGTACTTTTAAAAGTAAATATTATAATATGTTATACAATTTTTTTTAATAAAATATGAATTAAAAAATTAAGTTTCAAGCTGTTCAACAATATCGTGGATAAACATAAATATTATACAACAAAATAAGTATCATATGTAGATCTTAACATACAAAAAAATTATTTCAAATGAAATTCTAGTTATCTATAAATGTTGGGATTCATCTAGTGTATGTTTGGATAGTGCTGAAAAGCACTTTTCAGCTGCGTCCCACGTTTTCCACTGGGTTCCGTACACTATTCACGGGACCTGTAAGTACTTTTTTTAACAAAAAAAACTTTAAAACTGAGTCCCACTGCACTATTCACACATTTAAAAATTATTTTGCTACAGTGTTTTCAGTTTTCAGCAATAAGCGGTATCCAAACACACATATATAGTAGAAAATTGGCTAAATGGAATTGTGGAATTGTGGTAGTTGCTTTGTCTGACAACACCACCTCTTGTCATTGGATCAAAGTTTAATAGTTAAGGTTTTTAAATCTTTAATCTTGCATCCGTATCTTAATCTAATTTTGAAAGAGTTCCACAAGCACAAGGGACTGTCGAAATTTTGGGACAGTACACGAGAATTGATGAAAGACACAGGAAGACCAGTTTTCCAATAAAAATAAAAATAAAAACGAGAAAGCGATGCAACATGATTTTACTAGTAGACAATAGTTGCTGCTTCGCTTGCCAAGAATAAGAATAAGATACAATATTATTCAAAAAACACCAAAGGCGTCCCCGTGAACCAGATTTGGATCTTCTGAATACTGCCGCTGAATTTCACACCCAAACCATGTTACACTGGCCCCATTCAAATTCATTTTCTGTCACATTATATGTCTTTATGTGAAATTAAATTAGAGGGGTTCTATTACTATCATCATTTGCCAAATTATTTGTTTCACTCATTCTCTAGGTGTCTGACATTTTGTTATATTCTATAACAAACCAATATTATTATTATTATTATTATTATTTATGCAACACATTATTATGTTTAGTTTAATTTAAGGTGTTTTTGTTGGTCGAATTCATAGATGGTAGAAGGGTAGGCTTAACATGATAAATCAAAAATGATGTTAGTTTGAAACATAAATCAAGGTAAAACTGCCAAACCTACCTTTGAATGTTTTTGGGTGTATGCAGTGGTTACACTTAGGGGATGTGCATGGGTCTGGTTTCAGAGTTTTTTTCAATTCAACCCACTATGGTTAGATTGAAAAAAAATATATACAAACCAACCCAACCCACCTGGATCAAGTTGAACCCATGGGTTGGACAATTTTTTATTATTGAGCATTAGAACATTACCAGCACAAATAAGAACAAATTTATAACTTTAGTAAACCTAAGAACAACACCAAAATAATACAACTATTTTATTAGTACTTCAAAGTTCAAACAAACACAAAATACTCAAACCAAATGGTTTTATTTGCTGCATCTGCCATATGAAAATTCTAAGTAATAGCACAACCATATGCAAATTATCAAATCAAATGAAATTTCATTTACTTAGTAAGATGTTAAATAATTCCGTATCAACTCAGTTGATAAAAAAATAAATAAATAAATAAGAGTAAATAATAAAATTATATTTTTAAATATATATTAAATATAGGTGGGTATGGTAGGGTTATGTGAATTTGTAAATCTGTTGACTCACATCCAACCCAACTCACTATAAAAAATAAAAATTAAAAAAAAAAAATTTGACTATCCAACCCCACTCAACCCACCAACCCCCTGAAAAATTTTTGGCTGCACACTTATAAGACCCCCATTTACTCATTTCCTTCTCCTTGATTACTTAACAAATGAAACATAATGATTTATTTTAGTTTTCAATAACGATAATGATTTATTGTAGTTTTCAAAGTAATACATATTCTCTTCTATCTCATCACTTTTGTTTTTGTAAATTGTAAAAATTTTATTGATGTTAACTAATTACTTTTACAATATGGGTAAACAAATGTTGGGATTTAATCCATTCAAATTTTAGGCTAAAGTTTGTGGTGGGCCTTTTGTGATTTTGGTCTGGACTGCCTCCTGCTGTACTGAGGTCCAAGTGTTCTGGATAAGAGAGTTGGGACCGGTCCAATTGCAACTCACCTTGGTTTGGCTTGTGTACAAACTATGCCCCATTTGCCAAAACTTTGGTCACATGCCCATGGCAGGCAAAGCTGTTACAGAAAAGTTATGACAGACACATACAGTGTGACAATAAAGGCAATACGCTTCCCATTAGACAAAATAAACAAGGAATCCTTAAGTACAATAGGAAAAGAACAATATAAGAAACACATTATAAGTGAAATTGCAAAGGCAAGAAATGAAATAATTTTGATAAATAGTGAAATCAAAAGGAAAATGTTAGTCTGCCGTGTTCAACTGTGCTACAGGACTAATACCAATGAGGGAACCACTTCCTCAACGTGGATAACCTCGCAGGGGAATCCTGCTGTAGAAATTATCCACTTTAAGGGAACGGACCTGAATGGCTTATGCCCAAACAAATTCTTTATCCTCAACAGAGGGTAGGCTTTTAGAGGGAGAAAAAGGATTAGCCTATTGGTGCATGCCTGCCATTCTACACTCTCTATTTCTCTTCTTTCTCTTTTCTCTCCATTTTGTTATTTTGATTCTTTCCCGACTCCTATTCTTTCTTTCTTAGCGCTTACTCGTGTAGTGTTATGGTGAAGGTGGTGCTGTGATTCTCTCCTCGTGATTGCTACTATTGTGATGATGTTACTGTGCACGACAAGGACCCTTTATATACTGTCTGCTATGATTGGTTTTTACAATTTTAGCATTTAACTACTTTTGTCTAGTTTAGGGTGTTCTTCCCGACCACCCACTGGTTTGTCAGTTGCCCAGCCACCACCACTTACCTGTGCTGGCTGTGCCACTCCCCATTACCAGACAAAGAAGACTGTTTTGTTTGCTTGTTCACCGTGGCATTCTTATCTACCACAGTGTGGATATTCTCTCTTGCTATCCCTCATGGCATGCACCTAGTGGCTCCAACTCATTTTTCCTTCTTTTGGGTGGTATGTCATCCCAACAAGACATCTCCCTCAAAAGAATCTAAGCGGGAACCCCAGAATAGGCTTTCCCTTCTCCCCACCGCCAGACCATATCTTCTCTTACCTCTGACCCATGACCCACCATTCCTGTATTGGCTGGGTACAATTTGGTAGTGCCTAGACCTTGCGCGTGCCCCACTTCCATGTACGTCAAAAGCTTGTCTGCTACTCATGCGTTTGCCATGGTCTAGAGGTTCATCTGTATATTTTGCCGCTCATCTTTAACCTCTTATGGCTTGAACTGTTTTCTGATATTTCCTTCTTTATTGGCTTGCTCCTTTCGAGGGTTGGGCCTTGCTTGATTGTGGGTTTTCCTCTCTTTAGCTTATTCTTTGCTCCTTCCATAATCTTGTTACCCTTCCTGTCATACCACCCTGCCATTCTTGTCGTAGTGTTATTTGGCCCATGCTTGCTAGCCTTTTTTGGGCCTGTTGCATGTTCTTCTCTTAATGACTCAGCATGGTCATTGAATTTATACTCATGCTACTTTGGGCTTTCTTGACCCATTACATTGCTTGTGGGCTCCTTTGTCCCATTTCTTTCTTCTTGGGCATCCTTGACCCATTTGCTTTCCTTGGGCATCCTTGGCCCATTTTCTAATTATGCATTCCCATGGGCTTTCACTAACTCTTTTGGGCTTCCCTGGCTCAATTACCATATCCTTCATCCTTGGGGCTCATGGGCTTTCCATCAACCCCTTACTTTCTTACTTCATTACCTTGGGCCTACTGTGGCCCATTTTTATTTTTCTACATCACATAATGCCCATGAGTTTACTACTTCTTTCTCTGGGCCCTTTTTTGGCCCATTTGTTTTCCTTAAGGCCCATTTATTTACTTTATGGGCCCATGATCCGTTGTTCCTGCCATTTGGGTTTAATGGTTTTTCTATCAATCCACTAACTCTTTTCTGCCCATATTGTTGGGCTTCTTCCTGCTATTGGGCTTCCAAAATGAGCATCAACAAAGTTCATTATACAACATTTAACTTTGAGATAATTTTCCTCGGTCTCTAAAGTTCTAATTTTATCAATTCATCCTCTAAATTTGCAATTATTGTCAATGTGACTTACTCTTCTATTTATTGTCATTAGAAAAAGGAAAAGGATTCTCTCCAAACTAGTTTGGAGAGAAATCTTTCAAACTCCTCCTATATCTTTTTATTGGATGTGAATTTTGAAAATATAATCATTGGATTGCATGGTCTTATTATATCCTCCATGCTTGAAAATTTTCAAGAAGATAAAAAATTAATAACTATGTCATTAATCAAATATTTAAATTTCAAGTTCTTAGCATAAAAAATAAGTTTATTGATCGAATAGTAAATAATATTCGCTTTGAATGAAATTTGACGTACGTGGTAAGAACTTAGTTAGATTCTAATAGCACTCCAATTTTGTGCCAAGTTTCATTCTAATTGTCTTATTATTTGATGCCAAGTGTAATTCCAATTATACTTTGAATATGTGTCAATTATGTTTACATGCAAATTCATGTAGCTAAACTTAGAAAAGTCAAAAAGATTCAATTCGAATTTATAGTCTTTCAATGTAATATAATGAATGTATAACACCTATTACTTATTACATAGAAATATTGTATGTGTGTGTAGTGCACCCTTGCATATGCAAGAGTTATGAGTTAGTTCTAATAATAAAAAATCCTTCTTCTACCAAAAAAAAAATAGTAATAAATAAAAAATCCTTCCAAAATTTCTTTTAATTAAGAAATGAAATATTTTATTAAAAAATTTCGTATATGCCCAAAACGATGTTGCGTCTTCCTACACCTAAGGCTTGGTGATGTTGTCTCGGTTCCTCGATGCTTGAGCATTAGGTATGTAGAAAGTTCACATTCGACCTCTTGATGACATTATCAAAACCTTACTGGGAACCTCTTTAATATCTTTTCTTCATTTCATCAATCACATGCTCCTAACTTTTGTTTTCTTTCTTTTTAATGATAAAAAAAAAGGGGGGGAAACCTAGAGTTTCTCTTGTGACAAATCAAATCCTAATTTTATAAATTTTTCATTTTCCAGATATATATATATATATATATATATGTATATATTAAGATCTGAGGTTCAATCTCTGCCAATACTAAAAACTGATTGGTGTCTTGTTCTGATGATAAAGAAGTATCATCAAGAGTGGATACTATAATTTGAAACTCTCTTAAAAAAAATTATTAATAAGCAACCTTTATGGTAAGAGGAAGTTATCATTGGCGCCAATCACACCCAAATAACACCATTTTATCATGGGCGATTTTTAAGTTTCTCATCATTAGAGAGGCGCAAACTCTGAGATTGGGTTGCCTAGGAAAGGAAATCATGCATTTTTAATATTTGCAAATCCTCGAAAGGTTGGTTGGGTTTTAAAATTAATAGGCAAAAAGTATATATATGATGATATGGTAGAATGGAATTTCCTGAAGTTTGTATTGAAATTATTTAGGCATAGTAAAAAAAGACTATCAAGTTGGTAAGGCAATGTATTTCAATAGTTAGTTACTCTTTTCTCCACAATCCCCTTATCATTTTTATAATTTTCATTGCTACAGAAAGTAAGATCAATATTAATTTAAAGATCACTCGCCTCAGCTGCCTCTGGTACAACCTAGTAACTCTCTTCTAAGAATCATCTATACAAGGGTAAGCTTTACACCCTTTTTAAATCATTTAAACCCCAAACCATGACTCAACTAATTAAGGCTCTGCCTATGCCAAATCCAAACACATTGAAATGATAGGAGAATGATCGATGTTGTCCAAATAATATCCTAAAGCAATAAATCCCATCATCCTTAAAATAGCCACACGTACACAAAAAGAAAATGATAACAATAGAATAACCATTGTCAAAGAGAACAACCATTGTCAAAGAGATAGGGTGTCCCTCGATATAAAATTGATGAATCCCCAAACCTAGCTATTATGATGGTTTGTAGACACTTTTTATTATATATTTAGGATATGAGACGTCACATGCTTCTAGCTAGCCAAATCCCTACAGGACAGATCCTCCTTAATTTTATGTAGTATTAATAAACTATTAGCTAGAATAGCGAAATTGATAATGATAGCAATAGTGTAACCCCGTTAGGCAAATGTTATGAGGTGCATATATAACACCTTTCCTGCACAAAGGGTTTAAGATACATAGAGTCTATAAAAGTTTTCATAAGGTTAATTATGATTCCCACAGGTGATCTTCTTCTTCAAGATGGTATGGAGAATTAAAAACAAGAATTTGTTGGTGGCACCTCTAATTTTGTATGATTTCTAGAAGACTATTACTAGAGTTGAACTTCGAAATTAATAGGAGAAAGAGATGTTGAAAGCTATCTCCAACACTCCATATCCAATTAATGGTTAACGATCTGCAGAAGTAGAGAAGGATGAAGATCAACGTTGATGCTAGCATCAGGAGTAGAAAAGGAAGAATTGTGGGAATCATGCATGTGGAATTCAAATGGTGAAGTTGTAAAGCTTAGGCTGAAGCAATTAATTCCAAAATGCTCTACTTCTACTTGCTATCCTTGAAGTGAAAGAAGAAACAGTAAAGTAATGAGTGTCATGAATCGAAGGTGATGCTCATATTGTGGTTCAGGCATTAATGAAGAAAAAGGATGAAGCTATAAACTAGGAAATAACATGCTGATAGAAGACATAGCTCACACAGCTCTAAACTAAACTTCACTAGGAAAAATTTTGAAATTTGCTAGCTAGGTTGTTGAAAGCTCATAAGCTTTGTAAATGGGCACTGAAACATGATTTTAAATACTCTCTCTCTTTCTCCCAACTGCTTCTCTGTGAAGGTATCCCCTTGTTTTAGATTCCTTGGTTTGTCTTAGTTTGTTTAAATGGATGTAGGGGTTGTCATAATCAATATATATACATATAAAAATAAAAGTAGAGACCTCATAGAGAATTGAAATATTCTCAAGTACCACGTCAGAGATAAGAATAAATTAAATTTTGACTTTTTGTTTCATTTGATTTAATGTTTCAAGACTTTTCTAATTTAAAAATAAATAATCTTTGTATTCTTTCATTTCTTTGGTTTAATGTTTCAAGACTTTTCATTTCTCATACATACACACAAAACTTTTTGCATTTTAATTCATAATTTCCACCTCTTTATATATACCTAATCATAGCCCTTCATGTCATTTCATGTCAAATACACATAGACCAAAAATAGTGTCATTTACCTTCAATCTTTCAATGACACCTACCTAGTTCTAATATTGTTGTTTCATCTAATCCTAACCTGTATGAGAAAGAGAAAGACACCTACCTAGCGGCAATTACAATTTTGATGTTAAGGTTTGCAGTTGTGAACTTATGGGTTTTGTAAAAGATGTGATTGATTGTGGATGTTTGAGATTTATTTTTTTTTTTAGAATTAAGGAGAAAGAGAAATACACATTTTATATCAACTTTTATTTTACAATATTCTTCCAAAGTTTTTTTTTTTTCCTTATTACTTGAACTAAATAATTATAATAGATGTGTGTATACAATTTATAATTGTTACTTCTTATAATGAACTAATTAATTAAGCTCTATAACAATTATACTATAATATATAAACAACATTCTCAAAAACTATCTTACATAAAATATTACAACATTATATGTGCATCATCGCACCGGCAACTTACTAGTTACTTATAATCATAAAGAAAATACTTGGAAAAAATATCAAATAGGAAAAAATAAATAAATAAGTAACTATTCTTCATGTATGTAAAAAAAAATGTGGTACTTAAAAAAAATTTAGTATTAGTTACTGAGTATTATTAAGTTATGCTAATTAAGAGTTTTGTAACTCAATTAGTTTTACCTCCTAGAGTTCAAATCTCCATTTTTCTATTGTAAAATTTGAATTATAAATAATAAAAAAAAATGATTATTAGACTATTGAATACATCAATATGTTATTGTGCTTTTGAATTTAGCGCATGTTCTTGACATAAAAAATTTGGTATAAGAACTGTTAATTCTCAAAAATTTGTGAAAACTTTGGTTGCTTGTAAAATACTCAAGAATTACAACCGTGAATATATTAAATCTCGTGAAACAACAAATGTCAATTCTTGCATGTTACGTAGCTGCAAGAATAACTAATGTGACACTTAAATTAAGCTCTAAATTTTTTTTCTTAAAATTATCAACATAGAATAAAAGTTTAAAAAATAAAATATTATATTTTTCATCCAAATAAGATACTTAACCATAATATAGTTGAAAGCTATAGCCGCGTTTTAAACGCGGCTATAATATCGCTTCGAACCTGTCAACAAGGGTCCTATGGCCGCATTTTCTAAACGCGACCATTGGTCCGATCCTATAGCCACGTTTAAAACGCGGCCATTAGTCCAATCCTATAGCCGCATTTTAAACGCAACTATAGGTCCTAGTCTTAGGCCAAGTTTTAAACGCGGCCATAGGCCCTAGTCTTAGGCCGCATTTGGAAAGTGTGGCCATAGGACCCCTTAGGCCTATAATCACGGAGTTTAGGCCACATTTAAAAACGAGGCCTAAAAAAACGCGACCATAGGCCAAATCGTCCTATGGCCACGTTTTTCTGACCTAAGGCCGCGTTTTACAAACGTGACCACAGAACCTTCTTTTTTTGTAGTGCATCCAGGATATTTATTTCATTTAAAAAATCCATAATAGTCAAATTATTAATTCTAGATATAGTTTAAAATAGTTGTTTAAATATCAATTCTAAAGTTATATAGTATTATATATATATATATATATATATATATTCAATTTTAAGCATAGGAGAGCAATATAAATATCAGTTCTCTAATATGAGACTACTTTACAGTATCTTTTAACAAGTTTGGCAGATCTAAAGGAGCCTCATTTCTCTAAAAATCTAAACCACAGACACTGTAAAACAAAAAAATTATTTGTTTAATTAAAAAAAAAAAAATGCCGAGCAAGAATTTTTGTTTTTACGTTGCTGGATATGAATGGCAGTACGTGTCATATAGACAAATATTTATGCTAGCATGTCATAAAACTAAGGCTGTATTTAGTATTTAGTATTTACCAACCAAAATATATATACTGTGGAAGTGGAAGTAAGGTAAAAGAATCAGAAAGTGCATTCAGATATTCATAATTCAAAAAAGGGCAGCAAGATTAGCTGCAAAGGAAGCGACAAAAGAAAAAGGCAAGGAATTCGCTGGGAAAATTGTCATGGAGCGGTGCTATTTTGGACCAACTGTTTCCCTTTTGTCTCAGACTCTCATCTCAGCATTTCATATCATTCTATTTCTCCTCCTGTTTCTTTACTTGACTTATTGGCAGTTTTGGCATTTTACAAAGACTATCTCTAATTCCAATTTGGTTAATAGTCTCTCTATCTCTCTCTCGTGACCCTATAGTAACATCGTTTTCTCTTTAGTACTGTACGAATCCTCAAGATAGAAGGCTATGTTCTCTTGGCCTAGCCATAGCCATAGCCATATCTTATCAAAGAAACTGAGAGAAAAGAGAGAGTTCATCAAAAGAGAATAACAACAACAACAACAACAATGACGATAACTTTGATGGGTTTTCTCCATTTGCTACTTCTTGCTGCTGCTATTTCTTCTTTGCAACAATATTGCATGGGGATGGGGGTCCCTGTCCAACTCAACGACGATGTTTTAGGCCTTATTGTCTTCAAGTCAGACCTTCATGACCCTTCTTCGTATCTCGATTCATGGAACGAAGACGATGATTCCCCTTGCTCTTGGGAATACATTCAGTGCAACCCTGTCACCAGTCGTGTTTCCGAGGTTTCACTTGATGGCTTAGGCTTATCCGGCAAAATTGGAAGAGGGCTCGAGAAGTTACAACACTTGAAGGTACTCTCACTCTCACGTAACAATTTTTCTGGTACTATTAGTCCCCAACTTACTCTCACTTCTGGCCTTGAAAGACTTAATCTTAGTCACAATAGTCTTTCAGGCAACATTCCCAGTTCACTTGTGAATATGAGTTCTATTCGATTTCTTGATCTTTCTAAGAACTCATTCACTGGACCTGTCCCTGATAATCTGTTTCAAAACTGTGTTTCTATGCGCTACCTGTCTTTGGCAGACAATATGCTTGAGGGGTCACTTCCAAGTACACTCTCTAGTTGCTCCTTTTTGAATTACCTTAATCTCTCCAAAAACAGTTTCACTGGGAACCTAGATTTTGCTTCCTGGTTTGGGTCATTGAAAAGGCTTCGGATTTTCGATATTTCCAACAATGCACTATCTGGGTCTGTACCAGCAGGAATCTCAGCCATCCATAACTTAAAGGAGCTTCTTTTAGAGGGTAATCACTTCTCAGGACCACTACCCTTTGATATAGGACTATGTCTTCACTTGAATAGGTTGGATTTAGGTGATAACCAATTCACAGAACCACTGCCAGATTCACTGCAAAGGCTGAACTCTTTGACCTTTTTCAGGGCTTCAAATAACATGTTCACAGGTTCTTTCCCTCAGTGGATATCTAACATGAGCAGTCTGCAATATATAGACTTTTCCAACAATGGTCTCATTGGGAGCCTCCCATCTTCAATGGGTTACTTGAAATCACTAAACTATTTGAGTTTGTCTGATAACAAGCTTAGTGGAAACATTCCAATGTCACTGGTTGATTGTACTCACTTGTCTGTTATCAACCTGAGGTCTAACAATTTTCATGGTATGATACCGGAGGGTCTGTTTGATCTGGGATTGGAGGAAGTAGACTTTTCACAAAACGCATTAATGGGCTCAATCCCACATGGTTCGAGTAGGCTCTTTGAATCTCTACGGACATTGGATCTGTCAAGGAACAACCTTACAGGAAGTATGCCTGCAGAAATGGGTCTCTTCTCTAGCTTGACATACTTGAATATATCATGGAACAAACTACAATCCATGGTGCCCCCAGAGCTCGGATTCTTTCAGAACTTAACCATCTTAGATCTTCGTAACAACGCCTTATTCGGTCCAATCCCTGAGGACATATGTGACTCAGGAAGTTTGGGAATTCTTCAATTGGATGGCAATACATTGACGGGCCCCATTCCTGAAGATATTGGGAATTGTACAGCTCTCTACTTACTGTAAGTCTCATAGTTTATGTGTATGAATTCTAATTTGTGCATGCAATGCATATTAATTTGGTTTGGGCTAAAACTAAGACATCCTTACTTAGCAGCTGCACTTTAGGTTCCTCAATTAAATTCTATCATGTGGTTGCAATTATTAATGAATCATATGGTTAAATTTCATTACCCTTGGAAAAGGTAGCACTGTTTTTGCTACATTGGGCAATACAACCACATGATTGGATTCAATTTGGGAACCTAAACTACAACACCTAAGTAACTAAATTTTGTTATTTGATTTTTATATGCCAACTGTGATTACTTTTATGCAGGAGCTTGTCACACAATAATTTGAGTGGTTCGATTCCAGTGTCTGCTTCTAAGTTGAAAAGGCTGAAGATTTTAAATTTGGAGTTCAATGAGCTGAGTGGAGAGATACCCCAAGAACTTGGAAGATTGGAAAATCTACTTGCTGTAAATATATCTTATAACAGGCTCACAGGCAGGCTTCCTGTTGGGGGTATATTTCAAAGCCTGGATGAAAGTTCCTTGCAGGGAAACTTGGGTATTTGCTCACCCTTGTTGAAGGGACCATGTAAGATGAATGTTCCAAAGCCTCTAGTCCTTGACCCCAATGCCTACGGGAATCAAATGGGTGATCATAAACAAAGAGACAGATCTTCCAAGTCCACACAACTCGGTCACCACAAGTTCCTTAGTGTTTCTGCTATTGTAGCTATTTCAGCAGCAATACTAATCGCAATTGGGGTGATTGTTATCACCTTACTAAATGTGTCCACCCGGCAAAGGCTCACATTTGTGGACAATGCCTTGGAAAGCATGTGCTCAAGCTCTTCCCGCTCAGCAAGCCCACCTGTAGGGAAGCTCATTATGTTTGATTCAGGGTCATCCCCTGACTGGATTAGCAATCCAGAATCTCTACTTAACAAGGCCTCTGAGATTGGCAGTGGAGTCTTTGGAACAGTTTACAAGGCCTCATTTGGAGCACAAGGAGGAATAGTAGCAATTAAAAAGCTTGCTACCTCAAATATAATCCAATATCCCGAGGACTTTGATCGAGAAGTTAAAATCTTAGGAAAAGCAAAGCACCCGAATCTGATAGCACTGATGGGATACTACTGGACTCCTCAAACAAAGCTGCTGGTAACCGAGTATGCACCCAATGGCAGCTTACAAGCCAAACTACACGAAAGGCTTCCTTCAACCCCATCTATTTCTTGGGCCAATAGATTCAAAATCCTGCTTGGAACAGCAAAGGGACTTGCACACTTGCATCATTCTTTCCGTCCACCCATCATTCACTACAACCTAAAACCAAGCAACATCTTGCTTGATGAGAATTACAACCCAAAGATATCAGATTTTGGACTGGCCCGGCTTCTAACAAAGCTTGAGAAGCACATAATAAGTAACAGATTTCAGAGTGCACTTGGTTATGTGGCACCAGAACTAGCATGCCAGAGCTTAAGGGTTAATGAAAAATGTGATGTTTATGGCTTTGGAATGATGATATTTGAGCTTGTGACAGGTAGAAGACCTGTGGAATATGGAGAAGACAATGTTGTGATATTGAGTGACCATGTGAGGGTGTTGCTTGAGCAAGGGAATGTGTTGGAGTGTGTTGATCACAGCATGAGTGAGTACCAGGAAGATGAGGTCTTGCCAGTTCTCAAATTGGCTCTGGTTTGCACCTCTCAGATACCTTCTAGCAGGCCCTCAATGACAGAAGTGGTGCAAATACTGCAAGTCATTAAGACCCCAGTTCCACAGAGAATGGAGTTATACTAATATCATCATCCATTCAATTTCAAGCATTGTAACATCTCTTTTATTCTCTTAACTAGCTAGAACAACAAAAAGGTTTCCTCATTGTTTTGAGTCTTTCTTATTTTTCTTCTTTTTCGTTTGATAAGAATGCTCTACTAGTTATTGGCAATTTCCTGTACTTTATTGTAACCATGTTCAATGTCAAAATTGAGTTATCAATCATTTTGTTCTTTCATTTTTTATTTTTATTTTTTTTTATGGGAATTTTGTTCTTTCATTATTCATTTATCTATCTCCAAACTTCGACGGAAATATACCTTTTTTTTTTCTTTTTTCTTTTTTTGGAAGTGTGATGTAACTATACAAATGATAGCTAGGTGTATTCGAATTCTCACTTCAGATGCATTTACTTATGAGAATCATATAATGTCAATTTCTGAATAACAATTGGACTGATTTTGCTATTTCAATGTGAATTGTATCTAAAGATTTGTTTTGTAAGTCGAAAACTTTTATTATGGAAAATATATAATAGAAATGCATTATAGACCTGGCCTTAATAACAAGGCCTAGCTACTCAAACGCTCGTTTTCACAAGTTGCGCCATGAACTTTTGGGAAAAGATTCATTCTCTATTTGAAATGAATTCATTTCATACTGAAGGTTAAATTTTACTAATCTGAAGGTGTTCATTGGTGCCCTACATTCTACAACATCACGTCTTGTTTGAGAAATAGCCATCACAAACCTCAAAGAAGCATCTCAAGTCAAGTCTCAACTATGAAGGAAAAGAAGGTGTGAGTGCACAAAACATCTGAACTACAATCCATTTCGTGAGTGGGACAAGACCACCCCCCACCCCCAAAAAAAAAAAAAAAATTCTAGTGAGCTTGTGAACCAAAAGCCATAGAGCTATAGAAGTTGTTTATCATCAACAAGCACCACTTGTCACAATTTGTCCACCACAAAACTTGTGCCAATAATTCACGTGACCCAATCAAAAAACAAAAAAAACAAAAAAAAAAAAAAAAAATAGAATAGACAACCCAACTTCAACTTGATCACGAGATTTGCCCTGTTGCTAGGTATTGTTGATGGTTGATACGTAACGATTTCCATGTTCCTTTGTTTATTGGCTACCTTTTTCATCTCCAAATCCAAATTTTTTTTACTTTTTCACGTCAAACCAACAACAGAAGAATGTGCAATGATGCTTCTCTAACCCAGAAGGCCAAAATTTGATGCTTCTATTGCTTAATGCATTGCTGCCACCGGGCGTATAAGCCACTAAATTAAAATACATGCTCCCAAAATATCATAACCCCCACACAATGGAGCTTACTTAGCTAGAGTGAAAATATTGAAAGAAGAATTCTCCCAGATATATAGTACAGTATATCATAAATTGCTGATTATTATAGCATAAGAAAATAACTTTTGATGAATAATTAAATTATACTTGTTATCTATTCAAAAATAGTAATATTATAAATAATATAAAAAGTTTTCTTTAAAAAAAAAGAGTTCACGTGTTTGAATTCAAAAATGAAATTCAATCCGTGACTTCCTACATCAGTTGACCCCATATTTGTTCTGTAATAATTATGCCACGGAATGTCTTACAATTCTCTCTTTCTGTCATGATTCATAACCATAAAAACTTGAGGGATTTGATTATAGAATGTCACGATTAGTATTAAGCAAAAATTGTCATTGGGCTGAATACAAAGGAAATTATAGAACGTCATTTGTACAATTAAGTTATCGAGTTGAGCCTTACTGGCTCAAGTTTGACTAGTCTATTTAATACGCTCCACAATTAAGTTTGAGCTTAGCAAACAAATATACGCATGCTCTTTAGAACTGAATTTCAATGTGACACATTTTTACTACCCCAACACAATCTTTTAAGTATGAGTGCGAAGCTTCACGCTATCAGTTAAAGACTCTGCCAACCAGATTCACCTTGTTACTTCGAGTTCTTGGCTCAGGACCTGAAGTGGGGTAAAAGATTCTGACCCAGTTTGGATTCAGCGTCCACGTCTTGTATCAGCGTTTCCTCTTTTTTTCTTTTTTTCTTTTTTTCTTTTTTTTACCTGCGTGTAAACAGTAAAATTACTGTGCAAGAGAAAAAATTACTGTTTATACACTGTTTATTACTGTTTATGCACTGTTCACGCAATAAAAAATATTAAAAATGAATCCCACGATACTATTCACACATTTAAAAATTATTTTGCTATAGTGTTTTCAGTTTTCAGTTTCAGCAACAATAAGTTCAATCCAAACGGACTCTCTAGAACGAAAATAACTAAAAAGCATATCTAATCTTCTACACGGGTTTGGACAGGCACAATGTGCCCAGGAATCAATTCTGACAGCAGAGAAAACCTTGGCATATCCGGCAAATGATTACACTCTCCAATCTCCATATAGAGCTGGACCCCATAAGCTGTGATTACTACACATGCCTAACAGCAACAGCAAGGGCCAACCAATATGGCCAACTATTAAGACAGTTCAAAAAACACCCCTACAATTTTACACCAAATGACCAAAAGATTATTCAACATAAATACATACACCAAACCTTAAGTCATCATTCTCCGCCAAACCATTTCACTAAACCCGAGTAGAAAAGAGGGGATTGTAATTATCATTTCAAGATAAAACCTCCAAAATTACATCGTCAGTTGCATTGAGAATCTTGCCATATTTTAATATTACTATTCAGAAATGAAATCAGTAGAAAACAAATACAATGCTACACCATATCATCTTCAAATAAGGATACCAACTACCAAAAATTGTTCTTCCTACTTCAACAAACATTCCAAGAAGTGCACAAGGCACTAAAGAGTGTACTTCACTAGTGACAATAAATCAATTCTCATGCAATGCCTTCATCAAATGCAATCTACTGAAGTTCTGCCCCGCAACCCTGCAAAATTGTAGTCCACAGATAAAGCATCAATAAACGACAAAAATCATTGGTCCAGTGCAGAAGCCAGCAAAGATTTACCAATCACAGACGTAACAGAAAACTGAGACAGAGGGATAAGGCCTAAAAAAAAGATATCACGGGCCCAAATTCTAGTTTTCTTAGCATTGTACTGAGGGAGAAACCACAAACAAAAAGGGGTTTGTCATATTAATATTCTTTTACTTTGAATTAATCGCAAATAATCATTTCTCGAAACACTGCATTTTGCCTTAAATATAATCAACCAAATAGAATGAAAAATTATAGCTTGCTCACTCCCCCCAACATAAATCCAAGACTACATTTTAGTTATAGTAATCACTCCGGTCAAGATCATGACAACTTTGTAAAAGACACATTGCAAAGGACGCTCATAAAAAGATGACCAATTTCAAGCAAATGGAGTTTTTTTGTATAGCCTCTAATGTATATTTGAAAATAAACGAAAAAAAAAAAAAAAAAAAAAACAGTAGAAGGGGCAGAAGTCAGGTTAATAGTAAGACACAATCAAAATTTCATGCCATGTGTATAATTTGAGTTAGAAAATGTCTACTCAATCACATATAACTAAAAAGTTAACAGTTAATTGGAATCTACACAGGCAATTAATCAAAATGAAAAAAGTTGAAACTTGTGACAGAAATTATTCTTAAGCTTCCTTGTTTTAAGGAAGAGGCACAAAAGGAAAATCTATTCATGTTTTTAAGATTTATAACATACCCGTTAATTTGGTTGCAGTAGTTAGCCATTTGATTCGTTATGAGAAAGCTATCCAATCGTGATGGCTCAGGGACTGGCTTGAAGATGGGATTTGCAGGGTCCTCCTCAGGTAAAGGCTCTTCTCCAGCAGCTTTTCTTGCTGCATTCTCCGCCCTGTAAAACACACAGCGGAATCAAATACGTATAGTTTTTTTCTATATCATTTTGTATATTAGAATTGCTACTTGGTTTGTGGTTTACCCTCCCAGAGTAACAGATAGAAAGTCCAAAAAGAACACCTCATGAATAACCATAACATGCATAACAGAACTCTCATCAACCATACAGCCTCTCATTGTCCAAATTTACTACACAATAAAACAGGTTTCTCTTGTAAATCAAAATCTCTAATCGCACACTTCTAACAACAAATATCCTTCGCACATATCTATGCCTAAGAAAGCCCATTTGTTGGGGCATCACCTAGATGCCATTAGCTCCCAAAAGCTTCCTTTCCTAAGTCAAGGCTTCAGATTTATATTCTAAATCTTAATGACAATCTGCAAATAAACTTATTTTTGGCTACATTTAAAATACACAAACTTGAATTATATTTTACAAAATGTGAACCCAGAAAGCTAGACCTCACACTAAAGGAAATTTTAACCTAAATAATAAATTGGGTAAAATGCAAAACTGACCCTCTAAGTTTCTTCAAATTTCATTTCAATCCTCTAACTTTACATTTATTCATTTCAGTCCTCTAACTTTCAAGTTTATTCAATTAAGGCTTTCCATCAGCTTTTATTATATGTTGTGGTTAATTTTTCAATTTTATAAATTTTTCTTCAAATTTTTTAAATTAAAAAAATTCAATTAATGACTGAAAAATATTTTCCAAATTATTTTTTTTTTCAAAAAATTTTAACAAAAGTTAATAAAAAAGCCTTAATTGAATAAATCTAAAACTTAAAGGACTGAAATGAACGAAAGCAAAGTTAGAGGACTGAAATGAAATCTGAAGAAAGTTAGAGGATCAATTTTGTATTTTAGCCTAATAAATTTTACATCATAACAAGACAGTCAGGTTTGAGGATGGAGTATGAGTTTAAGTGTCCGTTTAGCAAAGATTATTTTTGCCAACTTATTTTACTATTCAGCTTATTTTTGCTACTATTCATGGGTCCCACTGCACTTTTTGATACTATTCATGGGTCTCATTGTACTATTTCAACTAACTTTTACCTTCATCTATAATACTTTCAACAAAAAATTTTCAGTTTCAGCAAAATAAACGGATCCTAAACGGACCCTAAATCAAATAATTATTTCTTCTTTGAAATGAAGTCTGCTTTCTTGTAAGTAATGTCCCTATTTAGAGAAACAGGGGGCTCATTTTTATCTAATATAAAACCCATGAACTTATATTGTTTAAAAAGGTCATTAACCAGTGCTGGTTCTACTTAAGTGGGGTTTTGAGATGGGTGGTTCTAAGAGATCACCCTGAAGACTTGAACTCATTCACTTGAAATTGGCAGCCCAAGATGTTTTCCATTGCACCAGACAATGGGCCCTACAAATGAAAATCTGGTTGAAAGGACTGTTGGACCTACTTGACCAGGGAATGGGTTTAAAGGTAAGTCAGATAAATTGTCAACTAAATGCTGATTGTTAGAAACTTAGAATAGGGTCGGGCTTCTCTAAAGCCTGTGAGCCTGTCACTTACATATCAGTATGAGGCTCTAAAAATAAATGTTAGCATTGTAAAACAACTACCAGAATTTGTACCAATCAGAGTTCCAAATCCATGACATGTGCTTTTTTCTTCTGATATGTTTTGGCCCAAGGGGGAAGGATAAAGGGAGATTTGAACTAGTGACCTCCACTTCATGAGGCATGGTCCCCAATAAATTGTGCTACCCCCTAGAGGTACTAGGACACATGAAAGATCATAGCAAAGTATTATCCAGTCCAATATATGCTAATAAGTTACCTTCTCTTTTGAAGCCAGGCTTGCTGCTGGGATTGCTGACGCGACAAGCTCCTATAGTAGAATTGGAACTGGAAGAGACCACACTATCAGGATAAGCAAGCCACAAAGCATAACTATAGAACCTTGGAGAAAGAGAATTCAGACCTTTTGCTGTTCCATTGACAAATCATCCATGCATTCAATCAGAAATTCCATATTCCTCTCCAGAAATGGGTTGCTAGATAATTGTAGACGATCATAATCACACTAAAAGAGCAATCAGAGTAAAATTAGAACAGGGAGATGATTTTTCTAGAACTCAAAAAATTTCCAGAAATAGATCATATGTTACCTGGGTAACGGGTGTATCCGCTTCTAGCTCTGTCATAAAGGCACTGATAAGGGCAGAATTTGAAACTTTGATCTGTTTAGTGCAAGCAGCAGCATAAACATCAAGACGTAACGGAAAGTAAAGTTTCTATCTAAATAAGTTCCTTCACATAAATCATCCACACATAAAAAACAAAAATAAAAATCCCAAATCATCCACCATCAGATATCATAAAAAATGTGGAGGACTTCAATAGTCCTCAAAGGACTATAAAAGTCCATCACAAAAATGAAGCACATAAACTGGCTATCATGTGAAACATACAAATACTTGCACAAAATAATTGAATGCATGCGCATAAACATAGAAATCAAAATACAAAAACATATTATTATTCCTCCAAAAAAATAAATAAATAAACGGTGAAACTCAAGATGCTTACAGGTATTTCTTCAAATATATCCACCCAAGACAAGTTTTTCTCCCTCAACCTATCATACAGAAAGATTTAAGAAATGAGATTCCATCTAATAATTCAATTTCATTCAGTATCTTCATGGCAGAAAAAATCTCATACTTCTCTCCGGTGAAATTGTTACTGCGGTAAAGCTCCATGAATGAATCAGAAAGCTTCAAGGCCTTGAGAGCTAAGACACCTTGATTGGACCTTGATGGATCATAGATTATGCACACACAGCGTCTAATATTCTCCTGCAACCACATTTAACTTCTTAATAAGAATCATTTATCTATGACAAATATACTAAGAAAAAGAGAGAGCCAAGCTTATAAGGAATAAAATCCACAACATATTTGAACGAACAAAAATGTAAATTAGAAAATTTTCATCAACAAACCTCTAACCCAAAGACTGAATTATGCAATTCATTCAAGTTATTGTCTAAGACTTAAATACATGGAAAATCTAGATCAGTTTTTTTTTTTCTTTCTTGGATAAGTATAAGGAAAGAAAGTGATGAAGACAAGGAAGAGCTCAAGGAAAAAGAAGATTAAATATACAAAGATTCAAGAATTGTGGTCTAGTTTTGATGTCAGACCTTCTTAGCACCTTTGATAGGTCATTTTCGTTATTAGTATTAAGTCTTTTAGGTTGAGAAGCTACTGAATCAGTTTTAATTAAGTTCTATTAAAATAAGGGCAATTTGGTAATTTCCAGAAATCTGGAATGGGCTGTCCTTGGCCGTACCAAAGGCTCATGAGTCTTATTTTATGTTTGCGTATTATTAAGTCTTTTATTTAATTATTATTAGTATTCCTATTCATTCTAAGATTAGGTTATATAAAAGCCAGTAACCTCTCTTAAATTGATATATGTTTACCATTATATAAAAAAATATGCTTAATAATATATAGAAAATATATGTAAAAATATATTAAATAATTTATTAATAAACGCATCCCGCCACACCCGCACCCTACTTTTTCAAAAATTGCAGAGTCGCTGCACTGCACCTGCACCCACACCCGAACCGGATTCCGCACCCATGCTTCCTAGGTCCAAGTTCTACTAGGAAAATGACAACTATAGCCTCTATATAAAGGATCTTTTGTGGTCATGTTATGGCAGAATATTGTGATTGATTAATAAAATTCAGCAGCTTATTTTTAAGCTTTGTTTGTGTGATGCAAACTTCTCCGAGGTGTGATGCCAAGGAACCCTAGGTGTGATGCTTAGAAAGACCTAGGTGTGATTGCCTAGTGTTTTATTTATGTTATTTCTGTTTATCCCCATTTCAGCCCTAAACAGCCATCCACATTCATTCTCTTCTAACCTAAACTCTTAAACATCACTCCTTTTTTTTTCTTTTTCCTTTTTTTGATAAGTAAAGGATCTTAAACATCACTCTTTATTCATGAATTCATCAAGAAACCTAGTATAGTACTGAACTTCCTTAACGGTCCTGCATCAGAAAGGGGTGAAAAACAAGGATTTCCTAGTAGGTCACCCATCCTAGAACAGTTAGCTTATGTGCTTATTTTCTGAAAGTTAAGTTAGAAAAAATGAAACTTTGTAAACCTGTACACAAGTAAACAAGCTTAATAAGTTAATAGAAATAAACACAAGTTATTTACGCCTTTAATATCAGAGCTCTTTTTTCATTGGCTTGGAAATTTAACTCACTAATCCAACAGACAGGACTGGTAACCGTGACCTCACAACCATCACCTCTTTTTAAGGGGCATGGAAGTACCATTTTGACTGCAACCCACCGGTAAAAAATACGGACAGCTATTTAGAATGAGTAATAATTTTACTCATCACATGTAATTTGAAATTAATATCATTGATGAGACACCACTTGTGTTTTAATTCGTATTGTGCATTTATCTTGTGTGTATAAAACCAGCCTCAACATTAACAGATGTTCCCACCCTAACTTGCACCAGATACAAGCCAGCTGTACTATGCATTTTTCTGCTTGGACCCATAATAAGTTATGTAAACCACAATGCCTAGGCTATAAAGAAAGAAGAATGAGGATAACAGAGAATGAGAGATAGAAAGTAGAGTTAATTTAGGGAGAGGAAAAAAAAAACAAACAAGCACCTTAATAATCCAATTATCAAAAACCCATTAACCTAATAAAAACAAATGGCCTAAATACATTTTAGAAATAAACTCTCATTGAACAAAATTTAATTAATTAAAATCCATCAGTCTCCATAAATAAACAATCATCTAGAAAAATTATATTCAAGAATTTCATTTTTGGTTACCATTTTTTTTTTTTTTTGTGGCCAAAAAACACTTTTAGTTCTTCAACAATGGGGTAATTTCCATTTTGTCCTTGTACATTTAGTTGTGTCAATTTCGTCCCCAAACTATTAATAATGTCAATTTCAACCTGCAATTATTTATATCTAGTTAATTTTATCCTTAATCATGTCTACTTCGAAGGATAAAATTCAGTTGATTTTGAAAGTTGAAGAACGAATTTTACTTGATTTTGAAAGTTGGGAGACAAAATTGACACAAGTAATAATGAGGGACCTTGATTTTGAAAATTGAATGCCAAAATTGAAAATTAAAAAAATAGGAGAAAAATTGAAACAACAAAAAACATATAGGGTTCAAAATTGTAGTTTAGCATTTTTTTTCCTTCTTTCCTGTTTTGATATGATGTCAATTGCCAATGCACCATCTAAAAATGAAAACAATAAAAAGGTGTAGTGCATAATCTAGTGCAGTGTCAATGGATGTTGATTACCCACCTATTAGGCTATTGTGCCAATAATGTGATTCACCCAATTGATTTTGAATTAGTTGAGTGTATGTTGTGTGGATGTGTGCTGAGTCCCACATCAGGCAAATCCTAGGTTGATTTGGGCTTTATAAATAAATACAAAACCTCAATGGCTCAATTGTAACTAGACTAGTCCGTTTGGAGTATAATGCAAATGTGGCCAGTGCTTTTCCTCCGGTCGTTACAAATAAGATGATTATAAGATAATCCTTGATAACTCACAATGGCACTATTACTTCTCTCCCCCAGAAGATGGAAAAATTAATGCACAATGGCACTATTTCTTCTTTCTCTCAGATGATGGAAAACTGTTAATTTCAGAATCAAAGACAACCATTTTGTAGCTCTTCGTTAAACAAAAATGTATTCAGATAAAGACACAAACTCCAAGGGCAAAATCATACAAGAATCATACACCTGGGAGTACCCTATGTGAAAATGGCATGTACTTGATACATAGAACAGTGATATATAACAATTACCTGGTAATTCATGAAGGTCTCAATCAATTCAACCGTTTGAAATGAACCTAACAATGTTGATTGGTACCTGTAAAATCAGAGAGAAGTTATTCACTAAATAGAGTGAAGGAGTATAAGAGCATGAATTGAACCAATATCTCCATGCCTAACATTCTATCAACTCGTTGCATACATATGCACAAATATGACACTTGTTTGCACACATACTTACATATAATGGAACTAGCCCTTATCATAGTTTATCCCTTAAAAAAAATATATGTTTTATCAGTAAAATTCAGACACTACTAAAGATTGAAAATTCTTCGTACTGAAAGCCCCACTAAAATTATATGTTATAAAAAAGCAGCTCTTTGTTGAGAAGCACGCTGCCACTTGTGTAAAACTCTGCAATCCAACGGCTTCAATTAACTTTGAGGGCCACCTTTAGTGACTGAGGTAAGAACATAACATGAGGAAACATGTAATCATTGTCTCAGCCAAAAGAAGAAAAGCAAAGGTTTTATTGTATTCACTAATAAAATAGATTGGGCTATTAAGGCAAAAAGAGAAATATCAGTTATTGATTGGATGAAATTTTGAGGAGGAAGGGGGCCAGCTATGGAGACGGGTTAATTGTTTAAAACATGGCGAAGAGTGGGGACAGTGGACAATGAAGGTAGTCGAGAATAACCACGGATGAGTCTTTGAAGGAGTATTGGGGCTGGGGAAATATTTGGGGGATGTTTAGTACAATGGTTGGAGATGGACATAAGTATAATGTTTGGTGTGCAAAAGTGTAGTGGTGAAATGGTGGGTGGACCATTTATTAATTCATTGGTGTTAAAACTAATACTTAAAATTTAAATCCAATAGTACCCTCAATAGTATCAATTTCACTTTCACCCCTTCCAAATAGGAATGGCAACAGAAACAGGTCAGGTTTCCAAACCCAAATCCTGTGGCTCTAAACCAAATTACATACACTCCTATATAGGAATAACATCCCAATTCCAAACTCATCCCATTTAGAAAATCGAAACCAAGCCCGCCTAAAAACCGTCCATTTAGTGTCTTAAATTAAGAGTTGATTTATTTTTAATCATATAAAAAAAAGTAGTAGTAGCAGCAGTAAAGTAATGTTAAGAGTAAAGAAAAGAGATACCATCCAACGGTGTTATTGTCAACATTAACCTCCCTCAAACACTTCATCATATCCAGCTGGTAATTAGCACCTTCAGCTTCGTTTTCCTCATCCTCTTCCCTGATCTTTTTATGTATTTAAAAAGAATAAGAAGAAGAAGATTAAAAACCAGAAGAAATTAAACAAATCAGTCAATCAATCGAGAATTAGGAAGGGATTTGGTGGTTACCGGAAAGGGGAAACAGTTGGTAAGTTCAAGAACGCTGCCGACATCGAGTCCCAGAAGCTGACCGGTAACTAAAGCAGGTGAGAACTCCTTGCAGTGCTTTATTATCTTCAATATTACCAATCCTTCTATCTGTACTACACGCAGAGGTGAAGCTACCTCCTCTGTTGCCGCCACTTGGAGGAACGACCTTGCCATTGTAGTAGTAGTATTTGTGTTTGCCATTCTCGATCTCTCTCTCTCTCTCTCTGCCGTTGGTAAAGCCCTAGTTAGGGATAGATATATGACAACCAACGAAGCTACGTTTTTTCCTTTATTATGGGTATTGGGCTAAACGTGTTCGCTCATTCATGGGCTGCGAATTGCACTAAATGTACACGGTTCTGTTCTGGGTTAAACCCATAAATTAAAGAAAACTAATTGGGCTCTCTCTTGGGAAGATAGATGCGCCCAAATGCACAAAATCAAACACAATAAAAAGTGATTCGTCTACAATATTTTTATCTCTTAAAATTACCTTTTTATCTTATCATTTAAGATTTGCTATAAAAATATTGTGTCTTTAGCATTATTAGAAATATTTTATTTTATTTTTCAAACAAATAAGAATCAACTTTAAAAATAAGCAGTAATTGTAATTTTTTTTTTAACGTGAAGAGAAAAAAATCATTAATTTTAGGAATTCTTTTTTTGAATTCAAAATAAAATTTGTTATTTAACATTTATGACCCTATTTTTAAATGAAGGTATCATTCATTAATAAGAGTATTTTTAAACCACATAAAAGTCTAGTTGAAAGAGGGGAATCCTCTTATATATAGTATAGAACATAGATATAATGTTAGAGCTACAAAAAATTTTACCACGAACTGATGTACTACATAGTTATTAGTAAATAAAAAAGTAATGTCAATGGTGGGCTAAAATAAAAATTTGTCATCTCAACGGTTTGTAAAAAAATTGTAGCCATAGCATTACTAAAAAAAAAAGTGTTTGACCAAATAATTTTCAATTGCCAGTTGGTTTTTGCTGAGCCAGGTATCAAATTCTCTTTAAATTCTTTTTATGGATTCTTAGGTTATGATAAATGCTTTAAGTAAAACTTTTCTAGTTCTATTAGATGAGGTAGCACTATAAATAGAGGGTTTTGCGTATGTTAGGTTATGTGCTGGTGCTATGAATAACAAAAGCACAGTTATCTTATCAAAAAGCTAAGGGCATGATACATTTCCTTATGACAATGATCTTCAAACTCATGAGGTACTACATGCCCGTAGAGGAAGAAATTACAACAATAAAAAGATTTGACATCGGAATCCTAAAGGATACCTAAACTAATCCGATAAGGAGAGTGAGGGATGGCTAGAATATAATTTTGGAAGATGGATTTGATCAAAGACTCAATAATAAAAGCGATTAAATGGTTCACCACTCAATGAGATACAAATTATTATCACCCAAAGAGATTAAAAAAACCACCACGCAAAGGAATCCACCCAAGGGTAGGAGCTAATTTTGAAGATATCCGTCTTCTGAAGCACAAAAGCTATATAGTCTCAAAATATACTCTAATTATTTATTCCAACCAAATAGCTTATATGAAAGCTTAGAACAACCCTCTAAGTTTGGGAGGACGAAAATAGGAAACAAAGCATTAAATTTTTCATACCAAAGTCAAATAAGACTCATAGAAACTAAAAACAAAATAAATGATTGGTTTGCCTGTGAGAACTTAACAAAAATTACGATTATTCCCTCGGAATTACTAAGTAAATGCTATCTAACTTCTTTGGGAATAATAACTCATTAATGATCTTATTGGAGGGAAAAAAAACATTCAAAATATTGGGCTTTGCTACTGGACTTCAAGAAAAGACATATAGGACAACCTTACTAATGATCTTTTGATTTTCAATTGAAAATAATAACAGGTAGAGAATGAGTTGCATAATACAGAGAGGAAAACCAAAAGATGCAATGGCGGCGATCCATGGTGGCGGAGGCAGCGGCGGCGGTGGGAGAATCTAAGTTTTGGGTTTTGATTTTGGAGGAAGGAAGGGGTGAGTTTTAGGGTGTGTTTGTTTGGATGTGGAATAGGGTGGATGGAAAACTTTGGAGAGAAAATAGGAAGGAAAACTTTTTGGAGTGTGTTTGGTTGGGTGGGGAGGAAGGAAAATAAATTGTGGGACCCAGGTATTTTTCTCTCTGAACCCACCAACAAGTTTTCTCTCCAAAATAGAGAGAAAATTGAAGAGAAAATTGGACATCATTTTTGGACAAAAATGCCCATGTGCAATTGCACATGGGCTTGTCCACGTTGCTCTTCCTTTTTCTTTTTTTTTTCTTTTTCTTTCCTCCTGCACGTTGTCTCTTCTTCCTTCTTCTTTTTTGGCAGGCTTCCTACACGTCCATGCTCATATTCTTTTTTTTCTTTTTTCTTTTTTGCTTTCTTTTGTGTTTTTTGGTTTTTGTTCTTTTAGAATTTTTTTTTTCTAGACATGATTTTTAAAAAAAAAAAATTTAGCTGATTGATATTTGTTGGTTGTTTATCCCTTTTTTGGTTTTAATTGGGCATCATTTTTTTAACAAGGATATATACGTAAATTTATACAAACTCACTTTTTCCATCCTTCTACTTTTCCACTCCCAACCAAAAAAAAATGAGGAAAATTAAAATCTTTTCTATCCTCCCACTTTTCCATTCTCCCACTATTTTCTATCCTTCTACTTTTCCACCCCTCCAACCAAACGGCCCTTAGGTTTAGGGGAAGATGATGTTAGCGTGTGAGAACAAAAGAGAGATTTTGAAGAAGTATCGGTTTTAGGTTTAGGTTTTGAAGAAGTATCGGTTTTGTAATGTGTATTTGGTGGGGGGAATAATGAGATTTCATTTTTATTTTTAATAATGCTGATGTGAGTAAATGGGTTGGAAAAAAAAAAAATCAAAACATATCAATCAAATTATAAAAAAAATTAATACTGACGTAAAAAATTATGAGAGTTTCAAAAGATTCAGTTATATATATAGATTATATGGTAAAAATAGGGCAAGCCCTAGTGGATTTTTATCATAGAAATCTGGTCACAATAGCACACGATTGAGGAGGACATCCCAAAAACTCATTATGACCGAAGCCATATGCCAGACCACATTAACCTTGTTAGGCCTCTACCCTTGAGGATAACAAGATATAGAGTATGGCCTTTAAAAATCCATAATTTTAGTGGTTAATGTTATAATTTGTAGTGCATTCTACCACTGGTCCACAAAGAACCTTAAAAGTAGGCCTATCCAAGGGTCGGGTTTGTGCCTAACTCGGAACCAACCCGACCAAATCGGGCGGTCAAAATTTCAATTCGTTGCCAATCGGATTGGTTGATCGGACCGGGCAGGTCGAAGCTTCCACAAATGTTGGGCAGATCAGTCGGGGTTGATTATTTGGAAAACAATGAGAATCCGACCAAGAAAAGATGAAAAACAGTAGAAATCCAACAAGAAAATTTTGAAAAACGGTACAAATCTGGCCAGATCTCGCCAAATCCAACGAGATCTTAGCCATTCTGAGCAAGATCTTAGCTAGATCTAGTGAAATCTCGCCGGATCTAGCTTAAATCTTCCCAAAAAAATCTCAAAACTCACCGGATCTACACCTTCTCACCGGAAAAATGATGGGTCGGTCGGATTGGGTTTCTCGGATTTGAGAAGAGGAGATCCAATCTCTGACCCATTGATCTCAGATTTTGGAGAATAAAATCCGTCACTGACCGCCGGAGCAGTCAGTTCGGTCGGTGGAGGGTCGGGTTCAGTCGGCGGCAGCGGGTGGGTCAGTTCCGGCAAATCCTTGGATAGCCCTACTTAAAAGTAAAAAAAAAAAAAGGTAGAATCAAAAGTTTTAATATATTATTATATTGATTGTTTCCCAATAAAACCATTGGCGTTGCACACATGCTTTAGTAATGATGCATGTATGACAACATTTGGATATTCACCCTAGTTCTTGAAAACTATCATCTCAATATACTAGCCATTAAACTAACCATGTGAGAGATAATCAAAGGAAGGTAACCATCAATGGATGAATATTATTGGGTGCCTAACACCTTCCCCATGCATAATCAAACCCTTGAATCTAGCTCATGGTTCAAAACTTGATTTTATCTCTTATTTAAGATTAATAAAATCAATTAAATATAGGTGACTAATCACACCTTCAAATCATGATGATTAGTGGCAACTTCAATTTACGCATAAAAGGAGAATGTATGAAGTGTTTGCACACACAAATACCGCATCACTAGTTGAATGGGGGTCAAAGTTTAACCATCCTATTATCTTTTGAGAAAAACCTAGCATCAATAGGCCCAATACGTGAAGTAGCGGATTTTCGATCTTTTAAGCTCAATTTGTGCAGGTGGGAGATTTGGGTTCAAATGCCCATCTTGCATTGTGATGGTTTTCAAAATATCGAGTTTGCTTTCATGTAGTAATGGGCTTTGGGCTGTTAAGCTAGTCTTTGGTAGTGAAAGTAAAAGTCCAAGAGACCATGTAGCTTTGAGGGGTTTTTTTTTGGGTTTTGAATAAATTTAACCCATGATCCAATATTTTATTATTTTTGTAAATGGCAGAGCAAATAATTTGGTTTAAGGGAGCAAGATTAAGATAAAATATTGAAGAAAAAACTAATTAAAAATTTATTTAACTTACTAAACAAAATATTCGATTAACATAGAAAATGTAATGTAAATGGAGTTATAACTTTTTTTCATGCTTGAATTCTTTGTGTGTGTGTGTGTGTGTGTGTGTGTGTGTGTGTGTGTGTGTGTGTGTGTGTAATTAAAAAAAAAAAAAAACTCCCGTTTTGCGTCTTCTTTCCAAATGTACATAAATAGACGCGTTACTTTCATCCAAAAAGTACATTCACGTTTTATTTGTTAAACGTATCTTTAAGTTGAAAAAGGACGGATGAGGATAAATATTACATATCTAAGCAAACGCAAACACTCAAAATTAATCTACTGCCGGCTTTTCTTCCCATTAGTCTTTGAAAATTGAAATCAAAGGATACCTCACCATTTCACACTTTCCAAAGCCACATCCCTCAATGTCTAGGAGTACTAGCATCCAGGTTTGTTAGAAGTAAGAATTTAAATCAACGTAAAAGTAGGAGTTTATTAGAAGTAGGAAGATATTTCAACGTAAAAGTAGGAATTTATTATTTTTGTCAATTTACTATTTTAACCCCATTGTTAAGTTTTAGGTACGGGCATTTTTGACGGTAAAAAAAACAATAATTAACTTTCTTTTGCTAATTTACTATTTTAACCCTATTTTTAAGTTGTTAGTTAATTAATTTAGGGGTATTTTTGACAAAAAAAAAAGTAATAACTAACTTTCTGAATCCTCTTAATATATACAGACTACACCATCAAATAATATAAAAAATTATGTTTCTCTCTTCTCTCTCTCTCTCTCTCTCTCTCTCTCTCAAACCCACACAACCACCTTCCCACCAAAACTCAGCCACAAACCCCAATTTGTCACCACCAAAATTACCCAAAAAAAATTGCCACCACCAACCACCACCACTAAAAAACCAAACCACAACAATCAAAACCAAGTAACCACCCATCCCAAAATAAAACCCCATAGCAAAAAAACCTTTAAAAAAATAAAAAATAAAAAACTCAACCAAAATAGTCACCACCCCATAACCCACCACCACCACCACCATCATTAACAACCACCAAAATCACATATCCAGGACCACAAACCCAAAAAAAAAAAAAAAAAAAAAAAAAACAAACAAAACAAAGCCCAAATTCGAACCGCTACCCACCACCACTCACCAAACCCACACTGATTCAACACTGAGCAACAGATTCAACCAAGCCAACCAACATAATCAACCAAACCAATAAAAACTCATTGTCTAACCTCCTAAAAACCCATCCCTACCGCCAAAACCTCAGGCACAAAGCACTAGCACAACCACAAATTGCCCAAGCTCCTGATCTCTTGGAAGGTCACCGATCTCTTGGTTTGATCTAGTGGTGGTTCGGTTTGAAGGCCAGATCTGTTGAGTGAAGCATGCATGATAGAGGAGAGGGTGAGGGAGGCGTAGAGAGGCGATAGAGAAGAGAGGGTGAGGGATGCAGTGGGAGGTAGAATGAGAACAAAAGTGTAGGGGCAGAGTGAGGGAGGCAGACGGAAGAGAGAGAGAAGGAGGGTGATTGTGGTAGAGGGAGGAGAGAGATAATGAGGCAGAGGGAAGAGGAGAGAAGTAGATTTTGAGATTGTGACCAAATGCTGAAGTATGAACGTGAAGAGAGAGAGAAAAGAATTAGAAAAGAAAAGAAAAGGGAGAATAAAATATATTATTTTCCATGATAGAGGAGAGGGTGAGAGAGGTAGAGAGAGGCAATAGAGAAGAGAGGGTGAGGGAGGCGGAGACAGGCGATAGAGAAGAGATGGTGAGGGAGGCGGTGGGAGGCAGAATGAGAAGAAAGGTAAGGGGGCAGAGTGAGGGAGGTAGACGGAAGTGAGAGAGAATGAGGGTGAACGTGGTAGAGTGAGGCGAGAGATAATGAGGCAGAGGGAAGAGGAGAGAAGTGGATTTTGAGATTGTGACCAAAGGTTGAAGTCTGAACGTGAAGAGAGAGAAAAAAGAATTAGAAAAGAAAAGAAAATGGAGAATAAAATATACTATTTTCTTTTACCATCTAGCTATAGTATGGTTGTATATATACAACCATACTATTCAAAGTTGCTAAAAATTTTTGGCAACCCATACTAGGATGAAGCACTATTTCAAGGTGTGGGTTGCTAAAATAGCAATTTTGGGGGTTTTAGAGCATTCGCATCTAGTATTTTCAGACTATTGTATTTTACCATCTCAAAAGCTACTTTATCTACTACACTATATCATTTTACAATACATCCAACATCTCAACTTTTATTCTATAATTCAACAAATTAAAATAATATAAATTATACAATAAAATAATAAAAAATTTATCCCTGTCTAATTTTTGTCCCTGTCTCTCCCTCACTTTCTCAACAACCAAACAAACAATCACCACCAAGGTGAGAATTAGTCATAGCCCCAATCCAAACACCAGTCACAACAAACACCAGCCTTGCCACCATGCCACCACCACCAAGAACCACCAAACACCGGCCTCACCATCATACCACGACACCCACAGCAAGAACCACCAAGAAACCCACAACAAGAACCAAACCTAAAAACCGGCCACCATGCCACAACTACCAAACCCACCAAACGCCAATCTCTACAGCGATCTCCACGCCGATCTCCACATCGGTCTCCACGCCGATCTCCACCGCGCTGACCTCCATGCCACCACGTCGATCTCAACCGCATCACCAGCCTCGCCACCTCGCCACCATGCCGGTCTCACACCGGTCTCCACATCCGAACTAAGGCTCCACTGCTACAGAGAGAGAACTAGAGAAAATGAGAGAGAATCAGATGTTGAAGAGGCAGAGAAATGAGAGAGAGATGTGGGAGATGAAGAGACAAAGTGGGAGACAGCGAGAGGAGAGAGAATAAATTAGTAAAAAATATATACAAGTTACTACATATAAGATGGTACTGTAGCAGTGTTGTAAAAAAATTTACAATTAGCAGCCCGGATGAAGCTTGGTTTTTGTGCACAAATGGTAAAATTTGCCAACATATGACATATGGCAGTGCCAGTGCGAATGCTCTTACACCCCAATACTAGTTCTCTAATATACTTTCTTCTTCTTTATCTTTATTTAGTATTATAACTCTATCTTATATATCTTATATATAATTCATTCCCATTTTCCCTTATTGCATATAATCGATTATTCTATTAATTTTTTTTAATATATAATATTTATCTGATAGCTTTTATACTTCCCCCAAGGATTAATATCATGGTAAAAACTTTCATAAAAGAATTTTGAAAATATTTTATTCTATTGAATATTTCATAACTAATACTTTTTTTATGGGATTTCATAACTAATACTGAAATAGTTTAAATATGAAATTTGATCTATTGAATATCTTTGTTGATTTATTCATGATTATTTCAAATTAAAATTTGGAATATATTTTTTAATTAATACAAAGATTATTGTAATTATATATTTTTTTAAAAGTATATAAATGTTACCGTATTTTTTATCACGATTTTTTTGAAAATAAATGTAATATACCCATATCATACACGTTTCATTTTTTATCCCTTTTTGTATTTTTGTGCTGAATTTTTGAAACATACTTTTCATGAAAGATACCGACTAATACCCATCCGTATACTTACCGTATTATACATGTACCATATTTTACTAATGCATAGTGTAAGGACGCAATTTGAGTCCCTAGCCCAAATGATGGATAAACTTAGGCCCAAAAAGCCCAATACAATGAATTTATAGAGAGTGGGTTAGAAAATTGGGGTTTAATGAGTTGGACAACAAGTAAAGTGGATTTAGATGACAAGAAAATAAAGATAGACTGATTTAATCTAATGAAAATCGTCCTCGGCACAATCCAAGGAGAACAGTTCTTATATATTTCTCTCAAGTTTGATTACAAATTCAGTTCTTGATTGCTACAGTGTTTTTCTCTTAATTTCCCGATCCCCTTCCCTTAGGGTCTTCTTTCTATTTTATACTGTCCTCCCCCTTCATCTCTACCATCCACATGTGGACTAGATTGCTGGTGTTGATCATTGTCCCGTCAGCACCTTCTTAAAGTCTTTGGGGAGTAGCTGTAAGGCTGAAAGATACTGTTCAAGTATCACTTCTTCATTAATGCAGCAAAAGAGTTAGCTACAAAGCATTTAATGCAGTGGTAATAGCTTTCCCTTTAGATATTTCATGGCCTCCTTCCTTATTGATACTTATCCCTTTTAAACGTTACTTCTGATATCAGACTGCACCTTCTGACCTCAGCTTTGCTCAGCCGAGGAAGCATTACTCCTCAGACCACCTTCTTGGATGATCATGATCAGACTTCACCTCTTTACTTACCAACACGGATTCTTAGGAAGATGTTTACCCATCCTCGGACTACTTAATGTCCTCGGATTGGGCCCTTGGCCCAATATACATAGATATGTACTCCTAGGCCTATTACCCCTACACATAGTATTAGAGTTAGTATAATCATTATTAAAATTATGCTACTTCATAATTTAAACTGATTATAAATACTTATTTCAAACATGTAAAACAAATAAATAAAAATAATGAATAAATAGTTGTAGACACTCAATTTTGCACCCATAATTTAATCTTGGGAGATAACTAAAATGATCATTCTGAATACCCAAAAATCATAATTGCATTTCATACATTAAATCATTCATCACATATCATAAAAATGATCTTGAGACTTCAATAATTGCAACGATATGCCTGATTCCCAAATCGGATTGTTAGATTGAAAGATATTACGAGATCAAGTTTTCACGGTCTGCATGCATTTTGTGTAGGTGAAGCTAATCACGTGTGATTAATTGAAAATAATTTTGATTGGTCAATAATTAAAATTAATTAAGTAATTTATGTGACTGGCTGTTGGATTTGATTAAAAATAAGCTGGGTTGCATAGGAATAAAATGGATAATCAGATAATAAGGAAATTGTTGATAATTAAGCTTTATAAAAATAATTATCTTTCAGATACTTCTTCTTTTAAGGACCTAATTATCAAATTAAAATGGATTTGATTTGGAATACAAGTTTAAAAAACGTCCAAGTGCAATTCTCTACTCAGAAAATGCCTAAAAAAGAGTCCAAATTGAACCAAAAGAGAAAAATGGGCCAAGCACTTAAGAGTGCTGATCGACACATGGCAAGTGCCGATCGGCACTTCCACGGAGCCGATTGGGACGGGTTCCAAATCCGGCCCAGGAATTTTTAGATCAAGTTAAAACACATTAGATTCGATTTTTTAGGGATGAAACTCGACCTAACTCGTGTCTACTGATTTTCTAAGCAACCCTAGCTTATTTTTTAAGCACAACACCTCTATAAATACATAATTAAATTCATAATTCAGCACCCCTCTTCTCTTAACGTTAAAGAAATTCTGGAAGTTCAAATTTAAGACTTTCTTATCTGTTAAGTATAATTTCTTTAGGACTTAGAGAGACTCACCCTCTCTCCAACTCTAAAGTAATTTTCCCATTCCATTGTAGAATTCATTGATGTAGGTAAGCTTCTACCTTTTTTTTTTTTTTACATATTTGTGCATCCAATTCAATTCTCCATACTTTTCTAACATGATATTTCTTCTGTTTTTGGATTTTTCTTTATGTCAAGTAAACATATCATGATTGTTTGTTTATGTGCATGCGTTTGATCATGTAGATGTATAATACATATGGTTAAACCCTAGATATGTTGTTTTATGTAAATTAAAATCAGATCTGAAAATTATTTTCAAAATCTCTATTGTTTTCTAAACTAAAAAATTAGATCTAAAAATTATTTTCAAAATCTCTATTGTTTTCTAAACTAAAAATCAGATCTAAAATTTATTTTCAAGATCTCATTCTTTTTCTAAACTAAAGATCAGATCTGAAAATTATTTTCAAAATCTCATTCTTTTTCTAAACTAAAGATCAGATCTGAAATTTATTTTCAAAATCTCATTCTTTTTGTAAACTAAAAATCTTATTTGAAATTTATTTTCAAAATCTCATTCTTTTTCTAAACTAAAAATTAGATCTGAAATTTATTTTCAAAATCCCTTGTTTTCTAAATAAAAAATCAGATATGGAAATTACTTTCAAAGCCTCTTCTGTTTTCTAAATTAAAAAAATCAGACCTGAAAGTTCTTTTTAAAGGTTGTTTCAGTTTCAATTGGTGGTGGTGGTTGAGTTTCGGTGTTTAGATTGATGTGGGTTTGGATGGTGGGTGATGGTTGGACTTTATCTAGGTATGGGTTGGGGTGGTGGGCAGTAGATGGGTTGTTCAGTGTTTGGGTGGTGGTGGTTGAGAGAGAGTGAGAGACACTGAGAGAGAAAGTTGATGAGGAAGAGAGAGAAGACAAAGATTGGTTAGTTTTATATTATTTTATTGAGTAATTTATATTATTTTAATACATTTTATGTTAAAATAAAAGTTAGGATATTTGGTGAATTATAAAATAACATGTTAAAATAGATAAAGTACCTTTTTTAAAGAGTAAAATAATTTTTTACTTTTATACGCCCGTATGCTTATTCCCTTAAGAGTTAAGAGAATGTATGAATAATGAAATCATGAAATATATATATATATATATATATAAATATATAAATTCTCTTGTTTAGTTGGGAAAGAAAAAGGAAAAGATGGAAAGGAAAATTTGTATGAATTTATTGTCATTTTTATGTACATAAAAATGAATTTGTTTAATTGAAAAATTAATTATCATGTTATTTTAATCCCTTTCTCTACAAATTTATTTAATACATAAAAATAGTAATATGATTAAATAAGTTTATATAAAATTAAAATAAGTCTCTTTTCAATTCTAAATAACTTTTAATAATAATAATAATAATAATAACAACTTACCTACATGTGGTTTAATCGAAATTTAAGTTGCCTATTTATAATTTGAAATTTGACACTTTACCCAACTAAGATTTGACCTAAATTTAAATTGCTTACTTGTAGTTTGAATCCTATAATGCAAGTGTTCTGCTGGGTTATTTTTTATCTTATTTCATCTTGTATTTTTATGTTTTTTGTGTTTTTAGAGGAAAGAGACAAAAAAGTATAGCAAAATTACATATTTAGCCATGTTTTTAACAGAAATTGGTTAAGAAACTCTAATTGAGCTAACCTCAGGTGAGTAAAGTGTCAAATTTCAAATCACACGTAAGCTACTTAAATTTTGATCAAACCACAGGTAGGTAAATTGTAATATGCCGTAATAATAATAATAATAAGAGTTGGTAGTTAGTATGGGATGTGTGTGTGTGTGTGAGAGAGAGAGAGAGAGAGAGAGAGAGAGAAGATACTCAATTGGCATATCTTAGTGTTTCCAATTGAGACATTCCATGTTCAAATATGTCATCTTCGTTGTAATTATAACTTCTGAAAAAAAAAAATTAAAAGTGAACAATACAAAAGGCTATAACATTGGAACGGGACCTTTTATCTGCTGCAGAACTCCTGGGCTCTGACCCTCATGAAGAAAATTAAATAACTTTTACTCTCTGTGTTGTATGTGTTCGTGTCTGTGAAGTCAACCCTTAACTTCCACTCTTGACACCCTATGCACCTGATAGTACCCCTTAGGAAAACGTGATACAGCGTTACGGCTTCATAAATAAATTTAAAAATATAAAATTGGGGGTGGGGGTGGGGGTGGGGGTAGGAAGATGTATGATAACATATCATATTTCGTACGCTTAATAAGGTGTTTTAACATAAACTGGCTGAACAAAACAACCCCCCCACCCCTCCTCTGATCCAGTTGGTAACAGCCAAGAGTGAACATCCTAATCAAGATACCACTACTACTAATAGGACATGCAACATATCTCAGCTGATATTTGGACAACCAACCAACAGTAAACCTAAAAGAATGTCAATTGTACTCTTTTGCTTTATATACAATCCCGTCTTCTCCCCAACCCTGCCTCCTATCCTATCCATCATAAGGAAACTCTACATCATTCTCGCTTACTTTAAATGGCTGAGGATGCTGGCCAGAGCAGTACAGATTCCACATCTTGAAATAGGATCGCTCAAGATTCCTCACCTGAATTTTTTGTTAAAACAATTGCATCAATCACTGCTTCTAGTATCCATAACTCAAGCACAATAAAAACCACAAACAAGGGTCACACCATAAGTAAACCATTACGCTTTTCATCACCTAATGTTGAGCAAGATACTCTGACAACAAAAACTAGCTCAACTTATACATCCTCCCCTTAGAAGTGCGAGGAGGAGGGTGAGGTCATAAATTCAAGACCTACTGGATGTGTATGTGTAATCAATCAAAAAAAATTTGTTTAGCAAGATGCTCTAGATATAAAGATATGACAAGGAGAAGTGGGCACTTCTTCCTGTATATTATAGTACACAAATACTTCAGTTTTTGGCAAATGGAATAAATTTCCCTATAGTTCTGTGATGTTAACAAGTTAAATCCTAAGTTTTCAATTCCATCAATATCCATGCTATAATTTTAAAATCACTGCAATCTACACCCCTAATGAGTAAGCACTAAAAAGAACTATTCACTTGAACAGAAAGTATATTAGTGCAACCCCCCCCCCCCCCCCCCCCCCCCTCCCCACACGCACCAAAAAAATAAATAAATAAAAAAGAAAAGCTCATAAAACTATGAAATACTTTTTCTTTTTTTAATTGGTTACACACACCCAATGGGTCTTGAACTCACAATCTCACCCTCCATCTCATTATTATGGTAGGAGGAAGTGCCAATTAAGCTATAGCTCAGTGGCAAACAATGAAATTTGTATTAAACTGTATTTATTGGTTAAGGTTTTTTGTTACTATAAAAAAACAAGCCGGTTTGAGCTATTTTGTGTGTGTCTGCAAACGCTCTAAAGTATCACCTGCAATTTACATGAAGGGATTTTAGTACCTAGATAGGTCTTATGCACAGCCTATGTGGATTATACTATTGTTAATTAACCAAGACTCACTAAGAGTCCAAAATACAAGAACTTTGTCAAACTATAGAGTTGTTATTAATACAATTGAAACTTCAAGGTTTAATTTGAAACAGGATTAATTTCAAGAGTTCAGTATGCACTAATCCCAAAGTTTTTACTCTGCCAATAGCCTTTAGATCAAATGATATTTCCAGGTCCTATAAGAATAAGGTCGAAGGTGATCTCACAAGATCAAATCCCATTAAATGTGCAAGTAATTTACCAATTTTAAGAGCGGAAAAAACTAATATTAAATAAGTAGAAGAATAATGAACTCACCCAGCGCACTGTGTCAAACAGAGGGCAAGTCAAACGAGCTGCTTTAAGTCTATTGGTAAGATCCTGGAGCTTTGGGCGATTTAGTGCAAGCGAGACTGCCTTCTCTTCATATTCTTTCGTACTTTTGAATATTTTGGAGGGAACAAAAGAAAGAAATAAGTCAGCAATCAAAGAAGAAAGACAGCAATAAGCAAGTGATACTACTGACCCAACCTACACATATATGCATACCGACTGGCAGTATGTCCTTTTTTATCTTCTTAAAAACAAAATGAAAGGGGGGCAGGGGGCTTTGGCATAAAGAAGGGGGAGAATGGATTTTGGCTTTGATGGTTTCTTCCATCACTAAGTAGGGCATCATGGGTAGTCCAAGGCTCCAAGCCCAGCTAATAACTCCAGAATTTTTTGTTTTTTTTTTTAATAGGTAACGGAAATTTTATTAATAAAGAAGCCAACCTGAGTACATTGGGGATGTACTATGGGGGCAAAAATCATGAGCCAAAATTACAACAATCAAGTAAAATAAGAAAAGAAAAACCAGAAAAATGCGACAGAGTCACACTCCAAGCAAGGAGAGTATGTAAGAAAAAAAGACTTAATCTCTAGAATGCACTTCTAGAGATTAACCAAATCCCTCAAAAAATCAGCCTTTTAGAATGCACTTCTTTTTGAAAAACCATCACTATTTATATTTTTCAAACAATCATTTTTTATTATTCACTCATTCTATGAATATGACTGCTAATATGACCAGCTATGCTCTATGGTACAAAATGTTGGGCTATTAAGAAGCAACATATTCATAAAATGAGAATGTTAAGATGGATAAGTGGAAATACGCGGAAATATAGGATTTGAAATAAGGAAATTCATTTAAAGATAGAGGTAGCCCCTATTGATGAAAAGAAGAGGGAGAGTTGCTTAAGATGGTTCGATCATGTTTAGAGGAGAGCAACTAATGCACCAATAAGAAAGAGTGAGTCGATCCAAGTTAAGGGAACGAAAAAAGGTACAAGAAGACCCAAAAATCACATTAGTAGATGTAATAAAAATAGATATGTCAATTAAGGGAGTAAATAGAGAGTGTGACTTTATATAGAGTCAAATGGAGGAAAGGCATACATGTGGCCGACCCTAACTAGTCAACCCCAAAATTTTCAAACTAAGGCTTTGTTTGTTATTGTTGTTGTTCACTTTACTACTTGCGCTCAACAAATAAAAAGCTCCACCCAAGACCTCCACCAAAAAAGCACGGCATGATGAAATGATAAAAGTAAACCCAATTACCAACCTCAGCCAGCAAGGAGACTATGGTCACAGTTGCTTTATTCAATCACTTATCAAAAAGAGAGACATACAACTCTGACCAGGAAGCTATTATTTCTGTTTTAAGGATACAACATAATTATCTACCTGCTAACAATCATCTCCTCTCCAACGCCAGTGGCTAGACACAGTGAACCAGCAACTCTAGTTGCCATTTTCTCAAGGGGAAGGGTCACCATAGGAAGACCAGCCCACAGAACATCAGTGCCTGTCGTATGTGCATTGCATAATGGACTACACAAAACAAAACCAGAACATATAATTGCCATCAACTGGGTCTCATAAATCTCATTTCCCATTAAGGTTAAAAAAAATAGGGAGCAAGACAGAGAGGGAAGACAAAAAAATTGCCATTTGCCAATTCCAGAGAAAAGGACAAGTTTATAGTATGTTTACGTGTCAAGGAAAAGATCCGCTAGAGAACTGCGTCTGATATGTTCATTTTTCATGGCAACATCTGTGAAGATAATCTGATCTGGTTGAACACCCTGTTGCACAGCATCTGGACATACCAAAGCAAGTGAGAATGTACTGCTAACATGGGTAGCACACCACAAAGAAATAACAATTTCTAGGTATCTACTTAAAACTCAACACATACAGTTGCGAAGTCTCATTTCACCAGCAGCTGGGAATCTGAGAAGCCAAAGTGCACTATTAGGGACGCGCTTAAGAATATTGCACCTGAATTTGTCAAAACAAAGATAATTGAGTATCTTGCCTAATTCCATTAACACCAATATATCATGTAAGGACAACAAATTCATCAAAATTACCATGTATTGAAAATGTCAGGATCCATCTTGTAGAGCTGATTGAAACATGCAAAGATAAATTTGTCTTCTGGTAAGCCATAGTCTGACCTCTTTGGTTGGCACTTAAGGTCCAATGCATCACGATTTTTCTAGTAAATGCAACACAAAGAGAGAGCTATAAGATACTATGGACAAGAATTATATATGGAAACAAAATAAATAACTATGGCTGACCTGCTTGTAATCATTTACAAAATAACAATGAGGAAGGTGGACAAGCTTTTCAGAATAGATATGAGAAAAACGAGAAGGTGACACAAACTGCAAAGGTAGAAGCCAGTGTTAAATTTTACATAAAGAATTAGCTCTGAATTAGAGTAAAAAATTGAACAGTAGCCAACCTCATCAGTGATCAAATAATGTATATAACTCGCCCCAGTGGTCCCAGGGAATCCCATGTAAGAAATCTGTATTGGAGCAGGCTGCATGGCAAATATCTCATTTCTTGCCCCCTGCAGAATTAAAATGAAAAAATGTCAAACTCTGGAACAGATAGAGGTCTGAATTGACCATAGTAGAGGGGAAAATTAGAAAGTTACAAAATGAGGTAAGATAAAATTAAAACGCATTTTGGAAAATGATGTGGAAAAGAACAACTTGAGCACTCAATGTGGGGCAAAAAAAGGAAGTTTCTTACCGAAAATGAAAAAAATTTACCTTGGTATAACCATTAAGATTGACAAGGATTTGTATTTTATCCTCATTAATCAACCTGGCAATCATATCAGATGACATGGATGACACATCTATGAAGTGCTCTGCTTCTGACTGAATACGCTGCCTCCATTCAGTGCCATCATTTTGACTCAAGGCATAGCAGAACACCTGCACAAATAAACATATTTCTTGATCCCCCTCATGAAGTGGCATGAAACATAAGGAACTGAAAGGGTTTAGTTGGAATTATTAGATTCAAATCAGAAAAAGACCAAATTTACAAACCTCAACATTCTCTTTGTCATGCATACCAAATATTGAGCCCATAAGATGAGAAAGAGGGTGGTTGCCAAAGTCACTACTCACATATCTGAAAACCCAGATGACATAGAAATAAGATTACACAGAGAGAGAGAGAGAGAGATGAATCTTAAAACATACCCAACCCTTAGGCGGCAATTCCTACCCTCACCCTTTATGGGCAGGGGTGCAGGATAGTTGAAGGAAGGAAGTGAATAGCGAGATGCAATGACAGAGCAATGTGCAGCATATTTGCGGCTACAAGAAAAATAAGACAATTAGCATAGAGCAAAATACAGGATTTTTCTTTTTAAATGTTAAATTACCGATTGTCCCAAAAGCTTAAGTTATTGGGATATGGTAAATTTAATTATTTAACAACATACTTCTAACACTCCCCCTCACGTGTGGGCCGAAACTACCTTTTAATAGGTGAAGCCCAACACGTGAGAATTTAAATGGGAGGTAGAGTGAAGGAGACAGAGATCAAACTCAAGACCTCTTGCTCTAATACCATGTTAAATTACCGATTGTCCCAAAAGCTAAAACTATTGGGAAATGATAAATTTAATCATTTAACCACATACTCCTAACATTAAAGTAGGTACAAAAGTAAATTATATGGTATAGAACAAACAATTACCACTACATTAATCAAAAAAAGCTTTTAATATAACATCCAAAAGGGCTATCTAATTACCTGATTTCCAGTGCAAGTATTGGATCAATGGGATATGCTATTGCATGGAAAGGTTGCACACTTGGAAGAACTGACATCTGAAGGGAATGGTTGAACACAATCAGATTTCGCTTCTGGCTGATAAGTCAACTAAAAGGACAAAACAACACATCACAATATTACACGGAAAAGGAAAAAGATACAGATTGACACTGAACCTTTATTTGTCTCCTGAGTATCACTTCAACTTCAATAAATTTGTTCTCCCGATCCTCCCAGTCACAAACGCACTGCAAAACAGTAGTCACCATTAGCCAACCTTGTGAAATGAGGCATCTTATATATCACAAATAAATTTCAGTCATCTGTTGAAACTGGAATCAAATATCAACAAGGGAGATTTCGAATTCAGGTGTAAATTCATATCTTCATGTTTCTCATCACTCATCACATTGCAAGCTAACTTTGTACCTTAAAAATATGATGATAAGGTGTCCAAAAAGAATTATCAGTGTAAACCTAGTCAAATATCAATAAGAATTTATGTTCACGAGTCATACTTATACAAAATCAATGTATAATAACATACCAAAAAATCTCTGAGCAGAAATTCATTGCAAATTGAATTCATCATTAATCCATGATACCAGCAAATGCATTTGAAGACAGAAAGAAATATGAAACATCTCAACACCCCTCAAGACATGCCATTATACTATTGATAAATTAATTGTCCAAAAAACTTAAGTTGATTACAACCCCCCCCCCCCCCCCTCTCTCTCTCTCTCTCTCTCTCTCACATATGGGCCCAAACTCCCCTTAATAAGTGAGGGCCAACATTTGAGATTTTTTCCAACGTTTTTAAATAGGAAGTAGAGCAAAGACAAGGTTCAAACTCAGAACCACCTGCTCCAATACCATGATACCATTTGTCTCAAAAGCTTAAGTGGTTAAGAAATTGTGAACTTTGGCAAACTCTTTTTTCTTTTAGCTTTTTTCCTTACTCTTTTAGCTTTTTTCCTTGTGTAAAAGCTTTTAAAGCTTAACTTTTTCTATTTACAACTTTACTTTGATCAACTTTTAAGTGTTTTAACCCAAACAAATAAGCTTTCAGGAAAAGCTAAATCCAAACGCACTCTTAATCATTAATCTAACTATATTCTCACAGTTTTTAAAAATGTTAAAATACACAAAACACTCCTAGTTAATCTAAGAATCTATAAAGAAGGCATAATAACAAAAAAAAGAAGCTCAAATCCCAAGCTTTGTCAATCACAATTAAATTGAATTTGCAAGGCTAGGACATTCATGGAGGGAAAAATGTGGATTACAAAAAAACCTATATTAATGTGTATATTATAAAGCCTTGTAGCCACCAACCAAATACTGTACCCCTCAGCCACAATTTTGATCCCAATTCTTGCATTACTCGTGTAAAGCTCCAATAACTTAGACCTTTTTTTGTGCACTTTACCCATCATTTCAGCTACTACTTGTAACAGCCAATTGATATATGTCCAGCGTACAAGGAGATATCGTGCTTAGACCACTTCCCTCAATTAGGACAGATGATCATAATTATGACAGCAATTTAACTTTATTATATGTGAAATTTATTTACTATTAGTATTTATCTCTATCTTTTTTATTGAACTTCTTAAGTGCATTGATACTTTAATGACCAAACCAAATAACAGGTACTGAATCTTTTTTTTCCCTCCATCCTTGCTCTCAACCCTTCTAGATGCAAGGTATTATAGTTCCAACTTAAGCAATGACTAGATATTCCATATCAATGATGTGTTTCAAGGCAAAGTCCCACCTCCTTGGGGCACATTGCACCTGCAACATTTAACATTCCAACTAGCGATGTGCCCCAAGGATGTGTAAAGTTTGATACTTGGTCTTTTTACCATAAGATTTGGGATGTTCCTACTTCTATTTTTCCTTGGAAGGACATTGGATAATCTTATGCTTCAATGTCACCCTTTGGCAAATCAGTGTTATATATGTTGCTGTAATGAGGAATTTGTGGATCACCTCCTTATTTTTTTGTCTGATAGCTCACTTTCTGTGGGTGCATATGCTTTAGGTGTTTGGGATTCATTGGATCATGCCAAGTTCTGTTGTTGTTTTATTATTTTGTTGGTAGCAATGGCTTGGGAAACATAATTCCGATATTTGGAATTTGGTTCCAAGCTGTTTGATGTGGATTATTTGGACAGAACGAAATCATCGTTCTTTCAAGGATACTAAGAAATCGTTGGCTCAATTGATAGATTTGTGCCAGCAAACTCTCTTTGATTGGTCTCGATGTTGGGCTTTCTTGGATGGTTCTTCTCTTACTAAATTTCTCGTCTCTTAGCATAGTTTCTTGATTCCTATGTTTCTTTACTTTTTGTTTGTTGTTCTTTGTTCATCATTGTGAACACCCTATTTTCTTTTTTCTTTTTTTTTATTTAATAATACTACTCTTTTACCTATATATATATATATAATATAAAAAATAAAAAATAAAAACTTGTGATCATGATTGACCATTCTGAGATGATACTAGTAAAGAAAACAAGCTGACCAAGTAACCTAATATTTTTCTTTTATATACCTGTAATGTGTGAAGAAGGTTACAAGTTGCTTCTGGAAAGTCAGGGCGTAGAATTAGTGCTTGCTTGTAGCTTTTAACAGCAGCTTCAACGTGTCCACTGTAAGGTGTCAAAATTAGAGATTAAAGTCATTCAACAAAAAGTTAAGTATACTCAATAATATAGCTCCATTGCTCCTTTAATAATAGCTATACAGTACCTGTCCTTGTAAGCTGAAGCCAGATTTGCATGTGCTTCAGCCATAGTCGGCCGGATATTAATAGCCCGTATGTAGTCTTGAATGGCTTCATTAACCCTTCCAATCTCCTTGTATGTGTTGCCACGATTGACAAGTCCATCAGCAGCCAAAGGATCAATCCGGAGCACTTCATTGTAGCAAGATATAGCATCCACATAATTACCCTGTGATAAATAAGCAGGTAAAACCTCTATAATGAAAATCTGAATATAGATGCTGGATAACAGAGCATCTCCCAAAACAAACACACACACACACACACACACACAAAGGAGATGCCACTACCTGCTGTTTATAAATTATTGCCAAATTGTTGAAAGGAGCAGAAATTCCTGTTGTTACAGACAGTGTTGCCTTATAATATGAAGCAGCAGCACTCAGCATATTCCTACATGATCAGAAAGTAGTAAGATTATAGATATGCATGTCACAGCTTACAAAGAACTCATAGAAATGTCCAATTAACGCTCTGTTTTTTTTGAAGTAAAATATTTTCCAGAAAATGTTTTCCCATTTTCAGGTGTCTATTTGCACGTAAAATGTGGTCAAGCTTGTAAAATATTTTCTTTATGACCATAAAATCCTTTATAAAAAGTTGTAAAATGTTTTACCTTTAAAATTTTGGTAAAAATTTTTACAAAAACAAACAATGGCTTCCCTTCACCCCATCTAGTGGTTAGGTCATCGGTTTGGTGGGCTAGGCAGTCGGTGCTGCCACTCTAGCGACCGGTGCCAGAGGTCCAATAACCAAAGCCATCATTTTGACTACAAGTGCTAGCAGTCAGGTGACCGAAGACACCATTCCAGTCACTGGTGTTGGCAGTACAGTCAATGGAGACATCGCTCCATCAATGGTCACCAGAGCCACTGTAGAGGCCCGATAATCGAAGCCACCGTTCCTAGTCATCGGAGCCATCGTTTCAGCTGCCGGTTCCAGCAGTCCAGTCATCGACAACCAGTGCCAAAGGTCTGATAACCGAAGCCGTTGTTCCGATCACTGAAGACACCACTCCGGCAGTTGTCACCGAAGCCACTGTTTCAGTTGTTAGTTCCGGCGGTCCGGTCACAAGAGCTCCGGTACCAGTGGCTCCATTGAGCCACCGGTTTTGGTGATTTGCTTGAAAAATTTTACTTGTCATACCAAACACTTGAAAATATTTTACTGAAAATGTTTTACATGTAAAATATTTTACGTTTGAAAATATTTTACTTCAAAACAAATGGAGCGTAAATAAAATAATTGAACATACATGCGCAACATACCATTCCATATATATATTCCCGAGGTTAGTGAGTGCTTGAGGATGGGTAGGTTGCAAAGCAAGACATTGCTTTAGAAAACAAGAGAAGTACGATGAGCATCATACAAGAAACATGAAATCACAAACTAGCAAAAAGAAATGCAGAGAAGGATGGATAGAAAGAACCTACACGATAGCATTGAATTGCCTCTTCAACTCTGCCAGAATCTTTTAAAGCATTACCCTAAAGATAACAACAAAAAACGCCAGTCTTGATTGAGTGAAAGAAGTTCAAGAACAAAATACCAATTCACTGCATACAATCCACCATAATGGAAAGAAAAGATGACCAACCAAATTATTGTATGCCTCCAAGAATCCTGAGTCCAAAGAAATGGCTCGCTTAAAATGGAAAATTGCCATTTCCAAGTTGCCTTGCTCATAATATATACTAGCCAAATTGCCTGATTTGTTGTATTGCAATGAATCATCAGTGAAAGCTAAATTAAAGCCATGCGACAGAACCACTAAATTTCTATTGTTAATATTCATATTTTAATTTCACATACAGTAATGAGATACAAGCTAATCATGGGCACCATCACAAACTCAATGAATCCATATGAACTAATCAATCCAATTTCAATATTTGAATAGACAAGATCTTCAATAGCCCTTTCATGCCCTTACATAAGTCATTCCAATCAAATAAATGTACTTTACACACTCTGCCCGCAAGAACAAACTAGTGTCTATTTGAGAACAGCTTATCTAGCTTTTTGCTGAAAATGTGCTTAAAGTATACTTATACTTTGAAAAAGTGAGAAAAAATAAGGTTTTAAAAAGCTATACATAAAAACTAAAAGCTAAAAGCTAAAAGTTGAGCTTATAAGCTGCAGAAACACTCATACAGACAAGTACAAGTTTTGAAAGCACTCACCATAGGCCGTAACATAGTCTGGTTGCACCTGAAGAGCACGTTGGTAACATAATATAGCCTCTTGGGGCATTCCCAGAGCCTGGAAAAGGAAAAATAAAGATTTTATTTTTCCCCAGATACTTGGCTGAGTTTTTCAGCTACCCAACCTTTTCAGCACAATATAATTAGCTTACCTTATATACATTTCCAAGATTCAGGTAGGCATCAGAAAATGTTGGTTTGAGCTTTATAGCTTCCTGAAAATGGGGAATATAAAAAAGGAATGAGCTAAAGAAGCAAGCTATATAAAGAGGAACTATCTGATATAAAATACAAAAAATACAAAAAAAAAAAATCTACTGTGAGAAGTGACGTGGATACCAATGCATGCATGCATACACACATACAATACATGCTATATTCACATACATTTGCCATCTCAACCCCCCCCCCCCCCTCTTCCTTTCATGACAGAAATCTGGGTTACTCACCTTGTAATATTGGAGAGCCTTCTTAAGATCACCAGCTTCCATGAAAAGGCCAGCAAGATTGGACCATGCAATTGCAAATTTTGGTTGGATTCGAAGAGCCTCAACATAGCAATTATATGCCTGCACAAATGCACAATTACTCCCTCAAACCACCTAAGATGTACAACATACTAAAAGATCTATACAGCTTTGCATATCTAGAGCACTATCTCCAGTTTGCTTTTAGCAACAAATAAATGAATGTAACAAGACTTAATCTCACATGCTTGTTGCAAAAAACAAATTTATAAGCATCTAATAAGGAGAACTCCCCAACAGACTTAAATTAACACCTTGATTTCTCACTCTTGCTAATAAAGCTTCCAAAGTAAAATTGGTTCCCAAGTCAATATTCAGGATCAAATTAAAAACATTTGACTCTGGAGTTGCACAGCTTAACGCCTCATAATATTTCAGATACAAGAACCTTTATCGGGCTCCTTGTTAGCTATTCACCAATCAATTACAGAAATCATGCAGCATTCAAAGCCATCTAAACAACTCTAGCATGACCAATTAAGCTGCACCAAATAGATAATTTGACGAGAGAGGACAATAAATAATAAGCTGCTGGATCCCTACCTCTTGTACTAAACCTTGAGCTTTCATCAAATTCCCCAGATTACTATGAGCATCAACCTGCAGCAATAAGCAAAGATTCCACAATGCTACAATAGAATCTGGCAGATCTAATAAATTTTAAAATTGAGATGATACCTACCAAATGAGGATTCAATGCAAGAGCCTGACGACAACATTGTGCTGCCTCATTGAATCTTCCTTTCAGCAAGTATGCACTAGCTAAGTTTGCCCATGCATCAGCAAAATTAGGTCGAAGCTGCAAAACAATAATACAAACCAAAGGAGACAATCTACTCAGGACCAATATCCCCAGTCAGTTAAGAATCTCAAAGTAAATGAATAATGGACTTATACAAGCAAAGGAGGTTAAAACCAATGCAATAAAATTAAAATTTAACAACATAGCTATGATAAAGGTGGGTCAGTTAGTGCCACACAGACGAATATAGAAATTAACTATCTGTGTTATAAAATAAAATAAAATCAAACAGCAGAGCTAAATTTCAAGAGGCCACCTTTTGGGTTAAGAAAGCTGGTTAACCAACATACAGTAACCATAAGAAACATTACAAATAAATAAAATGATTACTACTCTTTTGACAGATAATCATTGTTTAAAGAATAAACAAGGGAAAAATAGAAAGTTGAACAACTATATCAACAATATTTAGTTTTCGAAAAAGTTTACCTCCAAACTGGATTGGAGGAAATTTATCCAACCCACTACATCACAATTGATAAAACCATCCACATGTCCTTTTAGTCACATGGCCTATTTAATGAGTCATGTAACTTATTTAAATAATACATGCAGATAGTTTTATAAGTTGCCACATAATGTGTTGGAGGAGATTCCTCCAAACCGGATTGGAGAAAAAATTTGTCCTCTAGTTTTTATCATGATCCAAACTAAATACGGTAATGTTATGATTTTTGAACTGCAATCCTAACTACAGTTGATGTGATGTAGTAAATGGAAATCATTACATTTATCTTGCTGTCAATGCTTGAGAAAGATTATATCTTAAGTGTAATCCATGATAAGGGGGGAATGTAGAGAAAGAAAAATAGAAATATAAATAACAAATTCCCAATCCTGCATGTTTTCAAACAGTAAGGAAAGAATTTAAAATTTGTACAACTAGATTGAAAGGTTTAGCTGTGACAAACCTCAATAGCAATCAGATAGTAGCGGATAGCAAAATCAATATTTCCTTTCTCCTGTTAGAAGAAAACACAAACATCATCCAATAGACTCTCCTGGGCTAAATACTTGAAGAGTTGCAAACATATAAGATGCTTGAAGTTTACCTTCCAAGCATTTGCCATGTTTCCATAGCACTCAGCAAAACGGGGATCAATTTGAAGAGCTTCTTCATTTTTTGCAATGCACATATCAAAATCATGCAACTAACGCAAAATAAGGCAGGTTCATCAGGATCAGATGTAGAAAAACACACTGTTAACCCATATAAAACCTTCTATTTGCAACATTATTTGGACAATGGAGAAGTAATAATTATACTAAGAGAATAAGAGTCATTTTAAAAACTTTTCAAACAACCTGATAATGGATTGCACCCAAGAGAAGAAGATTATCAGTACGCTGAGGGTTTCTCTCATAAACAGCATTACAGTGTTCTAGTGCCTGCTTAAAATTTCCAGTTTTGTACATCTGATGAGCATGAGCAATGAGCATGCCTTCATCAACTGCAGCAGCATAAAAATAGAAAATATAAAAAAAGGTACCTTCAGCAACAATAAACATTAGAAATTTCTATGTCAATGCCATTCAAGGGGAGGGAAAAATTCCTTAAAGAACACAGAAGCTACATGAAAATGATTAATGCATTCCTTAGATAAACATAAAGGGCATAAAAGCAGAAAGTACCTTCAGAAACAATACATGTGAAAACTTTTTATTTTATGCCATCCAAGGGAGGGAACAGAATCCTCTCCATTTCCAATGAAATTGAGGGAGTCCATTTCACAGTTAAGATTTCATTTCCAAGATCTAATAGTGTATAGAGTGCCATGTCATTTAATTTTAAATGAAGTGATATAGATTGTAGACCTTTAGATTTATAATATTTAATCTAAGCAATGATATGGATCCATTTCAAATAGAGAGGATCCTTTTCCTCAAGGGAGGGAGGAAAAAGGGGGGAGAAACCCTTAAAGAAAACAGAAGCTACATGTGTGTGTGTGTGTGTGTTTGTGTGTATTTTTTGATAAGTAAAAAACAAAAGCTACATAAAAATGATTAAGACACTGGAGAGAAATCCCTAGTAACTTTGTCTCTCCAAAATCATTTGGCAAACTCTACAGCTCTTAGGTAAGCATAAAGGGCATAGAACCATATCATGTGAGTGGAATATATATATAAAACATTGATCTTTTATGCCCATGGTTGAAGGTACTATTGTAGAATGTTTCAAGTCCCAACGGCAGAAGCTCCCCCTGCCAAGAGCTTTGTAGCTCAACTAGCACCTCTTGGTGGTTCTAACAGAGAGATCGAAAGTTTAAATCCCCCCACCTCTCCATTGTATCTATCAAACTATCCAACAAAAAATAAATGGCAGATGCTCCCCCTCTTCGATAATATTGTTCACAAACAACATAGAAATATGCTAAAACTACAAAAGCAAACGACAAGGAGATTACCAGGGCTTTCAAGCTCTAAACTCAAAAGAAACCAGGCACAATTTTAAAATGTTGTATATTCTAAGCCCTAAACTCAATTGCATTCGTCAGCGAGTAGAGCCTAATGTAAACTTCAATGAATTCGAGTAATCTTCATGCAGAATCACTGTAATATTGAGGATATAGCCAATACTAACGTGAGGAACAATACAGATTGGCATTTGACCATTATTTGCAAAAATAAAACCTAAAACCATAATTAAGGGATGATAATACATTCCACATCATATTAATCACACAAAGCTAATTATTACGCAGCCCGATTGCAGCAATAACAGCAGACGAATTTGCCCTAACAAAAACAATCAAACAAAACAAGCTCTTAAACCACTAATCCTCTCAAGTAACAAACCAAAATTATGAACCACGTTTTCCTGAAAATTTTCCCGCGAAACAAACAAAGTACAAAATTAAATATAAATTCAAAACAATTCCCTAATTATGAAATATTGAAATGAACAAAACAGACAAAAGAACGTAGTTCAATTAAACCTCCTCCAAAGAACTTGTTGCATCCAAAAACCTAACTCAAAAACACCAAATATCAAAATTTGGAACGAAATTTTTTAACCTTCATGAGAGTCCAAGGCCTGAGAGTGCTTGAGATTGGGCAGAGAAGAAGAAGAGGACGACGAAGCAGCCAACGAGTCATCGTTGTACGGAGCCAATTGAAGCTTCTGTAGCTGTAATTGTTGTTGTTGAAGCAGTTGTTGTTGATGATGATGGTGTTGGTGTTGGTGGTGGTGACTGAGCCGCGGATCGCCTTGCAGCGAAAGCATTGTTGCTATTTTCTGTTGTTTGGATCACAGGAAAATTACGAACTTTTTTTTTTTTTTTTTTCTCTCGCGAGAAAATTCACTCTCCCTCGAGTCTTCTTTCTTCTTTGAATTTTGATTTCCAAACAATAAGAATGAGAAAAAGAGAAATTCCCTACCTTTCCGTCGAGCTGTCTCTCTCTCTCCCTCGGGGACAGTTAAACGTCGATCTTCTCTATAGAGTTTTATTCTTCTACGGACCCTTTTCATGAATATCTCTGAAAAGCGAAACCAATTAGATCGTACCACGTCGAAAAAATAAATAAATTGAGGTTTTTTTTTTTGATAAGCAGGTTTTTTTTCCCTATTCTACAGCAACAGTAACCAATACATAGCAGTATATATTATTTTCAAAGGACGTGGACGTGGACGTGTGTAACATTGGATTGGTTTTGTGATATTATTCTAGAAACGATTGTATGGGATTCTTTTCTTAATTATGTGTGATGTGTCCTTTGTTTACGCCAAAAGCGCACGCGGCTACGCGACACGTGGTGAAAGAGAAAAACAAAAGTACTAGAATGCTCATGGTTGGTTGGTACCCGTAGATGTTGAGTTTAGTTGACTTCGTTAATGCGCACTTTGAATGATTTTAGAATTCTATCCAGCTAAAAAGGTCTAATAGGTATTGCTCCGATTGTTTCGATGTATGTTGAGGGGAAAATTGATGCCTCTGAATAAAATGTTGGGAAATCAAATTGAGACTCAACTACAAGCTTTTGAGATGTCACCCATAGGCTTTCGGTGTGATGACAAGCCTATCCAAGCAAGGAAAACAAAGACTGCACTTAACAAAACAACAACAAAAGCCCAATAAAAAATACTTCACAATATTTAGTTAGTACGTTAGCTGTCTTGTTCCAATAGTTCAAGGGAAATAAATCCTCCCACAGTAAGGGTGAAGTTACATTTAAGTCCAAAAGATAAATTGTTCAATAGTAGGGATGGAATTACACGGTCCAACAATCAATATTTAGACAAATTTAGGAAAGTTTTAGGTCCTTACGTGTCTCATTCAAGAGGAATTTATTGTGCTTTTAGCTATCATTACATCAATGTGAGGGAAGAGTTCGATTGTTAAAAATATATCATATCCTTCAACAGTAAAGTAAAAAGTAGAAATTAAAGGTTCCCTAGGAAGAAAAAATAGAGGATTAATTGGCATGGTGTAAAGGGAGAGAAAGATCCCCAGCTCAGTGCAGCAAGTATTACGCTAAAATTTCGGTGATTGTGTGTTTATAAGGCATGGACGAGCTGAATAAGGTCTGTTTTTTGAGTGAGTGATATGGAATAGATGCTGAGACTGAAGTCTTTTATAAGTAATGGGCTGTTTGTGACTAACTAGAAGACATTTATGAAGTGTGGTAGTGTAAAAGGGGGAGAAGAATATCTGGGATTAGATGGGTGTAGGCCAAAGATGATGGGTGGTGAGCTAAAAGAGAGTTGAACCGTTAGCAAAAATGGCCAATGAATCTCAAAGTCTCAGAAAGGGGGGAGCCAAGTTGTTTTTTGGTTAGTTGCTTGTGCTTTTATAATGGAGCTTTTAGAGAAGCATTAATTAACAATAATCCAAAAAACATATGACCACTCAGGGGTGATGAATCAAGGTCAAGCTTTCCTGGGATTTTTTATCAGAAGTAGAAAAATCCATTTTAGGGGCTGCCTTGCTTTTTTGGGTAATGATGGGATTTTAGAGTGTTTTGCATTAAAGACCAGGATTTTTGGGGCTGAGCTTGATTATTGTGATTGAAGCGTGTGTCAAGAGCGAATCCTAATGCTGCAACTAAGATTCAGACCCCTGAGAAGTAAGATTTAACACCCCAAGCCAGGTGTCAAGTTCTAGTCTACTTCAGACGGTTCCGCTGGAAATCCCTTTATGCCCTCCAAACCACATGTTCCCAATTTTTCCCCTTTAGGATTCATGGGCTTGGCACATGAATCACGTTTTGAATATTTTTGGTATTTTTAACATCAATTTGTTGGAGTTTGAATAATTTGGTTTCAGCTCTCCTTCCGCTGGAGGTGCAGTCTTGAGAAAGATGATGGAGTTCCATCATTTCTTAGACTTCAGCTGATATGACAGCCCTTGCACACTGTTCACATCAAGTAGAGGGTGACAGAAAACTGATGGGACAACCCTTAGTCCATTCTCAAAGCCTTGGTTCTCTTGTATAAGTCTCTAATTGTTCTTTTTTGATTAGGGATGAACAAGGGCTGGTTGCCCACTTTCAATCTTTTGCCTCCTGCTGGTGTTTTTTGGCTTGGGCTTGCTTACATGGGCTGGTCCCTTTGGGCCAGGTTGTGTGTATCTTAAACAACACATGATTGCCATGGGTTTTTATTCCTCATGTATTTTTTTTTGGTTAATGAATACTTTGGGTTTTTCCATAGATACTTGCAGTGGTCTTTTGTATTGTTTGAAATAATAGGACAAGTTTCAAATACTTTTTGTAAATAATATTTACTATGATGAATTCCATATTGCAAATAATGTTCATGGTTTCGAATAATCGCATCATAATTTAAATGATGAGCTTGTGGGTTTGAATGTTTTACCATGAGTGTTGAAGGTATATATTATGGATGTCGCGATGCAAATGATGCCCATGTATTTTTATGGGTTCATAATTTGAGAACATAATCATCAAGATAACTCTCAATGAGTTTTTTATAAGATAATTGCCATGGTCCTTTTTGCCAAGCAGTAATATTTTACCATAATATTTTTTCTTTGCCAAGCGTTAATAATCTTGGGCTCTTTTTTCTTTTTGATAAAGTAGTGCCAATGAAAATTGGGCTTTGAATATTGACAATGAGAATTGGGCTTTGATATTGTCAATGTGAATTGGGCTTCGATGTTGCCAATGAGAATTGGGCTTTGGATAAATAAATTGCCATAGGTTTAAACCATAGGCTCTGATTATGGATTTGGATTTCATTGATAAAAATTGCTTTGCCATGAACTTGAATCATGGGCTTTTCAAATATTGTCAAACATAAGTATTCTTGGGCTTTAAATAGAATAGGGTGTGTATATTTGAAAGTAAATAGGTGATACTTAAATAAAATTAGGTGTAAAAAAAAGTACCTTAACAAAGTAAAATATTTTACATGTAAAATATTTACAGGAAAATATTTTTATTTTACCGTGTTTGGCAATGTATATGAAAATGTTGTGTAAAATATTTTCCAATGTTTGGCACAATATAAAAAAAAAAAAAAAAAAAATTTAAAATTGTACTAAAACATCACCAATGGCTAAAATCCAGAGTTTAATAACCATGGAAAATGGCATCCGTTGAATTTCAAGTGATCTAGTATTATCTTCATACACACATCATCTACTCAATTACATATCCAGGTATTGAACATGTGTGAAAGAATGTACTAGATGAATGTCCTAGATGAATCATTGATAACAACAAAGATTCAATATATCAAAATATCAATATATGAATGTGTCAAAGAATGTGCTAGATGAATCAATATATAACAACACAGATTCAAGACCACAGCTGGCACCTTTAGTTTCTGGCCCCATGCAGATACCTAGTGAGTTCACTTGTTGTAATAATCATGACTAATGCAGCTACACAGGGAGTTCAATAGAGCAAAACATCATTTTGCCTTCTTCTAGTAGCAAAATGTCCATTTGGGTCATGGAACATGTCCACAGTACTAAATTGAAGCCAAAAATTCTATAAAGCATTTGCGATGTCAGCGACCATGCTTTCTCTTTTTCTAGCCCTTGCCAACAGAGAAAGAACCAACTACATACCGTGAATTAACAAAATGAAAGAACATGCAGAATATTTCTCAACCAATACAGCAGAACCTGCAAAAATATAGCTGGACAAAATATAACATTATCATAATACTAATGAATCCAAAATATAATATTATTCCATAGTAACTCCAAAACATGTCAATCAGTGTTGCATAACCATCCATAAGCACACTTACAATAACAAAACCCAAATATTATGACAATATAGCTAACATTAACACACAATCTTCCAAAATATGGAATTGTTCCATAATTATTAATAACCTAAAGAATACCATGGTACCACTAACATGTTTCACACAACGTATCTAGCAACTTCAAGTTAGAGCATTAGCATTGGGGAATGCTAATGCCAAATCTAAGGAAAATTTGGAATTTTAAGCCCCAAAACCATCTGTATTGGGGAATGCTAAACAGGAGTATTGCAAATTTTTTTGCAATACTGCTACAGTGCAATTCTATGTTTAGAATTGCACTGTAGCAAGTATTGTAAAAAAAAAAAAATTTTTTTATTTGGAAGAAAGCTGAAAATAAGAAAGAGAGAGAGATGGGAGAAAAAAGATATAATTTTGAGATATATTATTTTAATGAGTAAAATAGGGAAATAGAAGTTTTGGATATGGAGGTATTGTAAAATGGTATGATATAATGATAAAGTGACTTTTTAGAATTGTAAAATAGAGTAGCATTTGAAATTTCTAATGCTAATGCTCTTAGAAGTTTTGTTGAAAAATTTTTCCAACCAAAACTTTCTGATCCTATCATTTTTAGCCACAAAGGTCCTTCCTGCCTTTTCATCATTAACCAAATGATCAAAAGCTTTATCAAGCATGTCTTCTTCAAAGCCTTCAACATTCATCACTACTTTATGAAGCTCATTTGTATTAACTGGACCATGACTCAAAGCTGTAATAGCTACTGCAATTTGTTTGAGTTGTTCAGTCATCTCACTAAAAGGACTATCTTCATTCATAGCTGCATTAGTTCTCTTTCTATGGCTCCTTCCCTTAGATGAAGCTCCATTGGAAGCTTCATGGGCATCTTTTGGCAACGTATTAGAGTCACCTTCAAATTCTGGATTTTGGATGTCATTCTATGGGGTCTCATTTTCAACCAATGGAGAACTTTCACTCCATTGCTTTGAAAAGCCACCAAATGCCATGTCCTTACCAACGACAATAGTCATGTCATCACACTATTCAATTTTTTTATTTAAATAAGGCGCATGAGTGGGATGTGCTTGTTCAAAGAAATATGACAATGTCAATAAATTGGATGATTTAATATAATAAATGTATAAATCATTATTGATCCTCAAAAAAAAAAAAAAATGAAGCTCATTTATATAAATTTCATACCAGCACTTCAACATCATAAGTTTTCTTGTCACATGTGATCATTTTCAAATTATCATCCCAACCAAATCCACTTTTTTTCGAATCTCCTAAATGAGATTCCACTCTTTTCTAACCGTACAAAGACAGTTATGCACATGTGATGCATAACACTCTATATTAAACTTCACACCAATTTCTTTTGCCACTTTGTCAAGGGATTGAGGCTTATATTTGTTTGAGGGCTTGTTGCCTTGTTCAGCCTCAACAACCAACATTTTAAACAGCATGTCACACATTGGTTGTGTCCACCTAAGTTGAGATCCTGGTTCTTTCCCCTTGTTCTTGGACATTGCTATTGCCAAAAAGACAATCTAATGAATCACAACCATTATGATAATAACAATATAAAACATTATTACAAAAATAAAAACTGAAACTATGGAACAAAAAATTCATCATCCAAAAACAATGCAAAGCCATGTTGACTTGAACTTGATGAACCAAATAACAATTTTAACTATTTCCCCACAAAAATATTCAATTATTATATTTTAAAAAGTGTACAAGATATCCACTTATGCTCAGTTAGCAAGCAAATACAAAGCCAAATAAAGTTGACAGCACATAATCATAGAAAGCTTTAATACATCATCAACAAATAACTCCAAACAGCTTAGACTGAATAAATTTATGCATGTCTCCTAATTATGTACTCAGCCCACATTGCTTGACATATCTCATCCCTCTTATTATTCCATTCTCTACTTTCCACTATAGCTTCGTGTTGGCTAGATTGGACTTGATCACTAGACTCTGTCTCACATGTTCCAGCTTGCATAATTGGGTCATTAGGATCAACCCCCATGATGTGATTATGAATAACACCACATGCTAAAACTACATCCACTTGTGTATTAAAAGACCAAAATGGTTCTACATCCAAGACACGAAAACATTTTTTTATAACTCCAAACCCTCGTTCAATGGTAGTTCGCAACGAAGAATGACGAAGGTTGAATAATTCTTTTGCATTTTCAGGTGAATGATCACTAAACTCTTTCAAATGATATTGAACACTTCGATAAAGAGACAAGATTCTAGGTCTATTTCCATAACTAGCATCACCAAGATAATATTTACCTACAAATTATGAATCAATTTTTTTTTTTAAAATTCCAGCATAAAACCAAACATAAAGGCTAGTTATAATACCTTCTGGAATTTTAAGTCCTCTTGGTCTACAAAGTGCATCATTTAAAATACGAGAATCATGAGCACTGCCTTTCCAACTAGCTAACATATAGGTGAATCTTAAGTCAAACGAAACTGCAACTAACACATTTTGTGTTGTCCCCCCCTTTCGACCACAAAACCTTCCTTGGATTTCAATTGGAACAAATGCATGGACATGAGCTCCATCAATTGCTCCCACACAATACTAATGATGACCAATATTAGGTAATGTCATTTGGTAAGAGATTTCTAATATAGTTATTTAAGTTTTGTAGAAATATGTGTGAGTAAAAAAGTATGTGAAAATATGTGTTGTGGTGTTTAAACAACAGTTTTCGTTGTTTAAACACTGTTACCAAATGAGGCCTTAATCTCCCCCAATATTCTCACCATAATTCTTATCTTCCTTTTGTGAATGATAAATGTTGTCTTTACAACTTTTTTACAACAAAAATTTTAAGTAATAAATTATTATTGGTGGGAATAATAATAATAATTTCAATAATTGGCTCAAATTAGAAAGAGTAACAACTTACTAGTACTATATAAGATTTGTTGTCAAAATATTGTGGACGCATAACTTCTTTTTGTAAATTATCCTAAATTATAGGTAAAACTTTCAAAATTAAAGAAAAGTGTTACACACACAACATTTTTACAACAAATTATAAGTAATAAATTATTATTGGTTCTAATTTGAATACACAACTTAAATTATTTTTTTGTCCACCTGTAACAGTCAATAACAATCTACAATTTAGGATTTGTTGTGAAAATGTTGTAGACGTACTATTTCTCAAAATTAAAATGTAATTTTTTTTATTACTACTTTTTTATCATCAAGTAACTAAGATGCTTTTTTCTTGAGAAAAAATAAATAAGATACTTATTATTATCAAAATCCATACTAATCTCAAATATAACTATAGAGAGATTTAGAGCAGTAGTATCCGAGTATCTAAAAGATACTCATTTTACACTCTAAAAATCTATTTTATTTATTTTAACATATCATTTAACAATTCACCCAGGATCTCATCTTTTATTTTAACCTACAACACATTAAAATAATATAAAACTAACTCATCTATCTCTCTTCTCTCTTATCTCTCTTCCTCACTGAATTTGTCTCTCTTCCTTTTTGTCTCTCCCTCTCTCTCAACCACCTACCAGGCTACCACCAAACCCAAACCCAAAACCACCACTAGCCGAAACCTAGAACAATCCATTAACCACAACTAACCAAAATTGAAACCACCACCAACAACAACCAAAGCAACCACCACAACCAACCACAATCGTGACCACCACGCCACAATCAACAACCACTAGCAAAACTCATTAAACTCACAACTACCAAAACCCATTAACCTCACAACCACTGTCGTAATCTGTCATAACTACCACAAACCCACAAAGTCAATCAAGTAGCACAACCATCACAACCACCACCATTAGAATCCACTATAACTACCACAAACCCACAAAGTCAACCAAGCAAAACCTTTCATGGTCTCCTCCATAACCACTATGATCTCCAACACAACAAGTGCACCAATCTCCACCGCTACAAACCTAGCAAACCCACTGATTTGAGAGAGATGAACAATAGATAGAGGGGAGGAAGAGAAAGAGATAGAGTGTGTGAGAGTCAGTTGAGACGGAAAAGAGAGAGAAGAAATAGAGAATAAATACATATAAAAAATTCACTTAAACTTGCTATAGTAACTTCTTATAAGAAGTTATTGTAGCAAAGTGTAAAAAAAAGAAAAAGATATTAACAGCCGAGCAAAGAAGGTTTTTGGTGTTTGTGGGTTCTAAAATAGAAATTTGGGGGTTTTACACCCCTAATGCTAATACTCTTACAACCATCCATATATTTGCTAAGGAATAAGCCTAGTAACACAATTTTTTCCACAACTTGCTGAAGTTGTAGATTGTGAGTAATGCAAATAAGGCATATTAATAATAGATCCTTTTGAAAATGATTGTTTACCACTTACAACATGCGCTTAAGCAAGTTGTTAAAAAGAAGTTGTATCCATGGCAAAGTTGTTTGCCAAGAGCTTTGTACTTCAATGGCATAGCTTGGTTTAGGGTTCAAACTCCCACACACCACGTATTATAATTTTGTAACAAATGAATTTAAGGCTGCGTTTGGTTTGGCTTCAAACCACTTCCAGAAAAGCATTTCCGGAAAATTAGTGTGTTTGGTTGGTTTGTAAAATTCGGTCAACTGTAATGCATTTCCCCTTTGACCGTAAAATAGAGGCGTGAAGGTGGAAAATGAATTCAGTTCTCATTTTCACTTCAAACAAATTCCGGAAAACAGCTCTCTCATCTCTCACACGCGAAAAGACCAACTGCTCTCCAAGCTCCAAGCTCACACCGACGATCCACACACCGACGAGCTCCAAGCTCCAAGCTCCGATCCACACCAAGCACCGCGTCGCCTTAGCTCGAGCTCGTCGCCTTTGCTCGATCTCGCCTTCGATCTCCGGCGATCGCCTTCGATCTCCGGCGATCGCCTTCGCTCGAGCTCGTCGCCTTCGCTCGATCTCGCCTTCGATCGCCGGCGATCGTCTTCGATCCGAGCTCCGATCCACACCAAGCACCGCGTCGCCTTCGCTCGATCTCGCCTTCGATCGCCGGCGATCGCCTTCGATCGCCTCCGCTCGAGCTCGCCTCTGTTGGCGACCCACGAACCCAAAGCCCAAAGTGTTCGACCCAGACCCAGACCCATCTTAGTTTTGTTTGTTTAAAGTTTGATTGTTGTTGTTGTCGCCGGAATCAATTTGTTGTTGTTGTTGTCACGTTGTTGTCGCCGGAATCAATTTGTTGTTGTTGTTGTTGTGTTGTTGTTGCCGGAATCAATGTGAAAAAATGGTAGGAAAATAGCATTTTCCTAATAGAACCAAACACATGAACTCAATTTTCCACAACAATTTTCATAATTCAACCAAACACTTAAAAATATTTCCATTTTCCGGAAAATAGCATTTCCGGAAAATATGTATTTTCCGGAAAACATTTTACTCGAAACAAACACAGCCTAAATGGGAAAAAAAGTAGTGTCATCTGAAAATTGTCATATATTAATGACAAGAAAAATAAAGTATTTCATTATGTACAACAACCAAGGGTGAAGCCAAGGGGGCGAGGGAGGGCAATTTCCCCCCTCCCACCCAAGGTACCGGTCTTAAAAACAATTATATACTTTCTATAAAAAAATATATTTCAATTTTTTTTTATTAATATTCTAAATTCAAAATTTCTTTATTCAGAACAATTGTCAACTCTCATCATCTAGTCAATATCTAAAAAAAAATTACATATTTTCACAATATCTCCTGATTAATGTGTCAAATTTTATATGTTGCTTTAAAAAAACAAATTTTTTTTTATACTGTTATAATTTTGTAAGGTCTTTTGCAATCAATTCACCCTTTTATAGTTGGAAATGAAATTTAAGATACAAAAAATTTTGACACTTCTAAATTAATTCAAAATAAAAACATCACACATCATCTTCAAAAAAGTAAGGCATACATAGAACATTTTAAAATTTTAGAGTTTATAATCATATTGTTAAATTTTAAGAGCATTCACATTGGTGATGTTAAAAATAGCTAAATTAGCTATTTTAACACCCCAAACACCAAAACACACACTTTATTAGTGGTGCTTAATTTTATTTTTTTTAGCAACTAGATACAGTAAGTTGCTACTATTTGTTTATTAATTTCTATCTTCTCTCCCTCAAAGTCTTTGCCTCTCTCCTTTGCTCTCTCTCTCTCTCTCTCCCCCCCTCAAAGTCTCTACCTCTCTCTCTCTCTCTAGAGATCATTTCATCTTTAGATAAGATCATAAAAAATAACACTGTGGCGTAAACACTTTTAGCTAGTCTATAGTTGCAAATCCGTTTTGGACAAGCTCAAATCCCTCTCCAATTCCAATATCTTCTAATCTCCTATTCTCACACTTAGGGGTGTTCGCGGTGCAGTGTGGTGCGGTTTTAGGCCATTTTTAGCACCATACTTGCAGTGTGGTTTAGCCAAAATCATAACTGCACAGCACCTCATTTTTGCGGTCACATGTATGGTAGAATGTATAAGATGCGATTTGAAACCGGTATATTTTTCAAATTGTGGACTTTTCCTGCCAAGTCCAAAATTGATTTTTTTTTCCCCTTTATTTTGGGCTAAGTTTAAAACTATTGAGCTAGTTTTTCTTTATTTTGGGCTAGTTTTTATAATCAACACTTGCTAGGGTTATTAATTTTTTTTTTTTTGAAAACTAGGGCTATTAAATTATTAATAATATATTTAATATTAAAAAAAATATATATATTAATATATAGAGAGGGTGTGGTGCGGTGTGGTTTTCTTATTATAAAAAGCGCAAACTGCACTGCACCATGAGGTGCTGTGCACTGTTACTTGTAGTGCGGTTATGCCATTTTACGGGTAGTTTTGGTGCGATTTTTGCAGTTTGGTGAATACTCACGCTTATGGGTTGCTAGATTTTATGGATCGTTTCGTGATGACGATAGTGGATTGCTGGGTTTTGTGAGTGGCAGTGGTGGTGGTGGTTTGTAGAATTGGGTGTCAGTTGTGTGAGCTATTTTGGTAGGTGTGATGGTCATTTTACTGAGCGGCAATTGTGGTTGTGGCTTTTATGCCTAGTGGTAGCAATGGCAATGGCTATTGGTGATGGGATTTTGTGGCCAGTTGTGGGGTTTGTTCGGTTTTTGTGATAAAAAGGAAGAGAGAAGAAGTAAGAAAGAAATTAATTGTAAGGTTGAATTTAATCAACCATCTTATTGGCTTTATTCCGTACCAAATTTACTTGTAATTTAGCAATTAGTAACCCTGTATTTAGGTGGAAATCATGTAAAGGTAGTGAGTGAGAGAATGTGAAGAAATGCTCAAGATTGTGCAAGAATGCAGAGATTCGTGACTAGGGCTCGCGGGTGACTCGCGACTGGCAAGCCACTAACTGTAGCACACTAGTGAAGCGTGCGAGAAAATGAACAGTCATGCCAACTGGAGCACTACAGGATAAAAAGTCCAGCTTGGCTGTTCTGTTATCTCGCGGCTTAAACTCGTGACTCAGTCAAGTTGCGAGGCCAAGCCGCCAACCAACTCTGTTTTGAAAAACCTGACTCTTCGCATTCCATTCTCACCCTAGTATAAATACCCCTTATACCCACGAAATGTTGAGAGCTTCCAGAGAGAATTTTGAGAGAGAAACCCTAGAGAAAAACAAGATTGATTCATCCACAATTTTCACATAGAGACTTTTCAAATTCCTCTACTCTCACCCTCTCCATTGTTACATCCTTGAGAGGTTTTTACCCAAATCTTTTTCTCACCATACCTATATCTGTGAGAAGGCTTTTTGGTGCTTTGGGAAGCAGTTAGGAAAGGACCAATGACTATTGGTTGATGCTATGGACTATAATGGAATCCGGTAAGTTAAAGAAGAAATAGGTTTGGCGTAACCTCGTTGGAGCAAGAAGCTTGGAGGGCTTAGGTACACTGGGTAGATTAGGCTTGGAGGATCTTCTGCTGTTCATGTATCCCAACTACATTCTTTAGTGGATTATTTACAGCTTGGAGGGTGGTGGAGAGGTTTTACGCCAAGGGTTTCGGTTTCCTCTTCAATAACAAATCGTTGTGTTGTCCTTGTGTTTGCATCTCTCTTTCCTTAATCTTTGTCATTTAATTTCTGCTGTGGATGTGATTTTATTTGGTTTAGATTGTTTATCAATTCTGTTATTAGCTTATGTTCATGTTCCGCACATTTATTGTTTGATAATAAGCTTGAATTGGTATTTTGTAAATTGGGGGTCTAAACGTTCATAGTGTTTTCAACGCTATTTGAACATTCATTAATAAATAAATAAATAGCATTTGACTGTGATGTCAAAAATGAGAGAATCAATGTAGAGTGAGTTGTGAAATGATGTGTTAAAATAGGTAAAGCAGCTTTTTGAGGTGCTAAATGCTTAAAATTTTAGCACAACCAATATGAATGCTCTAAGTTAATTTATTTTTTCATTTTACTTTTAACTATTCAAATGATTTGTTCGGAATATCATATATTTAAATTAATCTTTTAACTTCATATATTAATGACTGTACGTGAATGAAAATCAATTATCAACTACAAGTGGATAGGGAGTTAATATGAGATTGTCCAATACAACTAATTTGTAGAGAATGAGTTTCCGAGGTCAACTTTTGTATGCTTTAATGGTTTAGTTTCAAGTTAATGGAAAAACAAGTTATTTATAAGAAAGAAGCAGATTCAATATTAACTCTTCCTCGGGTTGGCCCGAGAATCTCTATTTCATATAAATTTTAAGTCTCGGTTACAAAGTATAGATGCACAGGGTATATTTCTCTTTCAATTTTTTGTGTCGCCCCCCCCCCCCCCCCCCCAAATTCTGGAGGACTTCCCTTTCTTTATATAGTTATATGAATTACATCACAACCCTCCACTTGTACAACCACTGATCTTTCTTTAGGTGCTTGTCCCATCAAGGTTTCGTTGGAAGTGGTAGGATGTGCTACAAGCTGTGAGGATACTATTTAGGGATCATTCTGCCATTAATGTGGCTAGTTAAGTTGGTGCAGTGCATTGAATGCAGAGATGATGAGTACTTTACCTGGATATTTCTTTTCTTCTTTTCTTGCACGTCTCTACCTCCTTACTTCTTATTTTGTCTTTTGGTCCAAGTGGCTTACTTAAAGCCTTCCGAGGAATGCTCACTCTTCGGACTCCTCGAGCGGTCGGCTTCTTCGGCTTCACCTCTTGGGCTCTCATCTATGTATTGGGTTAGAACTTATGAGAGAGTGGGCCTTTCCATCTCCTTGGGTTGGGCCCACGGGGTACTATTCTATGTTCGAATCTTACCCCTCCCACAATGACAATTGTGAGAGGTCGAGAACTTGGCTCTCAAAAAGAGTTTAGGCATTGACACCTTCTCTTTTCAAGATTATATGGATTTGCCACTTATTTTAGCTATACAAAAGATTACAAGATGTCTTGAATAATACACGTTCTCATTAATTTAAATAAGTACAACTTGATAGAAGGAACCATAAATAGCTTTGTTTCCTAGTTACAATCTAGTAAAAAAGTTACAAGTCCTTCTTTCCTAGTTACAATCTATCAAAAGAAAATAAGACATTATTCTACGAACCAAAAACTGAAAGTTCGAGGGTTAGGTTACAAAATGGGAAGGTGTCAGACACCTATTCTGCCTAGACAGAGTCTGGTCTTCTATACATTAAATGACCTTTTAAATACCCATTAAAAAATTATATGCAAATTGTTGTATTAATATTCCTAGATCTATGGTTGGTTAATACACAAAAACCTTAGAGCTGTTGCATTTATGCAAGAAGAAATCAAATCTGAATTTTAATTACATGAAAAGGATTTTTAAAGAGAAGTTTCAAATCTAATTTTTAAATTTACAGAAAAAATGAATTTTTAATGAAAAAAGTTCAGATCTAATTTTTAAAATTAAAAAATAATGGGTTTTAAAAAGTGTTCTCAAATCTAATTTTTAAAATACAAAAGGAATGATTAGGAGAGAGTTAAATGAGAAGGCCCAACCACCAACATGCAGATCAGATAGACAAAGAGGGAGAGAAGAGAGAGTCAGATGACGAGAGGGGACAGAGGTGAGAGAGAGAAAAGAGACTAGAGAGAGAAGAGAAGAGACCAGAGAGAGGAGAGAGAGCACAAAGGTGAGAGAAAGAAAAGAGACTAGAGTAGGAGAGAGAGAGAGAGAGAGAGAGAAGAGACTAGATAGGGAGAAGAGACAAAAGAGGAGTAAAAGAATAAAAGCGAATTAAAAGAGATAGAAGTTGCTACAATAATTGTTATATTAGGACTCTATTGTAGATGTCTAAATATTTTTAAGAATAGCAACCTAGTTGTTGCTTGTTTTTTTGTTGTTTTAGGGGTTAAAATAGAAATTTGGGAGTTTTAAACACTCGGATGCCAATGCACTAACAAAACATGCATGGTGAAAAATTAAATTTTTTTATTCTCTCAACCTTTTCCATTTTTCCGAGCAATTTTCCCAAAACAAAGCTTGAGGTTAAGACCACCAAATCTTCTACAGTATGATTTTTTAGGAATCCTCAAATCATTCATATCATTCTATTACCTTTTCAAACAATCTTGCCATCCCATGAAAATTCATGGAAGGAAAACACTGTTTCCACTACTCTTTTTTATAAGAGATTTCTCTCTCTTCTTCTTCATCTTCAAATTCCTCTTCCTCTTGAAAGAGTCTAGATTCTAGACCCTTTTTTTTTACCGTTTACTGCATACTTTTATTTTATTGATTGGTTCATTGTAAATGACAAGAAGAAGTATGCCTTTCATCTACCAAAAAGTAAGGCGTGGGATCAGATTCGACCAAAGCATGCGTCTGAATTTCCATCTTAACAAATTCAATCTTTTTGATAATTCGATTATAGTCACAACAGAGAGAGAAGGGAGATTCTTGATGTTTTGTAAATATCAAAAGGTACACAAGACATTTTATTGACAAATCTTTTTGATAATTTGGAGGATTTAAATTTTGAATGTAATAAACACACCAAATTAAAATTAAAATCTTAAATGCACACTTTCACCATCTCACACCAATCTCTTAATGATTTATATATAAGATATTACATACTAATTTGCTTTTTGAAATGCCTGGAGTAAATATTGGTTATCTTCCTCTGGTGCAGCAGAGGAAGAGCCGCATTTCAAGTTATACCTGGAGTAACTCTAAGTAATGTTACACCACTCAATATTTTTTAATTTAATGCAAATTTTGAAAAATCTATAGTTAGATTACATTATCTTTCGTATATTCTTCATGTTTGCAAAATTTTAAATTGATCAAAAATTAATAGCCATATCATCAATTAATTTTTTAAATTCAAATTTTTGTAATTTAAAATAATACATAAAAGATGAGTTTATGGATCAAATGGTAAATAACATCCAATTGACATAAAAATTTGCATGATTGTTAAGAACATATAGAACATGTAATTCAATGGTGGAATTTTCAAAATATGAATTCTATAACAAGTTATTGAGTGGTGTAACATTACTTAGAGTTACATTAGGCATAACTTGAATGCAACCCATATATATATATATATATATAAATATAAAGAAGAAGATAGCCCCTACTTTTTATTAATTTAATTTAATTTTTTGAATAAAGATAACCACTACTTTAATTAAACCTCTTATTTATTATGTCACTTATTTATTGATTACATTACATGTGCAATGATATATTACACACGCCTTCACCGTATTCCCAACACATGTAAGGAAAAGGTTAATATTAAAAAAAAAAGAAAAAAAAAGAAAAAGATAATTAAAACAACAGCACCTTATCATAATAAAAAACCCTCCATGATGCATCAGGCAGGCACCTAGCTATAAACCTTAATATTAGAGTTGGAAGGCCCAAAGTTAAGCAACTCCTTAGATCGAACCCAGGGCTTAACCACAACCTGAGACTCAAACATCTTCGAAGCCCCATTTTGCGTGGCTGAGATTGTGAGGTAGTACTTCAACCCGGACACGACTTGCCTCTGTGCCTCTACCACCTCCATGAACCTTAGCTCTCCTCCAATATTATCGCCAATACTCATCATCTTGTACTGCCTCTGTCGTCTTTGCCTTCTTAAGCTCCTGTTGTACTCTTCAACTGAGAACCTCCCTAGTTCTTGCACCTCCTCGTTTGTCTTCACGTCGCTTATTTCTGTCTTTGCTCCCACCTTTCCTCTATAACACACACAGAGCTGAAGAGAGATCAAAAGGGTTAGCGTTATTGTTGCCAATGTCACTGTTTGTGATCTTATTATCGCCATAATAGTTTGAACTTCAAAGCCCTTATTTAGTGTTTTTTTTTTTTTTGTTGGTTGGTTTGGTTGAGGATGAGGATGGAAGACTCTCTCTCTCTCTCTCTCTATATATATATATATATAAATATAAGTATAAATATAAATGAGAGAATGGAAATTTGGACACGTAATTCAATCATAAAGGTAAAGGGGCATGCAACACGAACGGCGTGCCGCGTAGTTGAAACATAGAAGAAAACGACGATGACGGTGACTCTCTTATCTCATCTAATTAGATGATGGGAATGGGATTCCATTTTCTGGCTTTGCTTTTTGGAGTGGGGGCCGGGAATTTGTTTTCCCGGTTTTGTCCTTGGAATTGTCTGTGTTTTGGGGATTTCTTTAATTTCTTATCACCTCGGGTTTTGTTTTATTTGTCGTTACGTAATATTTGTGAATGGGAGGAATTGACAGTTAGTGCCACGTTGATGGCTGCATATGTGTACTGTGTACTGTGTACGTAGCAAGCTGTCGAGCTTTGCTAATTTGCTTTTTGAAATGCGGCTAGCTCTTCCTCTGCTGCACCGGCACTACTGCGCGCACACTCTTCGTCTTCGAACGGCTTTTTACCCATTATATTGTAATTATCATATCATAAATTAAGAATTGGAAACTCCATGGATATAATTGGCTTTTAATTCAATTAATTGAACAAAGATTTTATAAAGGGCAAATACTTTGATTAATACTCATACAAGATGTGAATTTGACACACGCATGAGTTGGATTTTAATTAGAATTTTTAGTTCATTCAATGGCTGCTTTAGTTTGCAATTAGTAATTTTGAGTTTTCTTTCTTGATTTTTATTAATTATATATCAGAATTTGTGGTTCGTTCCAGGGACGGAGCCATTTGAAAAAAAAAAAAAGTATATATATATATAGGTACTAATTTAGCATTTTTGTTCAATAAAATTACACTTACGCTCCCTTAAAAATAGCAAGCTCCAAAAAAATAAGCCCAATAACAAAATCACTAATAGCAAAGTTACAAAAATAATTAAGCCCAATCTACCAATTTTACCAAAATAAAAAAAGTCCAACCCTTTAAAATTTTTGAAACAAAACTAATCTATAAATTTAAAGTTTTGATCCTACTATCAAATTCCCAAAGGAAAAAATAAAATAAAAATCTCTTACTGAGAGAGAGTGAGAGACACTGAACTGAGAAGAAAGGCAAAGAGGTAGTGTCGTTACAAGTAGATTGAGCATACAGATACATGCATAATTGATGTTTTGAAGGACAATTGAGAGAGAGAGAGAGAGAGAGAGAGGGTTTACAATGGACGAAAAAAAAAATGAAGAAGATGAAACGAAGATAGAGAAACATGCTAAAGAATGAGAGGGGAGCAAGGTTTTCAGACCCGGACCGTTCATTGAGCTGTAAAAGGGAGAGGTTCGAGGTTTTTGAGGTCAAACCGGGATCAAACCGTGATGACGTCATAATTAATTTAATAATTAATTAAAACCTAAATATAGATATTAAATTTATAAAACTAGCAAAATTGACTAATATATCTATATATGTGAGGAAAATTTAATGATTTTCAAGCATATATTTAATAAATAAAAAAAAAGTTAATAAAATAAAATAATAACCATGAAAATATTAAAATTTATGATTAATTTTTGAAGTAAAGTTGAATATCTTTGAAGGATTTTAATTATAATTTTTTTTTATTCCTTGTAAGAGATGGATAATTTAATTAAGTCGAATAAAATTGTGTTAAGTTGTTTTTATTAAAAAAAAAATTTGCTAAGGGGTTGGACCGCACGGTTCTTGCCACCGGTTCGTGCAGTCCAACCCCGGTTTTAGGAGTTCATGAAATTGCCACATATGCCCAGTTCTCTATACTTAAAAAACTAGATTTCAATCCGGTTCCCGGTTTTCATGTTCCGACCTCCCGATTCGGTCCAAGTCTGAAAACCTTGGAGGGGAGAAATAAAAATGATTAATTGTGTGGATATGGTAAAGGTAGAGAAAAAAGAAAAAGAAAAAGAAAAGGTCTAGAAGATAAGGAATTGGTGGAGGAGAATAAATCAGATGAAATCAAAAGCAAAAAACTTGGCTAGGTGGGTCAGTGGGTGGGAAAACTAAAGTAAATTGGTCCATAATTACTGAAAGATAATATAATTCTAGTTCAAGTAAAATATATTTTTATATTACCATATATTAGGTCAATATATTGATATTATATAATGTGCAATAAATATATATATTAAAGTAGTGGTAATTCCAAAACAGCATACTGGTATCAACTGGTACAGAAATATTTTGTTTCTTTAGTCAAATTGACTGCCTTGATTTATTAATACTAATTGGAGTTTCATAATATTCAATCAAAAAAAAAAAAAAAATTTTGAAGTTTCATAATAATTTCTTTTTATACTTCAGCCCCCCCAACTCGGAGTCCTAGCTTCGTCCCTAGTTCGTTCAATGGTTTGAACTTGAAGCATGTCAACATTCCACCTTTGTCTCCTATCCTATTCCAACATTTACTCTTTTATTTGCGTCATAGATTAATTTTCATCATTTGAGAACTTTCTTGTGATCTGATTTAATTCATGGTTCTGGTTAGTATGTCAATGTTAATTACTGTCCGGAGCATGTGACTGAATTCCGCCCAATAGCTTTATGTAACATCCTGTACAAGCTGATCTCAAAAGTCTTGGCAAATCGGCTGAAGAAAATCCTACCTGAAATAATTTCTGAGTCACAAAGCGCCTTCCAATCAGACAAGGCTATTAGTGATAATATCCTGGTGGCGTTTGAGACTCTCCATCATATGAAAAAGAGGAGAAAAGGCAAGACGGGGTTCATGACTATAATGTTGGACATGAGCAAAGCGTATGACAGAGTAGAATGAGATTTTCTTCTTCAACTAATGGAGAGAATGGGCTTTCAGAGGAGATGGATTAATCTCATTTCAACTTGTATTAGCACAGTGACATATTCGATTCTTGTGAATGGTGAACCCAAGGGTAATATCATCCCCACAAGAGGTATTAGACAAGGCGATCCAATATCTCCCTATTTATTTCTATTGTGTTCGGAGGGACTAACAGGTCTTATTAGACAAGCTGTGCAAGAGAAAAAAATTAGATGGTTCTCTTTATGCAAAGGAGGCCCAAAAATTTCTCATCTATTTTTTGCAAATGACAGCTTGCTCTTTTGTAGAGCACAAATAGGAGATATCCAGAGTATCCAGAATATTTTAGAGAGATATGAGAGGGCCTCAGGGCAACAGGTCAATAAATCCAAAACTACTTTGTTCTTTAGCACAGATGTCTCTACTGCCACAAAACACGCTATTAAGGAAGTCCTTGGTGTGCCTGAAGTTAGGGAGTATGAGAAGTACTTGGGGTTACCGGCGGTAGTGGGGAAGAACAAAAGAGCATGCTTGAATTTTATCAAGGATCGTGTGTGATGAAAAATACAAGGTTGGAAGGAGAAATTATTGTCGCAAGCAGGTAAGGAGATTCTCCTCAAATCTGTAGTCCAAGCCATACCAACTTTTGCCATGAGTTGTTTCAAATTACCGATGGGGTTATGCAAAGATATTGAAGCAATGACAAGGAAATTTTGGTGGGGACAACGGGGAGATAGGAGGAAAATCCATTGGAGGAAATGAGAGGTTCTATGCAAACCAAAAGGTGAGGGTGGGATTGGCTTCAAAGATTTGTGTAGATTTAATGAGGCAATGTTGGCAAAACAAGTGTGGTGATTGATACATGATACAAATTCCCTCTTCTACAAGATGTTTAAAGCGAAGTATTTCCCCAATGGTTCAATCTTTGAGGTAAAGCAAAATTAGGGCTCATATGCATGGAGAAGCATCTTAAAGGCAAGGAAAGTTATTTCTCATGGTGGACTGTGGCGAGTTGGAGATGGTTGCAAGATCAGAATTTTTGGAGACTCATGGCTAATGGATAACAATGGAAGGCGAGTTAGTATAACAAATAACTCCTTACCTGAGAACAGCACGATTGATGTGCTTATAGACCAACACACGAGGGCGTGGAAGTTCAATCTAATTGACTCGGTCTTCACCCCTGATGAAGCTAAACTTATCAAGGCTATCCTGTTGAGTTCACTACCCCAAAATGATTTTCTATTTTGGCCTTTGGACAGCTTTGGTAATTACACAGTAAAGTTGGGTTATAAAATGCTAAGTGAGGAATATCGTAATGAGGAAGATGGCCAAGCAACTCGTGGAGTCAGCAACTCAGTTTGGAAAGGAATATGGAAGATGTCCACTCCGGGAAAAATCAAACACTTTCTACGGAGAGCCTGTTCAGATGCTTTGCCCACTAAATCAAACATGGTGAAGAGAAAAATCCTTGAGGAGGATATATGTCAGTTCTATGCAAAGGATCCTGAAACCATCTCACACGCCTTGTGGGAGTGTGAGTTGTTGCATCAGGTGTGGCAAGCAAAATTCAATTGGGTGGACAGATCCCAAGTTTCTCATGGTTCTTTCTTGACACCGGTGGGATTAATTCAAACTAAGTGTACGTTTGGTTTGCGCGTTGCGTCTGACGTTTGAGTTTTCAACCTTTTTTTTTTTTTTTTACGCATTTTCAGCTAAATTTTACTGTAGCATCACTGTAGCGGCTACTGTTCATGCACAGTAGCCGCAAAGTTTGACTTTTCAGCACAAATTTTACTGTTCATGGACCCACAAATTTCACTTTTCAGAACTTTTTCATTAAAAATGGGTCCCACGATACTATTCACACATTTAAAAATTATTTTGCTACAATGTTTTTCAGTTTTCAGTTTCATTTTTTAGTTTTCAGCTGTATCCAAACGGACCCTAAGCCTCAGCTCCTTGATCTATTCGCCACAACAGCTTGGTCTATATGGTGTAGGAGAAACAAGGTTCGGCTCAATGAACCATTGATGCCCATTCAAAAAATTGCAGCGGAAGCCCACCATTATCTTGCTATCTACAAGTCTGGGAATAGTATTATGCAGAAAAAACAACCCCAACCAAGGACTAGATGGTACCCTCCTCCACTTGTCAGGTACAAGACCAACTTTGATGGTGCTGTGTTTGAAGAAACAGGGGAAGCAGGGATAGGAGTGGTGATTAGAAACTCAGATGGAGAAGTAATGGCTTCCTTGTCTGAAAAAATTCCCCTCCCATCCTCGGTTGAAGCTGTGGAAGCTCTAGCGGCCCGTCGTGCAGTCAGATTTATGCAGGAAGTTGGCATTACTGAGTCAATTTTAGAGGGAGATTCCCTTTCCATAGTCTTGACACTAAAAAATGGGGATAGGTTGAATTCTGCTATAGGTCATTTGATTAAAGATACATTATCTTATGTAATCTCCAATAGGAGTTTGTCTTTCTCTTACGTTCGTAGGCAAGGGAATGTAGTAGCACACGCCATAGCTAGACGAGCTCGATTTTGTAGTGATTATGAAGTTTGGATGGAAAGTGTTCCTCCGGACATTTCACACTTGTTATTAGTTGATTTACCAGCCAATTGAATAAAAAGCAAACGTTTGATTCTCAAAAAAAAAAAAAAAAATGTTAATTGCTTGAACCGTCAGCTAAATATGTGTGTGTAAAGCCATAGAGAACTAATTAAATTTACTATCTACTGTGTAGTTTAATCTAAAAACTGGGGTATGCTACAAATGAAATTCTGATTTTCAAAGTGTGATATTTGTGGTGAAATATTTGGTAATAAGGTGAACAATACTGTGACAAAACTATGTAGCATAGATATCATTATGGGAGAAGTCGATCGTTGAAATGATAATTGATATAAGGGAAGTACAAGATATATATCAATTCTTTTAGTATATATATTGTGTTGTAGGCAAAGAAGAGTAAGAGTAAGGTGAAGATACAAAAGTATGCACTATTGTCGTGCGGATATCAACCCAAGACTCAAATCAATAGTAACAAAAGCGATAGAAATAAATAACAAGTATACACAAAGAACACCAAATTTACATGGTTTGCCATACTACAGGTAGCGATAGGGAAAAATTTCACTATAAAAATAGAATGTTACAACAGTCACATAAGAACACTCTCAAGAAACCCAAACCCTGATTATACTCTAACAGTCTCTCACAAGACTTGAAAGATTGAGAGTATGTGGATGCCTCTATTCTTTTTGCACACATCTCTAGCGCAACAATTTCTCTCTAGCACTAAAATGCTTAATAAAAACACACACACACGCACACATATTAATAGGGTAGCACACTAATAGTCAGTGGGGAAAGCTATTTCAACTTGTATTTGGATTTTGTTTGATTGACTTAGGCTTGGAAATTCATGCCACAAGGGCCCACGTCAACAAATCTTCACCTTGGCTTGAATTAATCAAGCTACACGATCAAAATTCCTCTATCACCTCTTCTTTATCCCTTAAGGGTTATCATAAGCTGCAAACGTCAAACAAGTCCAAGCAATGCTTGAACTTGTCTGTTGGAACTAGCTTCATCAACATATCGCAGACATTCTCATTATAATCAATTCCCTCTCTATGTAAGTAACCCTTAGCAACTAATTGCACCTTGGATTTTTCACTTTATTTTTCTGACAATGCTTCTTTCTTGCAGTATACCCACTTGTAGTCAATAGCCGTTTTTCATTTAGGCAATTTTACTAATTCCCAAGTCTTATTTTCCTGTAGTGTCTCGTTTTTCATTGTCTTTTTGTTTGTAGCATCCCTGTAAGACAATGGATCTTCATTGCTGGTTACGAGAGTAAAGCTAATCATATATTCAAAACCATATCTAGCTCTATGGTGCTTTGTGAACCCACTTATCTCTACCTCTAGTAATTGAATAAGGCTCTTTTTACTGTTGTTATTGTGAATAAATCTCATCAACACTGTTATCACTAGGAGAACTATTCTCGTCAGACTCCACCTCAACTATTCACTGTCTTCTTTGAGATTGGATCCTAAAATCTATAGCCTTTAACATCTTTTCCAAAACCAATAAATATGCATTTTTCTTGACTTTGAATCCATTTTAGAACATTCTCCACTTTGCACATGCACATAAGCTAGTCAACTAAAGATTTTTTGACTTGAGTAATCAACTAGCCAACTTGACCAAACCTCTTCTTGAATCTTGAATTCAATGTTTGATGATGGATTTCTATTGATCATGAAGCTCGCTGTGTTAACAATCTCTTCCTTGAACACCTTAGGAAACCCTACATTCAATCTCATGCATCTAGTTCTTTTTGCCAAGGTTTTGTTCATTCTCTTTGTAACCCTATTTTGCTATGGAGTTCCTTTGACTATGAAGTGGTGAGTAACAGCATATGATTTATAGAATTTGAAGAATTCTTAATATCTATACTCTAGCCCATTATCTATTAATTCTAAAGTATTTTATTTTCTTGCTAGTCTGATCTTCAATTTGTGCTTTCCACTTTTAAAATATGTCAAACACATCAGACTTATGCTTCTTAGAATAAATCCATGCCTTCCTAGAGTAGTCATCAATTAAATTGATGAACTATTGAACACCTCTATGAGAAGAGACTGAAACTGAACCCTAAACATCTGAATAAAAGTTGTCAAGAACACCTTACTTGTATGAGAGTGTATCTTAAAACTAACTCTATGTTGCTTCCTATAGACACAATGCTTGCAGTAGCCTAGCTTGCATGTCTTCACTCCTTTAAATGAATTTCTCTTGTGCAACTCCAACATACCATGTTCACCAATATGGCCAAGTCGCATATGCCATAATGTCATCAGTGTTGAACATTGCTACTTGATGAAACTGGAAGTAGATTTGCACCAACTTTACTATCATTTGATTTTTTTTCAACAACACTAACTCATTCTAAGGGCTTCTTTCCATTCTTCTTCTCCTCTAGATGCTCTTTCAAATCTTTACATCAATTTTTGTAGTGCCCTTTTTTTGACAATAATAGCACTCTACATCTTTTTTTGCACGTGGTCTAGACTAAGATCTATTCCTATTGGAGTTCCTTCCTCTTGACTTGCTTCTAATGCGATTGCTTAATTCTGATTTACAATAAGTCCATCATCCTAAGAACCAATACCATCTTTGTTCATCTTTATGTGTGACGAGAGCACTAGTCATCTCCTAGTCTCTTTCCCATACATGAATGTAGTCACTAGATGATGAAAAGTTGTAGGGAGCGATGCTAATAAGAGTAACGATTTATCTTTGTCCTCATAATTTACCCCAAAACTTGACAATTGGGTTTTGAACATGTTAAACATGTTGTGATACTCCAACAGATCTGAATCTTTGTTCATATGAAAACAATAAAGTTGCGTCTTCACTTACAACTTTTTGTCAGATTCTTTCTTATATAGAGACCTTCTAATTTATTCCAAATTTCCTTTAGTGTCTTTGCTTCTAGGATGTCGTGAATAACCTCATCACCTAGGTTAAGATGAATTGCACTAGCTGCATTCTTATCCATTTCTACCAATTCTTCATCCTTCATCTTTTCAAGTTTCTTGTCCCTTCCAAACAAGGCCTTATGAACTCCTTATTGAATAGGAGATCCTTTATCTGTGTTAGCCTAAGAGAAAAATTTCCCCTACCACAAAACTTCTCTTTGTCATAATTTGTGCTCGACATCTTTATTGTACCCAAAAGATTGAATCATAACCTTACTTTGATACCACTTGTTATGCAAATAACACCTCATGACTCAAATCAATAACAGTAAAAGCAATAAAATAAATAACAAGCACACACAAAGAACACTAAAATTTTCGTGGTTTGGCAAATTGCCTTCATCCACAAGCGGTGACTGTGGACACAATGGAATATGGAGTCGCCACCTAGTTTTTGCAATGGTCTAGGAACCATAGCGTCCTTTCGAGGAAAGACTATTGATCTTACTACCAGAGATATGGGTTCGGAGTTATGGTACAGTCTTGGGAAGGTGTTAGGCATGCAAAATTGCTCAACTCTAAGGTTGGCTTCCTCTCATTGTTTTAACCCTATTAAAGGCACACTTAGTATTGCATCTATATTACACACACTGTAGCATACATCTAAGCACACAACATGGCATCAATCATCCCTAACCATACACCTATCATGCTTGGCAACCAAAGCCTAGAATCATCTATCATGGCATACCCTAACATCTAGCATACATGTCATGTCATCATGGCATCTCATTAAATCACAAACCCTAACATGCTCCTATCTCACATCATAAACCCTAACACACATCTAGCATACATGTCACGTCATCCTAGCATGCATCTAATCATGCATAACATATCATCCCAAACAAGGCAGCAACAAAAACAAGGTAGAAAGATAGGCATGTCAATGAAACATAGGTCATAACATGTATTCCAACTCTTAAGCATGAAATCAAGCATCAAACAACACAAAAATGTATGTTCATACTAATGCATGACTTACTTTACTTACCTTACTGCAACTTAGCACCTATGGCATCATGCATGAGCATGTGAATGCATGTTCATGGCATCAAAATAAGACCCTAATTCTAGCATGTGAGAGGCGAACAAATAATTAAACATGTGAAATAGAAGCTTAAAAGCATGAACATATGAAAAAGAATCTAAGGCAAGAGTATTGCATATGAAAGCAAAAACAAAATCAGATAAAATAAAATTAGTGTTTCATGGCTTGTTCATGTGCACGCATAAATAACCCTGCACGCGCATAATCAAGCCTGCGTGCGTAGGCAAGATTATGCGCACGTGGGTTTCTGCCTAGAAACTCTAGAAACACAACAAACAGAGCAATGTTTCAAAACACGAATTCTAACAACCTAACATGTTTTTAAAGCATACAACTACATAAACCTAGTCTACATAAACATATTAACACATATTACAACAAAGAAACTAAGGTAACGGAAAGATTAAAGTGCAAAAAAGAAAAGAAAAGAAAAGAAAAGAAAAGTTTAGACTAAATACCTCAAACAAAAGCTCTTCAAGCTTGATTTTTTATCATTCTCCTCAGTCAAATCTATTCACAATTCAATAAAAAGGTGATTAGTAGTCTTAAACTCAAAGATCAAGGCCAGAAAATGCTCTAATCAAAAGAAAATTGACTTGAGAATGTTTTGTGAAAAATCCCCTCTTTGATTCACTATTTCTAGTGAATCTTAGTGTTTTCTCGTGGGATTTCTCTATTTTTCGAAAATATACCGTGTAAGGCTACTTATAGTGTGAAAATAGGAGTTTGGAATGACTCTTAGGTGATGTGGGATTCGTTCCAATTCTCAGCATTAAAGCAGAAAACTTGCCTTATTTATGTTTTTGGAATCCGCTATGCGTGCGCAAGATCGTGCCTACATGCACATGTAGAAGGCTGCGTGCGCAGGCTGATTCTTACATGTGCATAGCGAGGGTTTCCTTTACTTTACTTTTCCAAAAATAGATTTTTTTGCTCATTAAAAGTTATAATTTTCCATTTTAACGTTTCTCAAGTCAATTTAACATCTGATTGGGCCCTAAACGAACCTTGGATCTTAGAATTCAGTATCATTGGAGAATGAGGGCCCGAGTCATAAGGAGTACAAAATGCTGTATTGACAGCGATAGGGAGAAATTTCATAATAAAAATAGGGAGATATGACAATGGCACAATAAGGGCCTGTTTGGTATGTGATTCCAAACAACAATTTTCAGTGTTTAAACACTGAAAATTGTGGATCTAAAAAAAAAAAAAAACACGTTTCGTAATAATGTTTTTTAGGAGTGTTTGAGTTACATTGCTCATTTTAAGATGTTTTAAACTGAATTTAGAAAATTCTTCTTATCAATTTTCAGTTTTCAAATAACGTTTCTTAATGACATTTTTGTAAATATGTTGAAAACCATGGGACCTACTTGATTAGACAACACATAAAACTTCCTTCTTCAATTCCAACCAGGGGACCTACTTGTCAGTTTTTAAAAAAAAAAAAAAAAATATATATATATATATATATACACACACATACTAAACACACAATTATGCTTTTTCACACACTGAAACATGTTATTTGAAACTTGGTACTAAACACATTTTTTACTTTATGAATATTGTAAACATGTGTTTTCACAACACTTTTTAAACTACAGTTTTCACATCATTTTATACAACGATACTAGAAATCTCCAACCAAACGGCCCCTAACACTCTCAAGAAAGCCCAAACCCTGATTAAACCTTATCTATGTCTCACAAGACTTGCAAGATAAAGAGTATATGGCTGCCTCTATTCTTCCCACACACATCTCTTGTGCGACAATTTCTCTCTGGCCCAAAAAGGCTTAATAAACACACATGTACATATTAATAGGGTAGCACACTAATAGTTGGTGGGAAAGCTATTTCAACATGTGAGCCTTTTGGCTAAATAATGCTAAAATTTGAGTTTATAGGCTTTCTATGATTTGACAACGTGAACTTGGCTTGTTTTTTAAAAATACAAGGGAGCAAACATCCTCCCAAAGATGAGTCATTAGTCTAACAACCAACTACTAGACTACTCTTAGCTTTATGGTTAGCATTGGAAGCGAAGATATTTATTCTTAAAAATTTATATATTTAAAAAATAATTAAAAAAAAAAAAGGATAGTTATGAAAACAGGAATTTTAAATTTGAATTTTGAATATCTCCGTTTAAAATATTAGATAGTGCCAGGTAGCATATCAATAAAAATAAATAAGGTTTCGTTTTAATTTTTACTCTAATTAATATATTTATGAATGTTTATTGTAATTAGTCTTTCTCTCAAAATAAAAAATAGGGTTAATTATAATTTTCGTACCTGTGGTTAAGCCAAGTATCACTTTGCCACCCGTGGTTTAAAAATTGTCACTTTATTCACTTAATCATCATTCAATTCCATTCCCTTATAAACTTCCAAACGGACGCTTAAGGTTAGCTCAGTTAAAGTTCCACAATCCATCTCATTACTTTTACAGTTAAAAAAAGAAAAAAAGAAAAAAAGAAAAAGAAAAAGAAAGAAAGAAAGAGAAACGAAGATTAAAAAGTTAGGGTTTAAAAAAAATCAAGAACACCAATTTCCAAAAAGAGAGAATGGAAAATTAAAAAGAGGAAGAACAAAAGGAGAAGAAGAATTAGAGTCAAAATCAATTAATAAAAATGTAAACCTAACATATATAATAGTTCCACACTTTGTGCGAATTACTAACATACCAAGATAAATCCACAAAACTTTTAAGAGAAGAAATGCTTGGTCAAAAAGAGAGGACGAGGACTTGCAGTGGACCAAACAGTTATAGTGCAGCTTGATTTCCAATTGCAATAACATTGAATGGCTGAGTTTTTAGCCTCCAGTCTTAGAAGCCCCATTACTACTCCACTCAACAGGTGCAAATTTCACTTCTTGAGCATTGGTTGAATTCCTTCTGATCAATTAAACTGGGGCACTGTGTCCTCAGAAGTCGACAGGGAAATATCTTACAACTGGGGTTGTTCTTGCCGTAACATACCATGACAAGCTGAATGATTAGGTCTATTGATGAGGCTTTGGCAGGTAATTACCTCTGTAAACAGAAGAACAATATTGTCCCTCTGAAAAAGCTTCTCTAGCAAGATCCAAACAAAAATCAGGGGACCGGATTGTCAGTCTTTGAGTTTTGGGAATGGATTTAATTTGAATTTACCATTGAAATTATTTTTTACCCACCAATAATAGTACGTAACAACCTTCTACTTAAATTTTGTTGTGAAAATGTTGTGAAAATATTGCAGACATAACATTTCTCTTTAATTTGAGTTTGACTCTAATGGTGAGTGTTTTAGAGGGCTGAGTTTCGCGGTGGTGGGGGTCGGGTTCACTGCTGAAAATTAAACTGGGTGCTTGAGTTCTGCAACTCTGTTTAGCTCATTTCGTGTCAGCCCACAATTTGATTTTATTATGTTTTTTTCTATTCTTGATTTTACAAAGCCCTAACTTTTTATATTATCTTTATTTCTTTGATTCTGTTGAGACAATTTTATAAGAATTGTTGTATATTGAAATGGTTTGTGTTTTGTTGTATAAAATTTTAGTGAAGTGATAATCGACCTAAACATAAGTGGGTAAATTGTAATTAGCCAAATTATTTATTTTTTTAAAAATTGAAATTATTTTTTTTGTTTATGCAATTATGCCATGTACTTAAAGGATTAACTGTATATATTTTAACTCAAGCAATATGTTTGAAAAGTATTTAAATTTTAGTGGATACTTTTTTAATAAAGGTTACCAACTTTTAAAAATTTATTTCATTTATTGTTTTTTTAAAATATTAAATCTTGATTTGTACTAAAAAACTTTTTTTTAACATATCTGTGAGAGGAACGAATCTACCCCAAGAAGGAATTGTCCGCTTTGAGTTTAGGTGTGACTCTCACGGATTTGTTCACACATGATTGATACACCCTTCCTTAGGCTCAATGCTTATAAGGCAAGGGTGTTTTTTGTGAGAGGAATGAATCTACCCCAAGAAGGAATTGTTCGCTTTGGATTCAGGTGTGACCCTCACGGATTTGTTCAATCCCACGTCAGGGAGAGATTGAACAAATCTGTGAGAGTCACACCTTAATAAATTTCATATTGATTTGATTCTATTAAAAAAAAAAACCTACCTATGCAGGAAATCTAATAAAAATTATAAGGTGTGAAAAAAAATAATAGAAAGAAAGAGAGATAAAAAAATCATAGTTTTCTCTCAAGAAATTGAATGGCAATAAAAAAAAATTAAATAGAAAAAAAATTTTAAATTAAAAATTTTGGGTTATTTTACTCTATTGAAATAACCTAACAATGTCACTGAGTTAAAAAATAAAATAACCTAATCATCACCATGCCTTAAAAAATAATTTATATTTTAATTAACCTTTGATTTTTGATATAGTTCATTCTCTTTCTTTTTAATTTATTAATCATGTCTTTCAAATTTTTATTTGGTGGAGATTCTTAAACTATTTTTTTTTTCGTTTCTTTTAATGTATATTACAAAATAGACTCAAATTTCTTTTAATCTGTTCTATTTTTTTTTTAATTTCCATTTAATATTTGAGAGAAACCTCTGATTTTAGTTCATCCTCTTTCTTTCTTTTATTCGTCACATTTTATAATTTTAATTGGAATTCTTGTATAGGTAGGTGATGTTGGTCTTTGAAGTTTAAGTTGGAAATGAAAATTTGGGATAGTTTTGTATTCATATTGTATAGTTCATGATAAATTTATTTGTTGTAAATGCTAAGTGCAAGAAATGTTTAAAAACTAATTCATTTAAAAAACTGTAAAATAGACATATTTAAGGTTTTGAGGTCAAATCAAGATGTAATATTAAATAAGTACAAAAAATAAAATAAAATTGTAAAATTTAGTAACCACTATTAGAAAAGTATCCACTAAAATTTAAATAATTTTCAAACATATTACACGATTTAAAAAAAATATATAGTTAATCCTTTAAGTACATGGCATAGTTACATAAACAACCAAATAATTTCAATTTTCAGGAAAAAAAATAATAATTTGAGAGAAGACTAATTACAATGAAAATGTATAAATATATAAATTAGATTAAAAAATAAAATGAAACTTTATTTATTTTATTGTTACATGTTAATTAGAACTTTCTAATGTTTCCAATGAAAATGTTTAAATCCACTATCCCTGTCGTCATAACTGTCCTTTAAAAAGAATGTATATATATTTTTTTTGAAATATTTGAAATTTTTAAGAATAAATAATTTTAACTTCCAATGCTAACCATAAGGTTAGGTGTAGGCTACACCTAACCTTATGGTTAGCATTGGAAGTTTCGAGGTTTAGGGTATTTTGGATGTTTCGAGGATATTTTTGACAAATTAAAGGTTCTAAGAGTCTTTCAGTCATTTTATAGGTTTCGAGGGAATTTCAGTAATTTTTTAGGTTTCGAGGGAATTTTGGGAAAAATTTAGGTTTCGGGGATATTTTGATCATCTTTTAAGGGTATTTTAGTCATTTTTTAGGTTACGAGGGATTTATGTCATCTTTTAGTTTTAGGGTTATTTCAATAATTTTTAGATTTTTTGGTTATTTTGGTAAATTTCTAAGGTTCAGAAGTATTTTGGTAATTTTTAGGTTTTGGGGTGTTTTGGTAATTTTTTAGGTTTTGGGGGGTATTTTGGTCATTTTTAGGTTTTGAGTGTATTTTGGTCATTTCTTGGGTTTCGGGGGTATTTTGGCATTTTTTGAGTTTCGGTGGTATTTTGGTCATTTTTTGGGTTTTGGGGGGTATTTTGGTCATTTTTTGGGTTTTGGAAGTATTTTGATCATTTTTTTTGTTTCAAGGGTATTTTGGTCATTTTTTGAGTTTTGGGGATATTTTGGTCATTCTTGGGTTTCGCGGGTATTTTGGTCATTTTTTGGGTTTCGAGGGTCTTTGGTCATTTTTTGAGTTTCGGGGGTATTTTGGTCATTTTTTGGGTTTTGGAAGTATTTTGGTCATTTTTAGGTTTTGGAGGTATTTTGGTCATTTTTTAGATTTCGGGAGTATTTTGGTCATTTTTGGGTTTCGGGGGGTATTTTGGTCATTTTTTGGGTTTTGGAAGTATTTTGGTCATTTTTAGGTTTCGGGGGTATTTTGGTCATTTTTTAGGTTTCGGGAGTATTTTGGTCATTTTTGGGTTTCGGGGTTATTTTGGTCATTTTTTGAGGTTCGGGAGTATTTTGGTTATTTTTTGGGTTTTGGGGGTACTTTGGTCATTTTTAGGTTTTGGAAGTATTTTGGTCATTTTTTGGGTTTTGGGATTATTTTGGTCATTTTTTTGGGTTTTGGGGGGTATTTTGGTCACTTTTAGGTTTTGGAGGTATTTTGGTCATTTTTTAGGTTTTGGTGGTATTTTGGTCATTTTTAGGTTTTCGGGGTATTTAGGTCATTTTTTGGGTTTTAGGGGGGTATTTTGGTCATTTTAGAGATTTTGGAGATATTTTGGTCATTTTAGTGGGTTTTAAGCATATATGGTGATTTTAGAGATATCGGGGGTATTTTGGTCATTTTTGAGGTTTCATGGGTATTTTGCTCATTTTAGAGATTTTGGGATAATTTTGGATGTCCAAGGGTATATTAGTAATTTTGGAAGTGTAGGGATATTTGTATCATTTTAGGTATTTAAGGGTATATTGGTAATTTTGGAGGTCAAGAGGGTATTCATGTAGTTTTAGAGGTATTTGAGCCATATTGGGTTAAATGGGTGGGTTACTAATTAAATGGGTTGGGTTAGTAATGAATAATTAATTTATATATAAACGAGTCATAAATGGATAAATGGGTAATTACACACCCAACTCATTTATGACCCAATCTATTTATGACTCAACCCGCCCATTTGCCACCCCTAGGTGTAGTATAGTGGTTGATTCTTAAACTAACTCTTCTCCTCTAAAGGGAGGATGTTGGATCCCTTGACTAATGTTAGAAGTAATGGCAATGGGTACCAAGAGTGCCAAATTTTACATTTCTCCTCATACTTTGCACAAATTGTTATTTTAGAGCCCCAAACACCCAAAAAACACCCTACATCTGGATTCTTATATTTAAAAAATTACATATATAAATGCTACAGTAAAACTCTACTTTTATAACTTACTTTAGAAGCTCTTACTTAGAAGTTAGAAGTAATGGCACAATGGGTACCAAGAGTGTAGAAGCTTACATTTCTCCTTTTTTAGATAAAAAAAACTTTGCACAAATTGTTATTTTAGAACCTCAAACACCAAAAAACACCTTACGTTTGGATTCTTATCTTTAAAAAAATTTACATAACTGCTGCTATGGTAAAACTCTATTTTTAGAACTTACTTTAGAATTTCTTACTCTTTTTTATTAATTTTTTTCTCTCCTCACATACTCTCTCTCAAGTCTCTCCTTCTCTCTCCTCTCCCCGCCTCTCTCACTTTCTCTTCTCTTTCTCTCATGCTTTTCTCTTCACTGGACCACTTAATTAGAACACTAGATTGGACGACCAGACCGGACCACTGAATTGAATCAACCAGACTAATTAAGAGATTGGACCACTTCGGGGGATCGTTGGTTTCAAAGAGAGAGAGAGAGAAATTAATAAATAAATAAATAGTGTTATTGTGATGTGAAAAATAAGACATGTGATCGATGTAGGTTGAGCTGTGAAATAATATGCTAAAATAGATAAAATAGCTTTATTAATATGTAAAATGAGGAATATTTTAGGACATTCTCTAAAGAATCACAACCACCTGGAGACTCAATTAGTGTAGAGCCACTTGGTTTCATGAGCACGCTGATATTTATATAACTGAAATATTAAGCAGATGTAAATATCAGTAAGATGGCTTTAGAACCACTTGGAGACTCAATTAATGTAAAACCGCGCGCATGATGAAAAGGGTGTACGTTGTAGCAGCAATAAAAAGTAAAAACGATGGCATGCACTGCAGTCAGTCTGCAGCAAATTAACTAAATCAATATCAGCAACAGGCTCTTTGGTGTTGCATGCATCATCAGTACTAGCCTTGCATGTAATAGAATTAAGAACGGCAGCGTATGATAAACGATCTTGTTTTGGCCTGATAGAATTTTGTTAGTTGTGGATGCGTGTCTTAAGAGCAAAAGGTGCATGGGTGAACTGGAACTAATACCAATGGGAAAATTAAAGAAAAGCACAGCGACTACGCTAGCCGCCACAACCTATCGAAACAGCACCACACCCATACTCTTCCATCTTAATAATGACGTTAACAAGAAAATGGGAGATCTATCTCGATGGATAAAATATATGCCTGCCTAAGGGATCGATCACACACTTAAAACTTGGGCGATCGATCATTGGGCGTATATATATATATATATATATATTTATAGTTTGCATGGCCGGGGTCACAACGGGTTTAGCATTCATAGTTTAGTAATTTTCCACATTGAGACGGCCGTTATCATGCTAATTACAATTTCCTTTGGATTCGGAACATGTACGTTGTATCACAAAACAATTAATTGAGGCCAAACAAGTCATGCATAGATGTTTTGGACTGCTATTTCTTTTTTATTCACAAAATATTAATGACTTTCCAAACTTATTCTTAATTTATAGAAATCAATACCCATGATTGCAAAAAAAAAAAAATATATATATATATATATATATATAGGATTTTGTTAATGTGTGTCTTAAGGTCTCACAATAATTTTCATTTTTAGAAAAAATTTTCTCGAGAATTGAAAAAGTATTGATAGTTTTTTCAATTTCCGAGAAAATGTTTCTAAAAGTAGATAATTTAAGGGCACACATTAACCGGACCCATATATATATATATATATATATATATATTTAATACTTATTTTTCATTGGAAGTTTGGAACATATAAATAAGACTGAAATAGAAGCAAGAGCCACAAAGATAAGTTTGAAATAAAGGCAAGAGCCATAGAGATAAGATTGAAACAGAGATAAGAGGCCAAGGGAATCACAAGGGTTGAAGTAATTCGTCTTGATCAGATGTTGGATACACCAATTTCATGATTTAAGAGCAAAATTCTCATTGTTGATCAAACTTTTATCACGTTGACCAACCATCAAACAGAATAGAAGTTTCATCCCACTACCGAATTACACCATATTACATTAAAACAACTCTCAAAATACTTTTCCTAAGCTTGTCCACAATCAATCAAAGTTTGATTGAGAGTTGACAAAAAAATCTGACCATTCGATCGAGATAAATCCTAGCTCATATTAAATATAATTGAATTCAACATGGCTAGTTAGCCATTTTTGAGAGAGAGTGACATAAAACTAGATCATAATTTAGTCATAATTCAATGAAGATCAAATAAGCTTGGGTTGGAGTTGTTGATATATACTATATTTTGTTCATTTGCGTGCTAAAATAAATAAATCTTAAAAGGCTTAACATGGAAAAAATACCAAGAAATAATTTTATTTTTCAATTGAATGTTAGGCAAATCATTTTGATGGTCCAAGAGTTTAAATTCCCAAAAGTACCATTTTTTACTAATTTTGACCAACCCTAGATAAGACTTGGTCAAAGTTTGACTAAAAGTGCAACCATCCGATTATGATGAATTTGTGCTCATCTTAAAATCATGAATTTCCCTTTAAAATGACAGTTCACAAGCTAAATCAGAGTTAAAATAGATAAGATATCGCAACAACAAAAAAATCTGTCATTAAAAGCCTTGGCCATATTTGTGACTTGTGATTGTAATTTAATTTCGATTAAATTATAATCAAATGATCACCATGTAGCTTGAGTGAGGACTCATTGAAAGGTATCATGATGAACTTTGATTTAACATGCTTTGATGCCCAAAAAACCTCACTTGAATAAAAAGAATTCACAAAAATATATTAAATTGGGAACTTTATATTAAAACGTGGTTTTTTCCACCATTTTCCGAGGCTTCCAACATGCTAAATCGGAAAGTTTGGACAATAAAGAAAGAATCTTTAGAAAACAGACATCACAACCTTTCCAACAACATCTTACTTGACCAAAACGAAGGTTGGCAAGACCATAAAGGAAGTTCACAAAGTTGGAAAGAAATGCATAAAGAATTATTTTTCAGGTCAAAAGCTGATTTTTAAGGTGTCTAAAACGAACTAATTCGGCTACAATTGATGAAAAAAGTCTAAAATTTCTTGAAGTATGTTCAGTTGTCTAGTTGAAAATATCATCTCTAGATTGGGAGATATTGCACTCACAAAATAGGCGAAAAATCAGTTTCGTAAATTTCTACACTACGTCACCTCTCTTCCGGGTGAAATATCTCTGCGACCGCTGCTCCAGATTAAACAGGGCCAGAACCACTGGATATTATACATCTAGACCTTTCCAGGTGTATCAAGAATGAAGAAATGAGATTTCTAAAAGACCTCTAAACAGCTGCGCAAAATAGGTCTCGAAGAGGAAAAAAGGGGCCTAGAAAGGGGTAGAATGTTTTAGAAGCTTCTAGAATCTTGTGGAAGAATGAGATAGAATTTAGGATTCATCCCCACCATGCACCTTGCTCATGGTGGGAATGAGCCTAAATCCCACCTCAGTCCCCTTTAAATATCCACTCTTTTCCCATTTGTAAAAGCATCCACTATACCCCAAAAAACTTCGTCATATTTTCCAACTTAGGCTAGGTTCCAAAAAATTTTCCTTTTCTAAAAATCCCAGCCCATATTTTAGCCCTAATTAACCTCCTAAATCGTATCTATGCACCTTACCCATTTCTATAACTTTGATAGCCTAGATTTCTATCCAAGCAACTAAAGTTCTTTCTTTTCTTAGTATATACACTACGGATATATATTCAATTAATTTACGCAAGATGTATTTTTTAATTAGGACTTTTTATATTCTTGTTCTTATGTTCTTTACATTCTTGCTATTTACAATATTTTCTTTAAACTCTTTTCACTCTTGTTGTTTGTACATATTCTTTTGTAAATAATATCACAATGTTTTCTGTTGGTAAATATTATACTCACACGTGTCACGTATATACATTATTGTACAAAAATCTTCCTTCAAAAACAAAATCTAAGTATTCAAATTATTTTTCAAAATGTGAATTGTGGAGATTAAATTAAAATAAAGCAATGTCCTTTGGATATGCGATGCGGAGTGCCTAAGACCTTTCCCACACATAATCAAGCTTTCAAGTTGAAGAATCTTTGACCCAAGACTTTTTATACCTTAATTAGCTTAGGATGGCATTTAGTTAGGTAATTAAAATGAATTAGACAACATGTAACCAATTACATCTAGAATAAACCAATAGTTGGTGGTGACTCCATAAAAATAAGTAAGTAAAAAGACTCACTTGCACACTCATCACCCGGCCAGTGTCACAAATACGCACACATCATCACACGTTGACAAGCAAAAAAAAGAACCAAGAGGTGCTTCAAATAATAAAAAGGTAAGAAACAACCCAAATGTGGAATTGTGGGGGTTTTCCTTGGAAAGGGAGTAATTTTCCAACAATGTCCACAAGCATGAATAAGGTATCATTGGAAATTTTTCTTGATAAATTTGAAATTGGTAGGCTAAAATCTCAAAAATTTCACCTAGGAAAATAATTTATAGACTAAACCCTAGACTAATAGACTTCTAGTACAAGTAAGAGACTTGGCTTGCACACAAAGTAGAATTAGGTTTGGGCTTATACTAATGAGCTAATATATCTCTAACAATAGACATCAAGAAGTTAACCTTAATTATAAATACATTTTAGCAAAAAATAAAACAGCGCACCTAAGCATGCTTTTTTGCTTCTTCAAAAAGCATTTAAAAAAAAAAAAGGATGCTTGAGATGCGCTTTATTTAATTAGCTTTGCTACAACGAAGCAAAGTGCTAACTGCTCAGACCTTGGGCTTTGAGTTTTGAGTTTTAAGAATGCTTTTCACAACACTGGGTACAAGGTGAGCTATTTCTTTCCAATTACATCTCATTTGAACCAAATGGAGCTTAGAAATATCAAAACATAAGTTCTCAAAAATAGGAAAAATTATGAGAAATTCACAACAAAATTGTAAAAACCAGTTTTTGGTCCCTCTTTGCATACAAATTTATCATAACTCACAAAAATTGGTACAAAGAGTTGTTACTTTTGTAAACTACAAGTGATTATCTACATGCATCTTGGGAAAAATGCATCTCAAGATCATCTCTGATTCTCTGGATTGTTAGATATCAGTCACATAAGAATGACAAAAATCAACTTTGAATATTTTTCTATGTAAACCACCATAATTCTGGATTGAATAACTTTTTTCACACCACATCAAACTATGAAAAGTTAAAACATTTAGAAAGTATGTAGCACAAACTTTCCAATGATACCAAGAATGAACAAATGAGAGTTCGATAAGGCCTCCAACTAAGAGCAAAGTTAGTACATTGAAACTGTAAAAAAATTGGGATAAATTTGTGTAAGAAAGTGGAAAAATTGGAGCCAAAGCTCATGCTTAGCATAACCTCGAGCATGGCCTAAGATGCTCACTGTTTATGTGGGCAAGGTAGTTACTGTTCATCTATAAAACCAGCACAACTCCTCACTCAAAAATATCAACCAAAAACCATGAAAATGAATGATTTACATGGGTATAGACATGCATGTTTAGGTTAGGATCTAGATTAAAATGAATGATTTACATGCTTCAATCAACATGTTCATGCACAATTGATATATATATATATATATTGATTAGTTGTTTGGTTTACCCATCTCATCTTTACTAAGAATAATTTGTGGGTATTAATTTGTATGAATAATTTGCATATGGCTATGAACAACTCTCTCTCTCTTGTTTGCATGTAATCTCATTAAACAGCAACCCTCAAATGTGAATATATATATATATATATATATAAAATGTAGATATCTAGTTGAATTATTTACAGCAACGTGCCAGATAAAAATAAAAGACCTTGTATTTCAAACACATTTGAGTAATTTTTGCTCCAAAGAAGATGAAAGGGATTTTGGGCTGTTTGTACATGGACTACTAGCTAGTTGATGAGATAAGGTCTCTTCAGCAATGTGCTACATTCAAATTAGGAAAGCATAATTGCACTGCACATTAGTCAGTGCATCGATCACCATAAAAACACAACTAAAATGAGGTAATAAAAGAAGATGGAGATAGGGATGGCTAAAAACAACAATAATAGTTCAATAGGTTGCTCAGGCCGCATGTAGTATGGGAACACAACCAATGTGGATATCATGAGCAACCCCATGAAGAACATAGCACAATTTTTATTATCATTACAGTTCCTCATACTCATGCTTATTCTCGATTGAAAGAGAGTGTGGGTTAAACGTGGTTAAGAGACTATTGGATGTTTTTGTTAACAATAAAAACATTAAGTAACATTAATTAAAATTTATTAATAAAATTTTCAGTTTGCAGTTTTATTATTTTACATTGATTGGTACATGCAATTTATGAGGAAAAATATGTTCAAGTGCGTGAATTTTACCTTTGATGTACAGGCAAAAATAGTAACTGCTAATTTGAGGAGAACTTGGAAGTTGACGTTACTCCCTAAAGTTTCTGTTGAACTGTATCCCGTGTAAATTCAAAGTTTCTAATGTTGTTTTGAATTTAAAAAATAAATAAATAAAACATGTAACTATCAAATTATAAAATAAAAAAAGAAAACATCTTTAGTACTTATGATTTAATAACGCATCATTTAAAGCATTCACATCAAAGATTTTAAATTTTTTAGCATCTAACAACTCAAAAAACTACTTTATTTATTTTAACACCTCACTCTATAATACACCATCATTAAAAGTTTTTTTTTTTTTTACCACTTTATTAAAAGATTCTTTTTTATTCTTTTATATTAAAATCTGCATCTTTTTCTCTCTTTATCTGTGTCTCTCTTCTCCCAAGCAAAAACAAAAACAACCAACAAACTCAATACTCACCACTTACGGTCACCGCCGCCACCACCACCATACCACCACTGCCACCCACAAGCCACAACCCCCACATCACAACCACCTATCCATTGCACAGCCACCATAGCCACCACCTATCACCCACCGCACATCCTAGAAAAAACGAAACCCACCCACTACACAACCACCGCCCACTATAGCCGAACTAGCCACAACCACTACACATGGTACAAATCGAAACCCACCTTTCAAACCCAAACCCACATCACAACCGGAGACCCATTAGCCACAATTGAAACCACCGAGACCCACAAAATCAACCCAAACCCACACTCGTCGAACCACCGTAGCCTACAAGCTAAAATCAAACCAATAACCACCACAAAATCCAAACTTTCAAAACCAAACTCAAAATCCAAAACCCAACCTTTCAAACCCAAAATCCAACATTTCAAACCTTTCGGCCATAGTAGAAGAAGAAGAAAAAAAAGAAGAAGAAAGGGAAGGACGACGGAGAGCATGATACAGAAAAGAGAGAGAGAGAGAGAGAGAGGCAAACCTAACAGAAAAGAAAGAGGCACGCATTGGACAAATAAATTTATATAATTTTATTATAACATTCAGCTACAGTGAGCTACTAGAGAAGGCAACTCACTTTAATTGAGTGTCAAAATTTTTAGCACTTGAGAGCTTTGATGTAGTAGGTATTTTTGTATGTTGGTTGTTAAATTGGCTTTTTACCATTTTTAGCATTCTTGATGTGAATGCTTATGGGGTGCACATTAATTCCAACTATAAGCATTCATAATTGAACTAGCCACTATAACTGGAATTTTGCTAAAAAATTCATATATATGTGTGTGTGTGTGTATATATTTGGGGTTGAGATGGTAATAGTGTACATTTTGGGATAAAAATGAATAATTCTCCGTCCATAATATTTTCACAACAAATCCTAAGTGGTAGCTTGTTATTTGTGGGTAAAGAAGTTATGTCAATGGTGGGCCCACATTAAAACCAATAACAACCTACTGTCGATGCCTCGCGATGGTCGACCACCCATCACGGTGACGATCGTGTGCCTCCTTGAGGGCAGCTTTTGACTGAATTGGGTCAATTTTAATCGGGTTACCAAAGGTAAGTGAAGTCATCACCAATCATTGAGTTTTTTTTAAGGTGTGATTGGTCACTTGACTCTATTTGATTTTATTACCAATCCTAAGTTAAGAAAATGGTCGTTTTTCCTAATCTAATATGGATGGATAAAAAATCTTGATTTTTGAGTTCGGAAGTATCGTTACGTGTGGGGAAGGTGTTAGGCACCCCACAATGCCTGTTTGTAGACAGTCCTGTGTTTTGGTAAAACTTTAATTTTCGAACATTGGTAATTAAAAACGAGCTATTGTCATTAGCTTTCGGGGCTTCAATGGAATTGGGCTTTGAGGTTTGGATTTGGAAAGAGTGTGGTCTTAATCGATGCTTCACTAGTATATTTTGGAATCGTTACCAAATTTCCTCTACGAAAATCTGATAGCATTTTGCCTTATTTTTGTGTCGGAAATCTAGTAGTGCTTCGCCTCGGGTGTGTCATAGCACACAAAACACTATTCTTACTAAGCTTTTGCTGTGAGAATATGACAATGAAGGTGCCCCATTTTCACGGCAAAAATTCCGGCAGAGTTTCGTGTTTGGTGCACTATAGCGCACCGACAGGGTTTCAGGCCTGTGTATATGGCATGCGTCAGTGTGTTCGTCCTAGGGCGAGCCAAAGCTTACCAAAGCATCAAACGTGTTGATGCGTGTTGCATACACATGGAAACCAAAATCACTTAACTGACATGGATTGAGATAATCACACCGCGATGATCATGCCCACAATGTAGCGTGAATATGCACCTACAACAGTCGTCTTTAGCGCATACCCACTCTAAAAGGCCAAAAGCACCCATGATTACAAGAGGGTCGCTCTCCTAAGCATGAGAGTCCATCATACAAAGTACATGATCATCCACAAACAGGCATGCTTGCATCCTTGCTCCAAGCATCCTAGCTACAAGTGTGCATATGCAATAACAAAAGAAACATGAAACCAGCAGACATGCAAGGAAACAACTAGAAAGAAAGCATGTGAAAGGACAAGTTAACAAAGAGAGCCAAACGAGGGCAAACAAGTATGTTATCAAACAAAGGGGGTGTCCTTAGACAACAAAATGTAGGTTTGGATCTAGCGTCCATTGTTCAATGAGATTGGAGTATGGATGATACATGTGCCATCAAGCAAAGTTCCTAAAAGGGACTCGGGGTCTCGTGTATCAAGGACGGGTGTGAACCCACATGAGATTGTAGGAACTAAGCTTGATGACACAAACAAGCACACATAAAGACGCATGCATGAACATATAGGCAAATGTACAAAGATGCAAAGAAACAAAGAGAGCCAAACGGGATGGCACAGAGCAAGCAATGCAAGTAGATCATCACTCGGGGTGGAAGATGGTATGCATCGAGCAAACCAACATCACGGAGATACATTCTCACAAATGGTTACATCCAAACAAGCCACAAGAGGGCAGATGTGACCAAACAAGCAAGTGGTCCCAAAGGCCAACAAGCATAAACCTACGAAGGGAACAAAGCATGGCAAGAGCCTAGATCTAGTCAGACAACATGGATCAAAAACATAAAAGTAAGCAAGCATATACATGCATAAAGGAAATGATCCAAACCCTTTGTTATAGTCCTAGGTGTATGGATGTAGGCGTACACCACAAGAAAAAGGCATAACAAGAGACATAAAGACATAGCCAAACACAAGACATAGCATCCAACATGTAAATCTAAACACATAAACATGGTAAGGAGCACATAAACACATAGATCTAAGTACAAGCATGGCAAAAAACATGGAAACAAGGCATAAAGCACCTAAAGAAGGTTAGACCAGCATCATCAAAGCGAGGAGACATGCTAGAAAGCAATAAAACATGCTAAGAAGCAAGATAAAACAATAAACATGCAAGAAAATTAAATGGGTGTAGATAGTGGCGAAAAAGGTACATCTACCCCCCTAAACCTCAAATCCAAAGTACAAAGACTAAGGAGAGGAAGATGAGAGCAAGAACACTACCTCTTGATGTGTAGAAAAGTGAAAGATCAAAGGTTTTTAGGTGTTTTTGGGAGAGAAATGTAGAAAAAAAAGAGATAAATTTGCCAAAAGATACGTCAAGACCCCGAAATTCATCCCCATCAAGATCTGCCAATTATGAGGACGTTTTGGGCCTTTTATAAGCAAAAAAGTGCCCGACGGCCCTTCAAGGGCCGCTTGGCTGATGTCAACTATTTCATCATTTTTCAACTTTTCAGTCCCGACTTTGGTTGCTCATTTGAAGGCCTTCCTGAACTTTGATTAAGCTGATCTTAGTGTCTCTGGAAAGTTATGGATGTCTAGTTTTCGAAAAACTTAAAAAATTGAAATTCCAACAGCTGGATCAGAAGTTATGACCTCATGAAGCGAGATAACGTGTCCAGCAAGATTTTCAAGATATCTCAATCATTTTAACTCCGATTTCGACCTATGAATAGTTGTTGGAAAGAGAATTCAATAATCTTTGCAATGACACTAGTTCCAACCCATTCTGATAGTTGGATCAAAATTTGAGTTTTTGTTGCCATCGGAAGTCAACCTTAAGTCAAACTTGGTTAAACTTGGTCAAAGTTAACGAAAATCTCCGAATAGCTTGGGTTTGATGTAAAAGCTTGAAAAATATTTTTTTTGTAGTGGTTCTGACCAATTTTGACCTGTGGCCAACCCTAGGCTGACCAGTGGCATTTTGGTCTCTTTGACCTAAAATGGCACTTTGGGTGCTCCGATGCTTGCATGGGTTGTACCATGTCAATCTAGATGTTCCCACAGTCCCCTGGTGAAAAATTGACATTTTTTGAATTTTCAGGGTCTGGCATGCAAATCGAGGGTGGACAAAATACAGTATCTACAGTTGCCCCTTCTTTATCTAATACTTTGAGTTTGAGCACTTCTACTGTTGAGTGAGTGAACTCAAGCCCAGCTAGCCCAATACAATGAATTTGTAGAGAGCGGGTTCAAGAACTAGGCCCTAGCACGCGGACAACGCCCAATGTGGTATTCGCCACCATCGAACGTAGATGAACCGAAATTATCTTAGGAAGTTTGTCCTCGGCTCGGTCCGAGGAGCTTGGTGGTAGTAATTATCCCATGAGAATGGTTCCCAACCCCCCCCCCCCCCCCCCCGGCGCCCCTTTTGATCTGTTTCTTCCCATTATATAGTCCTCCTCCAACGATCCTTTTCCTCCACTTGTTGATTATACATGTCTCTCTTTGACTACTTGTCCCATCAGCCACCTTACCAAACCCCCTGTGAGTTGCAGCAACCGAGACAGCATTGTTCAGGGGTCATTTCTCCATTAATGCTGCCAAAACATTAGTCGTGCGCATTTAATGTGGAGGTAACAGTTCATCCTGGTCTTGTTCCTCCACTATGCTTCCATGGCTGATATGTTGTACTTGTTCTTTCTCCTTAGATGCCCTAGAAGGTTGCCTATGGTGGCCCGTTACTTCCTCCTCCCATGGTCTTGGTTGGCCGAGGACAGGATTGTCCTCGGCAAGGTTCTTGGGCAATTTGGACTTTCACACTTCGTCCTCGGGCGTTTCCTCCTCTTCGGCATGGGCCTTGGGCTTGGTATAAAGTGGGTCAGGGTTACCAAATTCTCTGACCCCACAATCAGGTTATTTTATTTTAACTTTTAGTGGCATTGTTAGGTTATTTCAATAGAATAAAATAACCCAAAATAAATAACTCAAAATTTTTGCTATATTAAAATTTTTTTTGCCATTTAATCTCTTGAGAGAAACCTACTATATTTTTACGTTTTTTTTTTCCACATCTTATAATTTTTATTGGATTTCCTGTATAGGTAGGGGAAGAACACAAAGAAAATGAATAAGTTCTTCTGAAAAAAAGAAAGGAATAAAAAAAAAAATCAATTTAATTGTCTTAATTAAATTTAAAAAAATTATAAATTCAGAATTTTTTTTTAATTTTTTATTTATTTAAATGCTGACATGGTATTTTTAAAAAATCAAATATTTATTTTATATTAGCCACGTCATCATTTACTTGCACATAGTGTGCTTCATTTGTCATGTATAATTTTATGTTAATGAGTTGATGGCATCACTTCGGTCACCTACTCAATTAGATTTAATGGGAAACCACGGGGACATATTATCCCTAGCAGGGGCCTTCGCTAAGGTGACCCCCTTTCTCCTTACCTTTTTCTCCTGTGTGCAGAAGGTTTGTTTGCACTTATTAAAAAATCTGTCACCTTGGGAGATTTGGAGGGCATTGCCGTTTGTAGGAGGAGTCCTAGGATTTTTCACCTATTTTTTGCATATGATAGCATTATTTTCTGTAAGGCGACTAGGGTGGAATGTGATGCATTGCAGCGGGTCTTGAATGTTTATGAGCTTGCTTCGGGGCAGCAACTCAATAGAGCTAAAACTGCCCTTTTCTTCAGCAAAAATATGAAGGAAACCATTAAGGAAGAGATTAAAACAAGATTTGGGGCTCAAGTCGTAAAGTAACATGAAAAATACCTGGGACTTCCCTCACTGGTGGGTAGGAATAAGAAAAATTCCTTTAAGGAAATAAAAGAAAAGCTGACAAAAAAATTTGCTGGATGGAAAGAAAAACTCCCATCGAAGGCGGATAAGGAAATTCTTATTAAAGCTGTGGCTCAGGCAATCCCCACCTACTCAATGAGTTGCTTCAAGATCCCTGGTTCGTTATGTGATGAAATGACTAGCATAATTAGGAGTTTTTGGTGGGGTCAATGCAAGGAAGAGAAGAAGATGGCGTGGATTAGTTGAGATAAACTTTGTACTCCGAAATCCCAAGGTGGGATGGGTTTCAAGCAACTAAAGCCTTTCAACTTAGCTTTGCTGGCTAAACAAGGGTGGAGGCTGCAATCCGGAAAAGATTCCTTGCTGTACAAGGTTTTTGAAGCTCGGTATTTCCCTAATTGTGAATTTATACAAGCCGAAATGGGACATAACCCGTCCAACGTTTGGAGGAGCATTATGGTTGCACAAGAGGTGGTGAAGAAGGGCATCCGTTGGCAAGTGGGTAATGGTCAAAAAATCTAGATTTGGAAAGATAGGTGGCTGCCTACTCCGACTCAGTATAAGGCAATTTCGCCCCCTTCCTTGCTTCACCATGAGGCTCGAGTAAATGAGCTTATTGATGAAGCTAATGGTGAGTGGAGAACTGATCTTGTGGAAAGTGTGTTCCTCCCATTCGAGGTTGATACCATTCGTGGAATCGCGCTTAGTGCGGCCTTGCCAAAGGATAGGCTGATCTGGGTACCGAATGCAAATGGAAATTTCTCTGTCCGTAGTGCGTACTCATTAGCCATGGAAGCTACCTTTGGGATGAAGAAAGCATCGGCCTATGATGTCAGCAAAATGGGTAGGTTTTGGAGGTATATTTGGAGCTTAAAGGCCCACTAAACCACATACGTATGGCGTCTATAGGAGTCTGTCATTTCACTTGGTGTGCTTGTAAGGATATCCTTCCCACTAAGGCAAATTTGAAAAGAAGGAAGGTACTGTCAGATGGTTGCTATGATGCTTGTTAGACTACGGATGAAACCTCGGGTCACTTATTCTGGGAGTGTACTCGGACTCAGGAGGTATGGGCTTTAACCAAGCTCTTCCCTCCAAACCATAGTGCTTTCTTCCCTTCCTTCTTGGACTTGCTGTGGTTTGGTGTCATGGTGAAGAGTTGGGATCCTGGGAATGTGGAGAAGGCTGTTATGGTGGCTGGGGCTCTGTGGACTGAAAGAAATGAGGTGCAGCATCGTAAGAAGCGGAAGGATGGTAAGGGTGTAGTCTACAGAGCAATGGATTATCTCCTAGAGTACCAGAATTGTCTGGATAGCCCGGTGTGTCCTGCCACTAGTAGTCTGGTACTATGGTCTCCGCACCCTCCCTCGCGCTATAAGATCAATGTGGATGGCGCGGTATTTGGGGCGCAAAAATCTGTGGGCGTTGGGGTAGTGGTTAGAGATGAGGATGGGAGAGTTATGGGAGCCTACTGCAAGAAATTTAGTGCTCCAATGGGTGCAGTTGAAGCCGAAGCCAAAGCTTTTGAGGTTGGCATCCAATTCGCTAAAGACATGCTTATTCATGACTTCATTTTGGAAGGGGACTCTCTGTTATTAGTTAATGCCCTTAATGAAACTTCTCCCCCTCCCTCTGCTGTTGCTGCTATTGTTTCAAGTTCCCTTTCTACTCTTAAGGAATTCCGTAAGGTAGATGTCTCTCATGTAAAGAGGGCAGGCAATAGGCCTGCCCATCTATTAGCCAAATATGCTATAGGCATTAATGATTTTGCTGTATGGGTTGAGGAGAGTCCTAGCTTTATTGTTGAGGCTCTCCTACAAGATGTAACTTTTGCTGCTAGTCTTCAATGAAATCCATTCAGTTTCCCATCAAAAAAAAAAAAATAGACATGATTTTTAGTATTGAGAGACTCAGATAGGCGTAACTAAATTACGGACCAAAAGTGCATTTAGAATCTGGGCCGTCCACGTAAGCATTCCAGCAATCAATGAAGGGCATTTCTACCTTACTTATTCGTTACGGGTTCCTCCAAAGTCCATCGCAATTCGCAACGCTCCACTCCAGATCCAACACGAATTCAAAAAACTTTGTTTGATTTGTTTTATTATATATATCTCTCTCTCAACCAAAAAATAAATGTAAATAAAAAAGACCCTACACACGTGCTTTTCTCACAATTCCCCCAAATTCAAATTCTCTCTCCCTCTTCCTTCAACGGCTACATCTATCCATCTCTCCCATCCTTCTCTTTCGCTTCCTTGTCCTACAAACCCTACTCTCTCTCATTTCCACACACATTCTCTCTCTCTCTCTCTAGAAAAGTTCTTTTTCTCTCTGTGAGATCTGTGCTCGCGATGAAGCACTTCATGCTACCGAGAAACGCGATCTTGAGGGAGGCAAATTCCACCGATCCAGCGTCGTCGCCGAGCCCTAGCTCCGCCAAGCCACGCCCGTCTCGGAAGTCTAAATCGGCCAAGGAGAATGCGCCGCCGTTCGATCTGAGCTCCATCCCCTCCGAATCCCAGCCATCGCCGGCTATGGCGGCCAAATTGAAGAGTCCATTGCCGCCGAGGCCACCTCCTTCAAATTCTCACAAAAGGAAGCTCAGCTTTGAGTCCGGGACTGAGAACTCGGCTTCTGATTCCGGCGTTCAGGTACTTCTTCTCCCAATCGTGAACCCTAGGGTTTTTCTTAGAAATTTTGAATCTCATTTTTACTTAACTTATGTTTGGCTGCTTAGAAATCGAAGGAAAAGAGAGGAAATCTTGGATATTTATTGTGTTTTATGACCATTTTTTTTCTTTTCCTGTTGATGAGAAATAGTTATAGAATGAGAATGAGCTTTATAGATGTTCATGTCTTTGAATTTACTAACATTTTTTCATAAGCTGAATATAGCATTATTATTTTCACTGATTTCTGGAGGATCTTTGTTGAACATGTTTAGGTAGTAGTCCGAATGCGTCCACCACACAAGGATCGGGATGAAGGTGATTTGATAGTTCAGAAGATTTCTGGTGATTCGTTATTGATTAATGGACAAACTTTCACATTCGACTCAGTTGCTGATGTTGAAGCAACACAGGCACGATCCTTATTGATATGATTGTTTTCAGGTTTGAATTAAATGATTGATGGTATTTGACTGCTGAATAAATGTTATCTTATTTGCAGGAAGATATCTTCCAACTTGTAGGAGCACCTCTTATCGAAAATTGTATGGCTGGATTCAATAGTTCTGTATTTGCATATGGACAGGTATCTTTTAGATTGCTTTTGTTTCTCTTTCGGATTTTGTGTTATGTATAATGATGCTATTAATATTTTCTCTATGTCTTAATTTTGTTAGACGGGAAGCGGAAAGACTTATACCATTTGGGGTCCGGCCAACGCCTTGTTGGAAGAAAACTTATCCAGTGATCAAGGAGGGTTAACCCCTCGTGTTTTTGAGAGACTATTTGCCCGCATAAATGAGGTGAGCTGATTGATTCTCTTATTTATTGAGCCCATTGAAGCTTATATCATAGTATTGAACTATAGTCCTAATTGTGCTTTTGTGTTTTTATAATAGGAGCAAATCAAGCGCGCTGAGGAAAAACTTAACTATCAATGTCACTGTTCTTTTCTCGAGGTTGGGTGATTATAAACTGGTTCCTTTTGGTATACTTTACCTGCTTATAGGATATGCCACTTGACTTTTCAATTTATTGCAGATTTACAATGAACAAATCACAGATCTGTTGGATCCAAATCAGAGAAATCTCCAGGTAAAAGGAACTCATAAATTTTTCACCTATCATTTTTATGCTACAAAGCTGGTCTTCTTAGGTCTTTTCTTTCATTCTCCCAGATAAGAGAAGATGTCAAATCTGGCGTCTATGTTGAAAATCTCACAGAGGAGTATGTAGGTACAATGAAGGATGTGACTAGGCTCTTGATAAAGGTTTGCTCTTTGTTATACTTTTTCTACTGTAGGCATAGCATGAATACATATTTGTGTTATGGTGTTTGTGACTTTACTGTGAGTATACACAGAAGAGAATTTTTTGAGCAGTGTATTTAGAGTCCTGTTCCTAACTGTTTGTTGAGAATGAAACATTTGATCATACACACGTGCTTTGCAAATGAAAAATAATAATATCATTTTGTTAATTTGATAAATATAGATACTGATACTTGATACTCAGCCAGTAGTTTTTATTGGATAATTCATGTTCTACATGGAAAACATCTCAAAGGGTTGACCTTTTGTGTGAGGATAGGTTACTCTATATTTTATTATTGCTACAATAAGGAGCAGTATTTTTAGACTGTCAAATTGTTGTAACCTTTTTATTCATATGATATTTCAACTTTTCAAACATTTTTTTTTTAATAGGAATTATGGTTTGAAACTTCTTTAAGAGTAATATTTTTTATATTAATTTTTGTTTGTATGAATTTCTCCATTAGAAATAGAAATTCAAGGAGTGGCAGTAACAAACACAAGTTCTGTTTCTCAATGAATCAAAAGTGAAAGAAATTGCATCAGGAAGTATGGATATGACATTACCCTTGGCATGTTGGTGTATGATACGTATTGGACATGGATGCTCCTCGGATACAGCTGGAGACTAAAAAAAATATTTTAAATTTTGGATTCAGTCTAGATGTGTTGTGGACACAGTCAAGACACTGTCTTGATGCAATCTTGAAGCTGGAGTTGCTCAAAATCTTGATACGATCTTGATGCTAGAGTTGCTCAAATCGGGGGGAAAAACTAGTTGGACTCACTTTGAAAGAGTGGAAATCCTTGTCTAGTTATTCAGCAGTCTCTCTCTCTCTCTCTCTCTCTCACATACACACGCACACATTGATCTAATACCTACTCATCAACCAATCATGCTTTTCTGCTCATGGGGGTTGATGGGTTTTGTTGCATCTGTGCTTGAGCTTTGAAGGAGTTTGTGATGCAAATGGGAGATAATAGAGTCTGTTTTTAGAGTCTAGTTTTATTAAAAGCGCGCTTAAAGCTTATAGATCAAAGCCCTAAGGTTTAAAGCTTCGCTTGGTCGAAGCGAAGCTCATTTAATGAAGCACGCTTTTCTAGCACTTTTTGAATAAGCAAAATGCACAAAAGGGCTGTAAATGAATCAAGCTGTTTATGAACAGCTCAAGCTTGGCTTGGGAAAAATCTTGTTTATGTTCGTTTGTTTAGAAAATAAGCCAAGTTCTTTTTTTTTGTTAAATAAATAAGCCAAGTTCAAGCCTTAAGTTTATGCTTGATTATTAAACAAACCAAGCTCAAATATAAGAATGTGTCATGAACAAGCTTGTGAACATGAGGGCTTGATTTAACTATATATAATATTATATTTTTATATGTATACTTGTCTAAAAATGTATTTATATAGGCTTGAAATTGGATTTTATAAGTTTGTTAATAGGTTCATGTGATATTAAATTATTAGTTGTAGCTTATTGATGATATAAATAGTCTATTTGTTGTAAAAGTTCATGGAATTGTGAAGAGGTAAAGCATTTAGTCATGGTTTCACTGTATATAAGAAAAAAATAAGTTAATCAAGAAGCTTGTGAACAAGCTCGAGCTTGCTCAACAAGAAAATGAGCCAAGTTTGAACATAAAATTTTGTTTGTAAAAAAAAATTAAATGAACAAGCTTGAACTTTTAATATTTGACTTGACTCTGCTTCTTAACAGCCCTGCATGTTAGGTGCACTTTTTTATTTCTTTGCTAAAAAAAAAAAATATGAACCATTAAAATTAACTCCTAAATGACATGGACATTGGTTTATTAAACAAACATTATTCTTAAGGTGTTGTATTACACAAACAATGTTTTGTTTACATATCGAAAGACATAAACAAGTATGATTTACTATTCTTGTGGTCTTTGTGTTTTGGATTATTTTCGTTTGATCATTAGCTATTTGGGTTATGTTTTTTAAAGTACAAGAAAATTATACAAAATGTTATATTTAAACTTTCTGAGTAGATTATTATCATATTCTTGTTCTTTAATACTTGTTTTCAATTTTACTATATATCATTTTTAAGAAATTGAATAAATTATATAAAATTTGAACTCATAAATTGTGCAGTTGTACTATCCATTTTAGCTAATTAGCAAAATACATTACTATTTTGAGTTTCTTAACTTTTTTTTTTTTTAATTATAATTATGTATCTTTTTATTAGAAATTAGTATATATTATGTTTAAAACAATGTGCACTTCATTTCAATCAGGTACGTTCTTGCACTTTGCACCTAGGCTCCAAGAGGCTTGTGTGCTTGACGCTTTTACTAACACTAGTTTTACCTGGCTGACACTTGGTTTTATAATCGAGGGTCAATTAGAGATGAAGTATATTTTAGGCTTAGTGCATTTGTGTATTTTGAAAATGTTATATTTTTTTGAAGGTTTTGATGCTTGTTATTTATTTTAAAATTTGATAACATAAAATATACCTGAAAATTTAGATTAATTAATTGATTATCATATATCCTACTTTTGAAGCCAATGAACACTTCCTCCTCTCACAAGGAGGTTGGGCATCCAAAGGTTTTTAATACACACACACACACACACTCTTGGATACCTGACTTTACTTGTGTGTGTGAGTGTGTATGTATCCTGGTTTTCAAGAATTTCCATTTCTCTGTGTATCTTGTATTGGTATTGATGCTTCCCATATTAACTTCAATCATGGTGGTGGTTCCTATCTAGGCTCAGGATCAAGTTTTGAATGGATAAATACTGCCTTTAACTTCTAGCTCTGCACCCTAAATTACCTATTAACAATAAAAAAGGGAAGGACTAACTGAATAAGGTAATTCAACGTTCTTATCCTCAATTATGGGATTGCATTGATGCAGAATGTTGCTGCAGCATTATGTTAGGAAGCTTAATTAGGTAATTCAGAATGTTGCTGCAGCTTTATGTTAAGAAGCTTAATACTTTAGATTTATGTTAATTAACAATAACAAGTGGTAGTGAGCATTAAAAGTTATATATATATATATATATTGTATAATTTTTAGCCCAAAGGGCGAAGGAATTTCACAAGTTTGATTGTAAGGCTGTCATTCTTAAAAACACACCTTTCTTCTTCACTTTGAGGTATTGAACGTTTAAAAACTTAAAGTGGCCTAGGCCCCAAGCATCTTAATGCTGGAATGTTGAGGTGTAGGGCTCAAGCATGTTAAGCCATAAGCTATATTTAATAGATGAGATAAAGATAAAGATAAAGATAAGGTAAAGCTAACATGAAGAAAATGTCTCATATCTGGATTCTTTCCTTGTTTATGTACACATAAGGCTTTCCATTAGCAAGATTAATTAAAAAATGAATTGTTATTTAGAAAGAATATTTTCAAGCTAACAGCTCATACATTTGATAACTTGATCCATTTAATGTCAAAGATGGTCCAATTTATTTCCTATTTTTCAGCATTGTTATTTAGATAAAATGGTTTATATTTTGTGATTTGTTTATTTTTCTTCAAGCATCATATTTATAACTACTGAATAAATAATGCAGGGTTTGTCAAACAGGAGGACAGGTGCAACTAGTATTAATGCAGAGAGTTCCCGCTCACATACTGTTTTTACTTGTGTTGTTGAATCCCGATGCAAGGTAAAGACTATTCATGTTTGAGAACTGATGTGTACTTATCAAAAAAAAAAAAAAAAGAATGTATGAGAACTGATGTTTGAGAACTGATGTGTACTTATCAAAAAAAAAAAAAATGTATGAGAACTGATTTGGGAAGCACAAATAAATTTTTATTTAGTCTTATTTAATTTTGGAATCAATTGTATGTTTATTGACCAATTATATTTTATTTTAGGCCCTTGTATTTAATTAGGTTTATTATTGACTATTCATGTTTGAGAACTCATGTGAACTTATCAACAAAAGAAAGTGTGAGAACTGATTTGGGAAGCAAAAATAAATTTTTATTTGGTCTTATTTAATTTTGGAATCAATTGCATGTTTATTGGCCAATTGTATTTTATTTTAGGCCCTTGTATTTAATTAGGTTTATTATTGATTTAAATTCAAGGGTATTTTTGTAATAAGTAATTTAGAAATAGGGTCAGTTAGAATTTACTCCAATGAAGGGGGGACTATTTTGATGAATAAATTTCTATTGAAATTGTCCCTGTAAGTGTTGAATGGTGCCAACTCCATTCAACTCTAAGTGTTGATCTAAGAAGTTTTCCCTTACTTGGTGCTGACTCCCAGGTTCTCTATCACTATTTTCTGTTTTTCAATTTTATTGTGTATCGTTTTGGTTTGTCCTGTGTCTGGAACCATAGATGATTGGGTCATTAATTGCTATTTTTAAAGTAAGAGTCAGACTTTATTCTGTTATAGATTTATAAAATTTAAAAAATGAAAAAAAACACAGGATTTTCCTAGCTTACTGAGAAGGAATTTTGTTAAGTTATTGACTTGAGTATTTGATAATGAACTTGTTAATTAGAATGGTATAAAATTCTGCAGAACAATGTTTGGTGCTACTGAGCTACATATACATGGTTGGTCCATTTTCAAACAGCTTCAGTCTTTGGGGTTAGATTGTTTTTAAGATCCTATCAGAGCCTAATTTATCAAAAAAGATGCTATCAGAGCAAATTTAGATCGAGATGTCATTGGTATCAAATTGTGTGGAAAATTTTACCTTACCAAAAATAAAAATAAAAAATCATGTGAAACCCTTAATGAGGATGTCTTTTGTCTGTGATATCCATAATTTGGTGTTGGTTGTTAGGCAGGCCTGCCTGCAAGGGGGTGTGTTACGTTTTATCCCAATCAATATATATTTTTACCCACTTCCTTACAATTTTAGATTTTAGATTGGATGCTTTGACAAAAAATGCAAACTGTAAATGCATCTGTTTCTTTATTGTTCCTGTCCTGAATAGTTGCTGGAGGGATTTTAAAGTAAACCATCCTTTTTGCAGAGCAAGGCAGATGGTTTAGGCACCTGCAAAACAAGCAGAATAAATTTTGTTGATCTAGCTGGTTCAGAGCGACAAAAGTTAACCGGTGCAGCAGGGGATCGTTTAAAGGAAGCTGGGAATATTAATAGATCACTTTCACAACTTGGGTATGGTCAAACATTTCTCTTTCATTTATTGTTTTTCATGCAAAGGTGCATTTTTGGTGTAATCTACCAATTGGTCAATATTGCTGTACATACAAATTCTTCAAAATTAACTATGATTGATTAGGTTTGCCTCATTTTGGAACCGGAAATAAACCCGACTCACTTAAATGTCCAAGTGAGGGGTATTGATAATTGTTGGATGCAAACCCCTCCTACAAGAAAGAAAGTAGCCTTGCAGCCTTTTTTCTGTCTATTTCTGATCGAACTCCCTTCCTGTCATCATATCTTGTGTCAGTAGTTGGAAGCAGAATTGAGACTGGATGTAAATGAAGGAAAGGGGATATAGGTTTAATATGGCAAAGCACATGTTTAAGTTCACAGTTTGATGTCATTATTATCCATCCACCTTAAGAGTTATTTCAGTAATCCTATTGTCTCCTAACCAGTGAGTGGAGTTTGATATTATCTTAATTAAATATTGCTGTATGTATACAAAGCCTTCAAAAGTAACTATGATCCATTAGGTTTAATATGATGTCACACATGTTTAAGTTCTCAGTTTGATGTCATCATGATCAATCCACCTTAAGAGTTATTTCAGTAATCTTATTGTCTCATAACCGGTGAGTGGATTTTGATATAATCTTAATTAAATGATGAGGTTGACTTCTTTCCTTTTTTTTGTTGCTTATTGCTATTTAGGGTGGGGTATATGTTTTCAAAAATAAAAATAAAACACTGGGGAAGGCAGCTGTACATAGAAAAGAAGGTAGTACATTATGTACAAGGTAAAAAGAAAAAAGAGAAAAATGCAAAAAACCTCCTGAGCTTTGGGTCAAAATCAAACTGACTCCATGGTTTTCAAATTTGAAATTAGAAACATTGAACTTTGAGAAATACCTGAATTGATCCTTCTATCTGAATTTCCGCCTCACTACTGTTTCTTTATATTAAAAAATTCATTTAGAATATTTTCTAAGATATTTTTAAACTCAAATTTAAAAATGTTTCTTGGCATCCATTTACTCATAAAAATAAATTTCACATGACAATGCATGTGAACATCAAAGTACATTAAGTAAAATTGTTTTGAGAAAGTTTGTAAAACAAATTAGATTTTATAAATTGAATTTCATACGGGGCAAAACACTTCATATTAATTTTGATACCCCCTTTATTTTATTTATTTTAATTTGTGAGAAAACAAAACAAAACAAAATACAATAAAAGAGGGAAAAGAAATGAGAAGTGGACCAAGGAGGTGGTGGTGGAGAAGATAAGGAGCTCTAGCTTAACTGGCATCTCCTTCCCTTAGAAGTGCTATGTGGAGGGTGAGGTCATGGGTTCAAGACCCATCAAGTGCTTGTGTATCTTACCATTAAAAAAGAAAAAAGAAAAAAGAAAACAAGGAGCCCTTGTTAATGGCAAACTGGATTGAGAGATCATTGCTCTGAACTTCAATTCCTCATTTCCATGTTTTTGTGGTTATGATTGAGATTAAGATTGACGGTGAGGGTCCGGATTTGAGGGCTTGAAAATAATGACGGTCAAGATTGGAGCAGAGGTATTGAGGGGAGATGCAGGACATGTGGGAATTGAGGGAGAGCTTGAAGAGCATCTCCTCCTGAGCTGCTTGGAGTAGCTTTTCAACCTTCTTGTTATTGAAGAATTGTGTTAAGATAAAAGATGCCTTTTTCTTCTTCTTGATGGCTCCATATAAAACAATTGTGTCTAAATTAATTTTGGAACACGATATGACAAAACATTAATTGTAGCATAGTAAGGCAAAAGTGTGTTAATTTAGACACAATTGTTTCATATGGAGCCATCAAGAAGAAGAAGAAGCCATCTTTTATCTAAATTAATTTTGGAACACGATATGACAAAACATTAATTGTAGCATTTAGTAAGGCAAAAGTGTGGACATTTTTATTTTTGCTCTGAAGCTAATAGTTGTTAGATGTACCACAAAAATGAAGATTTTTTTATGCATGGAATTTCTGACTTGTGAACTCAGTCATAATATAGATGTTTCAAAAAATGAATTTTACTGTCCTGAAAATTTGTAGCCAAAATATGACCAACTTCAAATATGGAATTTAACTCTTTCAAAACAATCAACCAATTTTGGTATATCTATAAAAGAGGGCAAGAAAGAATAGGTGAAACTTTAAATATATTGTTGCAGATAAATTAAGAATTTTGGTTAGTCATTCATCAGAAAAAAAAAGTAGTTAATATTGCCATGCATATAGCTACTTACACAAAAAGATATGCATATGGCTGTTTTTTGAACTTTTTGAGAATACCACTATCTGACCGCATCTGAGCATACAATTTAGATAATTTTCCTATAGTCACTGCCCAGGCAGGGCTTTTACTAACATCATACACTACATGTCATGGATTACTTTGACCATTACTTGCAGATAATTTATAGCTGGACGGTTTAAGCCAGCATTGTTGACTTCTATTGTTTTAGTTTTTGATTGTACAAGCCAACATCATCCCATCATATTTGCTAATGATATTGCCACATTTATTTTGTCCAAATTAATGTTTACTCATGACTTTGTTCACTTCTACTATTATATCCTTATGTTGAGCTTCCAGGGAAGAGAGAGAGGAAGGGGGGGGGGGGGGGAGTTGTGGGTGGGAGGTGCTTGATGCATTTAGGTTCATTTGTTAATGCGGACTTGTGTGAAAAGAAGCAACTTTTAGTTTTGTTGTAATTAGGTTCACTAACTGGTGCAGGAATTTGATAAACATTCTTGCTGAAGTTTCTCAGACGGGAAAGCAGAGGCATATCCCCTATAGAGACTCCAGGCTAACATTTTTGTTGCAGGAGTCTCTTGGGGGAAATGCCAAATTAGCAATGGTCTGTGCTATTTCTCCAGCACAAAGGTAATATTAGTGACCCATTCTTCCCTTGCAGCATCCTTGTTTCTTCTTTTGTGAAATTGAAGTTCACATGCCTCAATATTGCAGCTGTAAGAGTGAAACTTTTAGCACATTGAGATTTGCACAGCGCGCCAAGGCTATTAAGAATAAAGCAGTAGTTAATGAAGTCATGGAGGAAAATGTGAATCACTTGCGTGAAGTGATACGGCAGCTAAGGGTATATACTTATTCATCTATTTCTATTTCTATTTCTAAATATAAAATTGGATTGTGTACTCTCCAAAATACCCCTAACATACACTTAACATTAGTCCTACCGAAAAATAAGAAATGAGATCAAATAACTAAAAACAAATTCACTTCAATATGCATATACCTTTTCTTTTGTGTCATTTTGTTCTCAATTTCTGTTTTCGCAAATATGAAGCAACCTTCAAAACACCAACTAGAGGTACTGATACTACTCTCTCTTGCTTTATACATTTTATTTAGGTTTAGTTTTGGATTAAATTAGCTCTTCCCACATGGTTGGATATTATTGAGATGGAAATAAGGGGGACTTTTGATTGGAGATAGGGATGCTGAAAGGCTAACTTTTATAGCAATCCATTTAGAGGTCCTTAAGGATTTAATTCTACTTATTTAAATGCTTATGGATTAGGTTAAACCTAAGCACTTTTTTTTGATTGCATGCATTGATTATTACCTGGACATGGTCCCGCCACAAATATAAAACCTTGATTTTCTTATTCTATGTATTTCTCTCTTAGTTTTTGTTCTAGAATGCCAAGTACTGGCATGTGGAGCCTGCATGGAACTATTATCATTTATAAGACCAATATCTAATGGCTCAAGTAGCATGTCAAACTCAAGTAAGATTCACACAGAGCATGGTTTTGCTTGCATCTATCGAATCTTATGGGATTCTCACAGCTCCTACTTCACAAAATCAGTTGCACAAACTTCATTGAGTTCATATAATGCTCCCCTAATACATGCACATTCACCACATTGTTCTGTATTCATAGCAATTTGGTTGGATGTAATTTTGCAATTTACTTTTTGATACCCCTATTAGTTTTGGGACTTGAATGGACCAATGCATAACCTTGAATTGGGATGAAAGGAAAAATATGACAAAGAAAAACAAAAGAGCCTTTGAGCACGCATGGGAGGCTGTAGTAATTAATTCTTTTGTGTTTCTCCAATACTCAAAATTAAACATGTGTGGTATATGACTTTGTGTTTGAATCAACAGGATGAACTACATAGGGTTAAGGCAAAAGGCTACAATCCCCATGATTCAGATGGAGGTCATTCAGCAGCATGGATTCGTAGAAGTATGAATCTACTAAAGTCTAGCCTCAGTTGTCCGATAACATTACGTCATGTTGATGATGATGGTGATGAGGAGATGGAAATAGATGAGGAAGCTGTTGAGATTCTCTGTGAGCGAGTGGATAAGCAAATAGCCAGCAGTGAAGCTAACAATACAATTGATGTGAGCAAAGAAGAAACAGTAAATTCAGTTTCACAGCAGGTGGAGTTTGAAGATTTAAGTGGATGTATCAAGGACCAAATTTCTGAGGACATAGATGTTAAAATGGAAGAAGGAGCATCTGAACAGGATGACATCATGATTGTTGATTGTGTGGAACCTGTAAATGTGAGGGATAATTCTGTGTGCACTGTCTCTGAACCTCTAAATGGAGTTTCTGCTACCATTTCCAGTGCAGATGCACAGAATGATTTGTCAAATGGATCATTGAATTGTGTGTCTCCTCCTAGCCTCAGCGTAGTTCCATCTGATGTATCCCCAGTACTTAAGTCTCCAACTCCAAGTGTTTCACCCAGAATCAGCAGCAGCAGGAAAAGCTTGAGGACTTCATCGATGTTAACTGCTTCCCAAAAAGATCTCGAGGATGACAATAAGTTAGGCCTAGATGCTTCTCATATATCTTTCAAGAAATCTGTGAGAAGCAGCTCCTCTAGTGCTCTGTGTACCCAAAAAAGTAAGAACTTTCTTACACCAACTGAACATTTGGAAGCAAGTATCCGCCAGGGCCTTGAAATTATTGATAGTCAGCGACAAAGTTCAGCACTAAGGCGGTCATCATTCAGATTTCCATTCAAACCTGAAGAATCCAAGCCATTTTTACCCATTGACAAAGTTGATGTGGGTGTGCAAACCTTTCCTGGTGATATATCGGAAGAAAATTCAGTCATATTTACATGTAGTAGTTGCAAGAATAGAATGCAGCAAGAGGTCAAAGAGGCTGATGACAGTTCAAACCTACAGATGGTACCTGTAGATGGTTCAGAGTCTGCTGACAAATTGAAGAATCACGTTCCCAAAGTAAGTCTAGGGAGAGCAGGGTTTCCAAATATTATTCTGGAATCTTCATATGCATGAGTTGGTTGATCCCTCTTTTTTCCTTTCCAAACAGGCAGTGGAGAAGGTTTTGGCAGGAGCTATCAGGAGAGAAATGGCACTAGAAGATTTCTGTGCAAAGCAAACTTCTGAGATTGTGCAGCTTAACCGTTTGGTAGGTTTCTTTCAAGTTTTGCCAATACCCAACTATAAGCTTTAGTTTCTTCTAGCGATGCATGACCTCTTCATTTGTCATTTACAGGTGCAACAATACAAGCATGAGAGGGAATGCAATGCCATAATAGCACAGACAAGGCAGGATAAAATTCTTCGCCTTGAGAACCTTATGGATGGTGTTTTACCCACTGAGGAGTTCATGGAGGAAGAGCTAGCATCCCTCACACATGAGCATAAGGTAAAAAATTGTTCTCAAAGTTCATTATTCAGTATATTGTGCGTATATCTTACGTATCATCTTCAGATTTTAAAGGAGAAATACGAGAATCATCCTGAAGTTTTAAGAACAAAAATTGAGTTAAAAAGAGCTCAAGATGAGCTGGAACATTATCGAAATTTCTTCGATATGGGTGAGAGGGAAGTGTTGTTGGAAGAGATTGAAGATTTGAGAAGCCAGCTACAATATTACATGGACTCTTCATCCACTGCGTCTCGAAAGCAAAGTCCCATACTGCAGTTGACTTATCCATGTGAGCCCAATTCTGCTCCCCCTCTTAGTGCGGAGTCAACCGAAGAGAGTGCTGAGGCAAAACTTGAACGGGAAAGAAGTCGTTGGACTGAAGCGGAGAGCAGATGGATTTCTCTTTCTGAAGAATTGAGAGTTGAACTTGAAGCTAGCAGATCTCTAGCCGAAAAGAGGAAGCAAGAACTGGAAACTGAGAGGAAATGTGCTGAAGAGCTAAATGAAGCAATGCAGATGGCCATGGAGGGGCATGCACGCATGCTGGAAGCATACGCAGATTTGGAAGAGAAGCATATTCAGTTGCTTGCAAGGCATAGGAAGATTCAAGAAGGAACAGAGGATGTCAAGAAAGCAGCTGCCAAAGCAGGAGTTAGGGGAGCTGAGTCCAAGTTCATAAATGCCCTTGCTGCAGAAATTTCAGCATTAAGGGTAGAAAAAGAAAAAGAAAGGAGATATCTTAGGGATGAGAACAAAGGACTTCAGGCTCAATTGAGAGACACTGCAGAGGCTGTGCAGGCTGCAGGAGAATTGCTTGCACGGCTAAAAGAATCAGAAGAGGCTGTTGCTGCTTCCCAGGTGAGTCTGTGTAGCTTTTCATTTTTTTTGATACTTTATTACTTTGTCTATTTTTTTATATTAATGTTGAATAAAGTATGTATAGATGCAAAAACATTTCTCTATAAATGTTTATATGCAATGAGTGTATATATGACTAGGTAATATCCATATCATTGTGCAAACAAAGCATTTATTTGTTTTTATTTGGTAAGCTACCATGTACTCAATCGAGCCCCCGTTTGCACCCTCCACCACACTAATACTTACAACCTGAAATCGTTTGTATTGGTAGGTTACACATATACCCAATGGGTTTAACTTTTGAACCCTTGAACCCCCAACCTTACTCTCATCTCTGTTCTGAAGTGGGGAGATGGCATTTGAGTTAGAGTTAGAGCTAATTGGCATAGCACAACGGATGCATTCCCCTTCATGAAAATTTCTATACAATATCTGGGTGAAAGACCATGTAATGATATATGCTTATAGGGTCAAGCACTTCTGTTCAAAATATTGAAACATTCTGCAATCATCAGTGTATTTTCCTCTTCTTCAAAGCTCCATTATTTTGCCTTTCATGTTCTAATAATCTCCTCATGTTGTTTGTTCCCTCTCTCCATCTCATTACTCTTTGGCCAATAGCATATGGATCCACTCATGCTATCTTTTCTGTACAATAATTTTCTCAAACCAACAGTTACAGTTCGGCTCTCTCAAGCTCTTGTTGGCCAATAGCTTATGGATCCACTCCTTATACCATCTTTTCTGTACACTTATTTTCTTAATTAATCAGTTACATTTTCTCTCACTTACTCTCTCTGCATTTTACATTTGTGCCCTTGTGCATGGTTTTCTTTTTCAACTTTCCCTTTCCATTCTGTTATAAAATTTTATGAATTTGTAAACTTTGTTTAAACGGAGTTCAGAATTTTGCATGTTTTTTTTTTTTTTTTTTTTTTTTTTTTTTTTTTTGTGCTGGGGTTTTACTCAAAAGTAGAGCTGCAAACTCTTGGACTTTAGCGCTTATTGCTTTATGCTATAAGAAAACTCTAGGACTCCTGCTCGTGAATTCATATTCGTCGTTTCTGCTTATTGCTTTGGATTTGAATGTCTTCATATTTTTGTCTTGGCTTTCTACTTTCCCTAAGTTGGAATTTCCTAAACTCTCTGTGAGTGAAATGAGATTTTTAGTGTGATAAATAAGATTTTACCCTGAATCTTATTAAAAATATGCAGAAGCGAACTATGGAGGCAGAGCAAGAAACTGAGAGGGCCTACAAACAGATTGATAAATTGAAGAAAAATCATGAAAAGGAAATAAGCGCTCTCAATGAGCTCCTTGCGAATTCTCGTTTACATAGGGAAGCAAGACAACAACCAGTTTACGATGAGGCATTTGAAGGATATGCATGCGATCATAGTGGTGAAGACGGTGAGTTGCCAAAACTCACAGAAACCTCATCATGGTTCTCTGGTTATGATCGATGCAACATATAGAATGCCTAAAAGTGTATTTAGTACTAACAGTTTCTGTTATATAGCTCCAAAGTAATAGCATAATTTTACTGGTCATCTGGTTGGTAAAGTCTGTGCCAATTTGATTACCAATGTATGCGTTCTCTTATTGACCTTTTCAATTCAGATTCCTGAGTTCATAAGATGTGAAGGAATGGTTATATTCTTTTATTCATGCCTACTTGCAGTACAAATTATTTTCACCCTTTTCTTGGTATCGAGTCCTTATATCCTTCCCTTTCTATCCCACCTGTTGCTTTCTTTGCTTTTGCTGATTGCCAAATCCGTTTACCCTTCATCTTTTTGGCTACGAAATGAGACACGCACATGCAGGTTTTTCATACATTATGCTAATGGGTTTTTATTTTTATTTTTTTTTTTTTTTTAATCCATTTTACTCACATTCTATCCATAATAATTCCAAATTCATAATGGTTGGATAGGGTGGGACCCCAATTGCAGGGACAATGGACCTGTAGGAAGATCTCAAAAATAATAGTAACAAAGTGTTGAAGCTTTAGATTTTATTAATTTGTTTGGTTTGCGTGTCAAGAGGATAGGGGGCAATCGTGAAGTGTATGTCCATGGTCCTTTGGTGTCATATGGAAGGCGAAAACAGAAACTTTACAAGTACTTCACTTAGCAGCCTCCTGATATAGTAGTCTAGTAGTAGTGTATGTCAGGACAATAGGTCATGGAGACCATTAAACAAGAAGCTTGTGCCCTTGTCTTCTCTGATATGTATCTATCCCTACCAGTGGACCATTTCTATTCAAAATGCCAGTTTAACTGGGGATGGATAGATACCAGTAGTAGTAGGCTTTTCAAACCCAGCCATTAATTGCCCAATTGGAATTTTGAGAGAGAAGCTGAAACAAGTTAGCTATCGCAATTTTAATAAAGGAAAATGGGATTGAAAGTGACATCTAGGTAAAACCAAGTACCATTTCATTTTAGAGCAGTGATGGTTGCACATAAGTGTGTGTGAGGTGTGCAAATAACTGAAACCGTGAGTGAAAAAATAAAAAACACGATCTCAATTGTTGTCACAATTGTGTCCGTACATACTGATGGTCAACAAGTATTTGCTTTCATATATTTATATATTGTAAAGAGAGAAGAAAGAATAGTAGCATACAATACAACAACTAAAAAGAACTGAAATGAAAACATAGGGCTGGCCCACAGAAGAGAAAACCAAGTGAGATGGAAAAATGAAATCAGATGTCTGGAGGCTAGCTAAGACCTGCAGACTTTTCTCCAAGACTATGCTTACCAAACATACTTTGAAAATTTGGAAGTAAGAACACGTAAATTCGGTTGGAATGAATGGTTTTCAGGTTCCCAAACACAAGCTCAAATTGTGGAGACGTATATACAAGTTGGTTTACATTTTGGGATTGATGGGGTTGGTGAAACAAAATGATAGTTCTTCACATTCTCTATCTCACCACACATCAAAGCAAAAGCAAAGGTCTTACTATTTTATTATTATACCAACCGCTTATTAGTTAAAGCAAAATCCCTTCTTCTTGAGGTTAAAAAGAAAGGAGGAAGGAAGGGACCGGTAGTAGAGTGAGTGATGATTGAAAATAAACTGTGACAGCCTGGTAATCGGACCCAGTCCCAAAAATGATCATTAACCCACAAAACAAACATATTCCATCAATCTTTCCTAATCACACTTTCCTAACTGGGCCCCATTTCTCTTCATTACTTGTGGAAACAGAAGTGCTAGTTTGTGAATTGTGAGTGAAGAAGTCAGTTGCTAGTCACAGTCTCATATATATTATGACCACGTGTCTGGTCTGGCACTTCGGCCTTCTTTGCAAACACCTTCATCTCTATTTGATTTTCTAAATTAAAAAAAACTGGGATCAAATTTTTGTGAAAAAAAAAAAAAACATTAATAAATACATTTGGTTGTTATTTATGCAAAGCTAGAAGTTTCTGGTAAAATAAATTAACACCTTATGCTCTTTTGTCATAAAGATAACTTTAGTTTACCATTCGAATGGGAACTTATTAAAGTCACATTCTTACTACTAGGTCTAGAAGAATTTCTTCCAACTTGTGATCATCATTTTACTGATAATGAGACTAGTTAATCTAATAATTTCAAGAATGTCACCGTCAATCTGATACTGAAAAGATGCAGGCAGATACCTAACAACCTTTTGATCTTATTGGTTGCTTGAGAATTATATCATAGTAATTATATTCCCAAGTACTGTGTTTGGCTTGTAGGAAAAAAAGTAAAGAAAATCAAAAGAAATGAGTGAAGTTCTTGCGGTTGGTTAGTGAAAAGATGAAAAGAGGTTGTGGTTGGATGCAAGGACTTTCTAATTTCTATGGGACCAAAATCTTCACCTTTTGGCTGAAAGAGAGAGTAAAGGGGTAAAAAGTCACACCAATACATATTATATTTTTCTTTGAATGGGCTAGCAGATCATACAAATTACATTTATATTCTCATCCCTACTATCAAATGTTATAAATGCAGCTAATAAAACAAATTTCACTATATATATATATATATATGTAATTATTAAGTTGAAACTTTTACTAGTTTTTATTTCGACTCACCGTTTAACATGGTCTGCCTACTAATATTAATTTGTCACCAAAAACACTCTGTGAACTTTTTGTGTCTCTAGTTTTATTGTTTTCTCTTAACCCTATTGTTTTTTCACTAGCATCTTCCTTTAGGTTTTCATCGCCCTTTTTCTTTTCAATTCCCTTTTCCGCTTACATACCATACCACGTTGACTAGCCAGCTGAACTACTGGTGGATAGCTGTAATTTTACAACCCAAATAAAACTACACAAACAAATACTGTATTATTCATATATGTTCTTTTCTTCTTCTTTTTTATTCCTTTGTTTTATTAAATTTTATTATTTTAGATAATTCAATAGTTATAATATTAAGAGAAAATATTAATTTGAACTTAGATTTTCTTTCAAAAAGAAGAATAAAAAAATTTCACCAAACGTTATAAGGCTTTTAATTAATATTCATATATTTTACACACATATATAAAATAATGCACAAATGAATTTCAGAAGTCCAATTTAAGTGAATGAAAATTTATACGTGATATGACAGTAGATCCTTCACGTCTTTAGACAGTATGAAGATTTATGTAAATAGTTATCCCCTATAAATACTCTCTCCTAGTCCCTACTACATTGAATTTAACAATATAGTGGACTTGCATTAAAGTTAACATAATGCGTAACAAAATTTGTTATACGGATATACTGTTAGCTATCAATTCATAGTAAAATCTTTTAAGGATTAAGGTATACTTTGTCCATGCATTTTTTTTTTTTTTTAAATTTAGAAAATCATACTTTGTCCATGCATAGACTTAGAGTGAGTTTGGTTTGTCGTCTTAAAATTTAATTTATGGTTTAAAAAGTACTGATACTTTACTCTTATGAAGAGGCATACTCCGTTAGTATTTTTCAAAACATTTTTCTCAAAATTTACCCATTTAAGTTACATGCTTCTACTTCTGTTCCTTGCTGTTTAAGACAATGATCCTTACATGTATTTTTCAAATTAGTAGTTATACCGATGTTTATTTATTTATTTTTTCCTATGGCTAAAAAAAAAAAACAAGTATTTAAACCATTATATGTAGTGCCATAGTAAATTAACTTATGCTAATAATGTCGATTTGGCTTCAAAATCGATATGCTAGTTTAGTGATAACGGCATCTTTTGTGGTGTATCTTGTCTCATATAAATAAAATGTCACTTTTAAAAGTTTAATTCGGCAAATCAAATTCATTCATTCAACATCTTTTAATTAAAATAGAATTTGTTGTAAACAAGTTATCACATTTATGTGGTGGCATAATTTCATGGATTAAAGACAAAAATACATTTTTGGCCCTTAAAGTTTAGAATTATTTTTATTTTTGTCCATTGCATTTTAAAATTTTCCTTTTGAATATTAATATTTGATTTCGTTTTTCTTTTGGTACATAATACATTTTTATTAGTAATTTGATCATTATGTACTAAATTAAGGACAAAGTTTAGTTATAAAATTGGTTATAGCCTTAGGCTACAACCTTACTCAATATCTTTTTATTGGAGATGAATTTTGACAAATCCACCATTGGATCAATTTTTCTTCCTATATTCTACATGCTTGTAAAATTTCTAGAAAATTAAAGATTAATAGTTATATCATCAATAAATTATTTAAATTGCAATTTTTTATAGTTTAAAATTATCCATAAAATATAAGCTTATAGATTATAAAGTAAAGAATATCCAATTAACACAAAATTTGACATGTGTATTAAGAGTGTAAAGAACATGCAATTCAACAGTTAGATTTCTATGTAGTGTAGGGATAAGGGCCCAGAATCTATATTGGGCATTGGGCTTGGTCCGAAGACATTAAATGGTTTGAGAAGGGACAAATAGTTATGAGGGGTTCCAATTTTAAAATCTTATAAGTAAGGAACGAATGGAAGGTGGTTTAAGGAGGAACTCCTCCTCAGATATGATGAATGCAGCTCAAATCTGTATTCCCACAATCAAGGTGATCTTCCAGGAGGCTTTAGCGATAAGGACGTGCATCATACACGTATAAGAGTGATGGGGATTTAGAAATATCTAAGGAAAAGCTGCTACCACCGCATTAAATGTATTGCAACTACTTTTCTGGCCGCATTTATGTGGAGAAGACCTCTGAACAATGCTGTCTTGGCTACCACGACTCAGAAAGCCAAAAAGGGTGTCTGATGAGGCAGACACTCAAGTAAGGGCTCAGATGATTAACAAGTGTAGGATCAAGATGATCCAAAGGAAGCTATATAATGTGAGAGACCCTCTATGAGAGGGGGATCAAAAAAATAGAGAAAGAATACTGTAGCAATCAAAATTGTACTTGTACCAAATTGTTATCAATTTATATAACAAAATACCTCCCCAGACAGTGAATTCATTTAGCTTTATTTTCCTTGTTCTTGCTTGATCATCTTTTAAATCCATACTAGCTGTTGTCAAATTCATTAGGGTTTAGTTTTCCAACCCACTCTCTACAATTTTATTGTACTGGACTCACTGGGCCTAGATCCCAGACATCTTGGGCTTGGGTTTGAGCCGTAAAACGTGTCCCTACAATTGGCGGCCATATGTGGGAAGAACTGGTGCAATAGTGAGTCTAACGCTTAGCCATGGTAGGTTTAGGTCCACACCAGGCAGAGTTTTTGGGATCCCAACATGGCGATCCTTTTGTCAACCTTGCGCGGAGAGGTGACCGTGAAGGAAGTGTGCATACCACACATACTGATAGAAGTCAACCTCGAGGTGGAAGCCATATCTCCCATGCAAAGAGTAACAAGGGCATGCAACTGGAGATTGAACAGTTGAAGAGGGAGTTGCGCCATGCACGGCGAAGGTGAACCCCCTCTAACTCAGATGTTTCTTCTGACGACAAAAGGGACGTTAGTTATAGGCGAAGGTCTCGAACCCTACCTAGCGAATCTTTCTCCTATGAGGAGGAACACCATCGTGAATGGAGGGTTAGAAGTCCGCCTTGTAAAGGCGTGAGAAATGACGTTATGAGCAGCGCCTTAAACCAAATCTCCAAGTCGCCCTTCATGTGCAAAATCGAGGGGGCTAAACTTCCTTGACGATTCACTCAGCCCGCTTTCACCATGTACAATGGTAAAATAAACCCCGTGAAACATGTGAGCCACTTCAATCAGAGAATGGCTATTCATTCCAGGGACGAAACCTTGATGTGCAAGGTTTTCCCATCCAGTCTGGGACCCGTTGCGATAAGATGATTCAACAACCTGAGGGCAGATTCCATAAGTTCCTTTAAGGAGCTCACTTAAGCGTTTGGTTCCCGATTCGTCACCTGTAGCAAGGTTCCTTGGCCCTTGGCTTCCCTGCTGTCCTTAAGCATGCGAGAGGGAGAAACCTTGAAAATGTACTTGGATAGATATTGAGAGATGTTCAATGAGATAGATGGTGACTTTAACAATGTGGCCATCAGTACTTTTAAGATCGGCCTCCCAGCTGAGCACGGTTTGAGGAAATCTCTGACTGGCAAACCTGTCACCAGTGTGCACCAATTTATGGATCGGATTGATAAGTATAAAAGGGTTGAAGAAGATCAGCAGTAGGGGAAAGGAAAGAATAAGGTTATCCCTCAGGAGAGTAGGGATTTTAGGTCGGACCGGTACAATAACAATCGACCACGGAGAGATTTTGCTGGACAGTCAGGATCTGCCAATCCTTATGCAGTCAATGTTGTGTTCTAAGAGCCGGTGCTTCAAGTTCTGGATAAGATTAAGAATGAGCCATTCTTTAAATGGCCAAATAAAATGGAAGGAAACTCCGTAAGGCGCAATCAAAACCTCTATTGCCAATACTACCAAGACCATGGACACACCACCGAAGATTGTAGAAGTTTGTGGGACCACCTGGACCAGCTCATCCATGAAGGAAAGTTAAAGCAACTTTTACACCACTCTAGTGGCCAGGGGGGCCAGACAAACTTAGAATCCTGGGGAGATGATTCTTCAAGACCCCCATTGGGAAAGATAAATGTCATCTTCGCTGCTCTAGGGAGGATTGGTTCCCACCCTTCCTGAGTGATGTGTGTGGTTCGGATATCTGCCGAGGGCACTAATCCAGAGCCAAAGAAGGCTAGAATAGAAATCCAACTGGTTCTAGGCTTCTCAGACGAGGATAAGATCGGAACCATTTAACCCCATGATGATGCTTTGGTGGTCACACTCAGGATTAGGGGGTATGATGTGAAGAGGGTGTAGGTAGACCAGGGCAGCGGTGTTGAGATTATGTACCCTAACTTGTACAAGGGGCTAAATTTGAGACCCAATGACCTAACAACCTATAATTCACCCCAGGTAAGTTTTGATGGAAAGGTTGTCATTTCGAAGGGTCAGATTAGACTACCTGTATAGATTGGTTTAGAAGTGGTGGAGGTGGATTTCATCGTGGTGGACTCTTATTCACCCTACACAGCCATTGTGGCTAGACCCTGGCTTCATACCCTAGGAGCCATTTCTTCTGCTCTGCACTAGAAGGTGAAATATTCGTTTGAGGGCCAGGTTAAGGAGATCCTAGGAAGTCATTCTGTGGCTAGACAATGCCTAGTCGTCGCCATTCGGCATCAGCCCGAGGTTAAGTCCTCGACCCATGTTGAAGGGGGCTTATAGGAATTAAAAGCTTCGGCGTTACCTGTTGATGGATCAGCCGAGGAGAAGAAATGTGAAGATTTGGTAAAGGTTGTTATTGGTGACGATCTGGAGAAGTTCTTCCTGGTCGAGGCTTAGCTGCCCACTCTAGAGAAGGAAGAGCTAATAGAGTTTCTTAGAAGAAACGTTGATGTGTTCGCCTGGAATGCTTACGAGTCCCCAGGGGTGGACCTAAGCTTCATCTGTCATCATCTAAACGTCAATCCCTTTGTCATCCTTAAAAAGAAACCACCTCAGCGCGCATCCAAGGATCATGTTGATGCCATCAGAGACGAGGTGACAAAACTTAAGCAAGTAGGGGCTATCATGGAGGTGTTCTACCCAGAGTGGCTGGTTAATACTGTGGTGGTAAAAAAGAAGAGTGGAAAATGGCGAGTGTGCGTAGACTTCATAGATCTAAATAGGGCATGCCCAAAAGATCCTTTCCCCATGCCTAGGATAGATCAGCTGATGGACGTTACCGTGGGCCATCCTCGGATAAGCTTCTTAGATGCTTTTCAGGGATACCACCAGATACCATTAGCCCTGGATGACTAGGAGAAGAAAGCTTTTGTCACTCCCATTGGGAACTACCACTATAAAGTGATGCCCTTTGGCTTGAAAAATGCAGGATCCACTTATCAAAGAATGATGACTAGGATGTTTGAACCACAATTGGGTAAGAGTATTGAGGTCTATATAGACGACATGGTGGTGAAAAGTAAGGTAGTATTCGAGCATATGGGAGATCTCGGGAATATTTTTGAAATCCTGAGGAAGCACTATCTGCGACTCAATGCTTCCAAATGTTCTTTTGGTGTCAGATCAGGCAAGTTTTTGAGCTACATGGTTACTCATCGGGGAATTAAAGTCAATCCTGACCAGATTAAGGTGATTAACAACCTCTAGCCACCTTAAAATCCTAAAGAGGTCCAAAAACTAACGGGGATGACTGCTGCCTTAAATCGATTTATCTCTTGGTCAGCGGATAGATGCAGACCCTTTTTCCTACTGATGAACAAGTGGAAGGGATTTGAGTGGATGAAGGAATGTGCCCTGGCCTTCAAGCAGCTTAAGGAATATCTCTCTTGGCCACCTATCTTGTCTAGTCCTGAGATGGATGAGGTCCTATTTGCCTACATCGCTTTAGCCCCCTATACGGTAAGCCTGGTACTGATACGAGTTGACAGTGGCATCCAAAGACCAGTCTATTATGTAAGCAAATCCCTGCATAAGGCTGAGGTCCGTTATCTACCCCTGGAGAAGGCCATTTTGGCGGTAGTGCATGCTACCCGTAAGCTTCCCCATTAATTCCAGGAACACACAGTAATTGTCCTAACTCAGCTCTTGCTTAGAGCTCTGCTTCGAAGTGCTGATTATACGGGGAGGATTTTTAAATGAGGGACAAGGCTGGGGGCCTTCGACATTAAATACATGCCTCGCACCTCTGTCAAGGGTCAAGTCCTCGATCTGGTAGTCGAGTTTGCTGAATCCACGTTAGAAGAAGTGGCAAAAATGCAACACATGGATGGAAAATTGGTTAGCATTATCTCTCAACAAGGTCCCCTATCCTAGGAAGTGTACGTTGATGGTGCAGCAAATCAGAAAGGTTCTAGAGTGGGGCTAGTACTGGTATCCCCCGAAAAGATCACTATTGAGAAGTCATTGAGGCTGGACTTCTCGGCCATAAATAAAGAAGCTGAATATGAGGCTCTGCTGATGGGAATGGCCATGGATCAAAAAATGGATGGAAAGGCAGTAGAGATGTTCTCGGACTCAAGATTAGTTGTCGGCCAAGTGAAGGGAAAATTCGAAGTGAGAGATGAAAGAATGTTGGGGTACTTGAGTTAGGTTAGACACCTACAATCAGGGTTTGAATCTTTCAACTTGTTGCACATCCCTAGAAGTGGAAACATACATGCTGATTCCCTAGCCACACTTGCGACTTCCTCGGCACAGAGCCTACCTCGGGTCATCCTTGTAGAGGATTTGTACAAACCTGCAGGGGTAAAGGAAGAAGTAGTCCATGTGCACCAAGTCAGAGTAGGGTCTAGCTGGATGGACCTCGTGGTACAATTCTTGAAAGAGGATATCCTGCCCGAGGAGAAATCAGAAGCAGACAAAGTACGTAGAAAGGCTCCTCGGTTCTGGCTGTTTGAGGACCAAAAGTTTTATAAACGCTCATTTTTTGGGCCATACCTGCTATGCATACACCCTGAGGCACCAGAATTACTCCTTGAGGAGTTACATGAGGGGATTTGTGGGAGCCACACTGAAGGTAGATCTTTAGCGCACAGAGCCATCACTCAAGGCTATTGGTGGCCAAATATGCAAACGGAAGCACAAGAATATGTAAAGAAGTGCGACCAGTGCCAAAGATTCGCACCAAACATACACCAACCGGGGGGAGTTCTTAATCCACTGTCCAGCCCTTGGCCATTCGTTCAATAGGGCTTAGACATTGTGGGCCATTTCCCTAAGGCTGCAGGAAACAAGAGATACCTGCTGGTCGGCACAAACTACTTCACTAAGTGGGTCGAAGCTGAGCCTCTAGCAAACATCAGAGACGTGGATGCCAAGAAGTTTTTATGGAAGAACATCGTCACACGATTTAGAGTCCTTCGTACCCTAATCTCGGACAACGACCTTTAGTTTGATAGCAAATCTTTCAGGAGATACTGCTATGACTTGGGAATTACAAATAGATATTCTACCCCAGCCTATCCCCAAGGAAATGGATAAGCTAAGGTTGTTAACAGGTCATTGTAAGCGGGCTCAAGAAAAAGTTGGACGATGCGAAGGAAAAATGGGTACAAGAACTGCCATATGTCTTGTGGACATACTGAACCACACCTCGCAGGTCGATAGGGGAAACTCCTTTCTCAATGACATATGGAGCCGAAGCTGTTATCTCTTTAGAGACTGGCTTCCCGACGTTGAGGACAAGTACTTTTGATTTGAGTAATAACAACGGATTGCTGGAAAAAAGCCTAGACTTGATTAAAAAGAGGAGAGAAAATGCAATGGTCCAACTGGCTTACTACCAACACAAGCTCAAGTAAGGTTATGATGCCAATGTAAAGCAGAGGTCATTAGTGCCTGGCGACTTGGTATTAAGAAAGGTTCTGGGTACTGCAAAGAACCCAGCATGGGGGAAGCTAGGACCCAATTGGGAAAGACCTTATCGCATCACCTCGGTGGCTGATATAGGAACATATTTTCTCGAGGACCTAGATGAGCATGCAATACCCCGTCTGTGGAATGTAAACAACCTAAAAAGGTATTATTATTAATGAAAGTTTCCTTTGTCATATGCTTATTTGTTGTATAAATACATCGTGCTTCCCATTATGACATCTTTTATAAGTGTTTAAACAGAATCTTAGTCATGCCTGAAGACCTCAGACTAGATGCTTTGGGAAAATTAATACACTATGACATCTTTTATAAGTGTTTAAACAGAACCTTAGTCATGCCTGAGTCATCAGACCAAATGCTTTGGGAAAATTAATACACTATGACATCTATTATAAGTGTTTAAACAGAACTTTAGTCATGCCTGAAGTCCTCGGACCAGATGTTTTGGGGAAATTAACACTATGACATTTTTTAATAAAGTATTAAACAAAACCTTAGTCATGCCTGGCCCCTTAGACCACATGTTTTGGCTAAATTAATACTTGCTAGCATCTTTCTAAGTGTTTAAATAGAACCTTAGTCATGCCTGAAGTCCTCAGACCAGATGCTTTGGAGAAATTAACACTATGACATCTTTTAATAAAGTATTAAACAGAACCTTAGTCATGCCTGGCCCCACAGACCATATGCTTTGGCTAAATTAATACTTACTGGCATCTTTCTAAGTGTTTAAATAGAAACTTAGTCATGCCTGAAGTCCTCGGACCAGATGCTTTGGGGAAATTAACATTATGACATCTTTTAATAAAGTATTAAACAGAACCTTAGTCATGCCTGGACCCTCAAACCACATGCTTTGGCTAAATTAATACTTTATGGCATCTTTCTAAGTGTTAAACAGAACCTAAGTTATGTCAGGTCTCTCGGACCACATACTTTGGTAAAATTAACACTCACTGGCATCTTTCTAAATGTTAAACAGAACCTAAGTTATGTTAGGTCCCTTAGACCACATACTTTGGTAAAATTAACACTCAACGGCATCTTTGCAAGTGTTAAACAGAACCTATGTTATGTCAGGTCCCTTGGGCCACATACTTTGGTAAAATTTACACTTACTGCCATCGTCATAAGTGTTAAATAGAACCTAAGTTATGTTAGGTCCCGCGGACCACATACTTTGGTAAAATTAACACTCAATGACACCTAAGTGGAAAAATCCCTCAGACTACATACTTTGGTGGCTTAGAGTGAGTTGAAACCCTTAATTGTTTATCTAAGTGGTAAGTAGGATGAGAATTGCCTGTCCCTTTGACTTTTTACAAAATATACTATGTACCCCCACTATGTCCAACTTTCATTATAGAAGGTTCAATTCTCAATAAAAATGTGTGTTAGACCTCTTTATTGCTGGTATTTAATCAAATTACTTAGATTGTTGGCAGTATACTATTGTGAAATTTTTTTGTAGATAGAATGACAGCAGCCCAATGCCATTGGCAGTAGTGATAAACTTCAAAGCCTACTAAGTGAAAATGCAAGGGATAAAGAAAAAAACATTTTCATTAAACAGAAATGGGAATACATCATGTTTGATGGCAGATTGCCATTACAAAAAATATATATATGCAAAGAAAATCCTACATCTAGGCCTCGGCTTGGGGAGGATCTTTGTTGGGATCAGCAGCCTTGGAGTGGACACCATCAATTTTAGACTTAGCCTTCGTGTCCTTGGCCTAGGAGACCATGTCCCTAATTGTAAGGTCATCCTCGGAGGGCTTGGCCTTCATTGGTGGCTGAGCCTCCTTACCCACTCTAGCTCCTTTAGAAACTTTAGCATCAAGAAGGGGAGCTTGGGTGGTACGTAGCTGCTCGGGAGGAGGGTCCGACTTTTGAATTTCTCGAATATCCTCTACGAAGAAGATATTCTCGGCCCTTCTTAGCTTAGAGTCTACAGGGACTCCTGCTTGGTCCATTGCCACTCCCCATGACTCGGTGCAGTAGTCCTTGCACACTATGACCACCTCCTCGGCCAGCCGAGTCTCTGTGTCCTGCACCCCCCATTCGTAGGATGCCTTCACAGCGACCTCAGTTGCTTCCCTGGCCACTCGAGCCGCATCCTTGGCTTTCTGCAGCTCCACCTTAAGCTCCAAAACAACTTGTTTTTCGATGGCTAGGTTTATCTTTGTTATGTGCAATTTTTGTTGCAGGTCCTCGGCCTGCCTTTCCGTGGTCTTTAGACCCGCCTCGGCACTCTGGCGAGCCTGGATAGCTTCTATAAGCTTCTCGGACAACTCCGCCTGTTCTTCTTTAAGGGCTCCAAGAGCCTTCTCAGCTTCAAGACGGGAGTGGGCCTCAGCCTTGACCTCGTTGCGGGTGTTCCTGACCTACTCCTTAGCTACATAAATTTGCTGCATAACCTGCATAAAAGTGGCAAAGGGGTTACAAAAATATATACATATATGAATAAACATATAGCTTAGTATTTAGTGAGGAGAGATGTTGGTTGGCTTACCATTGCAAGGTCCCTCTTCAATGACATGAAGAGGTCCGGTTGCCTGGTATGCCTGAGACCCTTCATGTCTAGGGGGAGCAAGAGAGGTTGCTCCAAAGCCTTGACGAGGTAGGTGGTGTGCCCCCTCTAAGACTCCCAAATTGTGGCATCCTAGGGGATGGGAGCACCCTCCATCTCTAGCCGAGGGGCCCAGGTGCGCGGCCCTCGGCGTACTTCGGCCTCGTCACGGCTCTCCATGGACTTGGCTCTTTTGTCCTGGGGGTCCTTGGCTTTCTTCTGTTGTTTAGCCCCCTTCACCTTCCTCTAGGTCCTTAGCTGGCCTCTTTTTCCTCAGGTTCAGGTTAGCATGCAGTTCGAGGTCAGTGGGGAGCGGGGGAGGAGGAAGGAGGTTGGGAGGAACTTGAGTCTTGGGGACTTCTTTCGAAGTTGATCCCTTGTTCCTGTTCGCCATTAAACCCTTTAAGCCGATCCTCGGCATCAAGTCCATGCCTTCTTCTTCCTCTAAGCTAGTGGTGACTTGGGCAACAATTAATTTTAGAGGATGAGCTGCAGAAAATCTGTCAGACTCGGTTTTAAAATCCAATAGCTGCACACGCCTTTCCGGCGCTCCTTTTTCCTCCTTGAAACAAAAATTTTCTATTTCCTCTTCAAGAGATAAACAGGAGGATGCTATCTCTTCTTCTACTGTAGCTGCTTGGGATGGAATCTGTTGGAGTGGTATTGCGAACGGTGGAGGATTCTACTGGATAGGTAGTACGATTAGGGGAAGGTCGTTTGGGGTAAGGAAATCTGGCTTTGATACGTCGATCTTGGCCAATTATGGGTCACTTGCTCTAATGGCGTGTCCAACTTCTTGGAATATCCTCGATATGGGCTCAAAATCCAGAATCAGGTGGACGGCTCGTAGCTGTCCATCCTCATTTACAAATATTTCCGATCTGAGCAGGTAGTTGAGAGCCGCAACGCTGGTAAGGCTAAGCCGAGGAGTAACTTGATTCTTATCTACAAACATAGCCGAGAAGCAAAACACAGTTAGAAAATCGAATTCTTTCATCAAAAGATAGTAGAATGACAGAGAGATAACGATATGGTCAGGGTTAAAGAATCTAAGTCTCTTGCTAGAAAACCTAACTCTAAGGTATCCCGCCTGGCATTCCCTCTCGGACTGGGCAATGAAGACCATCATGCCACACTCCCAATGCGATGAGGTAATCGTCCTTCATCCCCTTGTTAGATTTGGGGAGGCACGAGATAAGCTTGACGATGGGCGACTTGGACTTGAGGCAAAACCCTCCGTCGGCTTATGAGTGGCATTCGTATAGGTGGACCACATCATGCCAGGTAAGTCCTAATTTGAGATGCTCATTAAGAGCACCGACACAGCCTAGGATCCTAAACATATTAGGTGCACATTGATGGGGACACAACCTATGGTTGAGGAGGTGGTCCCGTGTTATCCTACCCATGGGAAGAGTCATCTCTCCCTTTATGAAAGCTATAATAGGGATGATGACTTCCCCTTCCTTTTTGTGTGACACGATTTGTTTTGAGGAACAATATCGTAGGCAAACTTCCTAGGGTATATGGTACTTATCTTTAAAGGTTTCTATTTTGGCAAGGGAGTCTACTAGGCTCGCGAATCTACCCATTTGGACAACTTAAGAAAAAGCAACTGGAATTTGTAAGTGAAGAAATAAGAACTAAAAGGGCTGAGGAGATTGGCTGAGAAGGGAAAGAAAGTTTAGAGAGATGGAAACTTACAAAAGTAAGTGTGCTAATCCTGATCTTGTAGAAAGGACCTTTAGAAAATTTCTTAAGGAAAAAGTTATGGAGGCTTAGGAATTTAGAGTGTTTTGTGAGTTAGAGCGCCGGGGTTCTCTGGAGCGCTTGAAAATTTGTGAAGTAAAGAAGAAAACGAGTTCCCTCAAGGCTTTATATAGAGGGAGAAAATGAGGGGAATAATCTCGCTTAAAATTCTAGAAGAAATGTCCACCGTAGGATGTACACCTCACCGTTGGATACGGGAAAACAAAGCGCCGCCTGGAGCAATAAATGACGATTCGCGGACCTCGAAGCTTCAGAAGCAGTTATGAAGCGTGTAAAATGGCACTCCCACACGTGTAAGCTAGAGAAATAAATGGTCTTGTCTCTTAAAAATCAAAACCCCACTTTTTCTCCTTGGATGAGAGGGAAAAACCGGAGTTTTAAAGGGCTATTGTAGGGATAAGGGCCCAGAATCATATATTGGGCCTTGGGCTTGGTCCAAAGACATTAAATGGTCTGAGAAGGGACAAATAATTATGAGGGGTTCCAATTTTAAAGTCTCATAAGTAAGGAAAGAATGGAAGGTGGTCCGAGGAGGAACTCCTCCTTGGATATGATGAATGCAGGTCAAATCTATATTCCCACAATCAAGGTGATCTTCCAGGAGGCTCCAGCGATAAGGACGTGCATCATACACGTATAAAAGTGATGGGGACTTAGAAATATCTTAGGAAAAGCTGCTACCACCGCATTAAATGCACTGCAGCTACTTTTCTGGACGCATTTATGTGGAAAAGACCCCTAAACAGTGCTGTCTTGGCTACCACGACTCACAGAAAGCCAAAGAGAGTGTCTGATGGGACAAACACTCAAGTAAGAGTTCAGATGATCAACAAGTGTAAGATCAAGATGGTCCAAAGGAAGCTATATAATGTGAGAGATCCTTCATGAGAGGGGGATCAGAAAAATAGAGAAAGAATACTGTAGCAATCAAAATTGTACTTGTAACCAACTGTTATCAATTTATATAACAAAATACCTCCTCGGACAGTGAATTCATTCAGCTCTATTTTCCTTGTTCTTGCTTGATCATCTTTTGAATCCATACATCTTGGGCTTGGGCTGTAAAACGTGTCCCTACATGTAGTAATGTTTATTTTATTGAGTAAAGTTGTAACTTTATGCTACAACCAATTTTGTAGTTAAACTTTGTACCTAAATTAATAGTTAGGTTACTAAGCACTTGTTTTACACTTAACAATCATATTACTAATGGAGATAAACGGCAAGGCCAATACGAAAACGAAATCAAACACGAAGAATTAAATTGAAAATTTTGAAATTTAAAGGAGTAAAATAAAAATAACCTTAAATTTTAAGAGTCAAAATTCTATTTTAATCTAATCAAATGCTATATAATTATGGTCAAAATGAATGAAAAATTAAAAAAAAAAACCAATAGATTCCCCCCACTAAAAAAAGAAAAAAGAAAAAAAAGAAATACCCCATTCTTAGTTTTTACTGGTCCCATACCTTGTACTAGAGCATCTTTTTTTTTTTTTTTTTTTGATAAACACACTGCAAACTTTTATTAATAAAACATCACAAACCAATTACATTTTGGATAAGAGCTTGCTGAATACAGCAAGGAATCTCTTCAATCCAAATTACATCATTGACAAAGCTTAGAGCTTGTCTTGCTAGAATATGTGCCGGCTTATTGCCTGATCTACAGACATGAGAAAAATTAACAACATCAATTTCAGAGCCTAAGACATTAATGCCTTCCACAATAGCAGCAACAGATGTGGGTGGTTCTGAAATTCCTTTGAGAGCATTAGAAATAGTCAAGGAGTCACCCTCCAACAACCCATCTTGTAGCCCCAGGTGTCTAGCCAACAACATACCTGCTTCATAAGCTTTAGATTCAACTTCAAGCACTTGCAATGGAGCTTTAATTTTTCTGCATAACGCTGCCATTAATCTTCCTTGCGAGTCTTTTATGACAACACCAATGCCAGCTCGGTTCTTTGTGGAATAAAAAGCACCATCCACATTTATTTTAAAAGAACCCGATGATGGAGGCAGCCAAGCCGATTGCATTTGAGTTTCAGATAAGTGCAGAAACCGGCGAGAAACAGCCCGACCGTTTGATTCAATTGCAGACCAATACTCCTGGAGATAAGTTGCTGCCCAAAGTGCCACAGCCGAACCTGTTTTAGCTTCACCCCCATGAGGAATTTCATTCCTATTACTCCATAATGCCCAAGCAATCATAACCAATCTTGAACATTTCTCCTCACCTGCTGCATTAGTCATCATCTCAAACCAAAACAGATCCTGAAATGAATCAATATGGACATCCAAAGGCAGCAAATGTATTTTTGAAGCAGCCCAAGCTTCTTGTGCTTTCTGACAGCCCAAAAAATATGTCCATTAGTCTCAGCCTTTTCCTTATAGCACACACACATGTCTTCATCAATTACATTACGCCTCCTTAATTTAACTTTGGTCGGTAAAGTGTCACGATAAGCACGCCAACAAAAACGGCGCACTTAATGAGGAATGGGCAAAGACCAAAGTTTCTTCCAAAACTTTCTCAACGAACTACCATCAAAAGTAGTTCCGCAATTTGTAGATTTGAACAAACGTGTTGCTAATTTATACGCACTCTTCACAGTGAAATTTCCATTTGTAGTTTCAGCCCAAACAATTTTGTCTGCTGGTAGATTAGCACTCAAAGGAATACTTTTGATTAATTCAGCTTGATGAGCAATAAAAAGGCTATCAATTACCTCAGATTTCCACTTGGCAGTAGATGAATTGATCAAATCAGCAACCTTTGTATCAACACTCAAAAACATCCTTGGAGAAATTACACTATGAGATGAACCCCATGGCAGCCACCTATCTTGCCAAACCTTGATGTTTGCTTCATTGCCAACTCTCCATCTTAAACCTTCAATGACCAATCTTTGGGCTGAAATCAAACTCCTCCATGTATAAGAAGGATTGTGTCCAATCAAAGTATGAACAAAGTCACCTGTTGGGAAATATTTAGCCTTAAGGACCCTATAAAGGAGAGAATTACCACCCATTTAGAGATGCCACCCCTGTTTCGCAAGCAAAGCCTTATTAAACCATTTTAAATTCTTGAAACCCATTCCACCATCACATTTAGGCTCACACATTTTCTCCCAACTAAGCCATGCAATTTTCTTTTCCTCCTTTTTTTGACCCCACCAAAAATTCCTAATCATCCCCATCAGATCATCACAAAGCAAATCTAGAATTTTGAAACAACTCATAGTGTAAGTTGGAATTGCTTAAGCCAAAGCTTTTATTAAAACTTCTTTCCCCACCTTGGAGAGCAATTTTTCATTCCAACCTACTAATACTTTTCCCAATTTCTCCTTAATAGCATTGAAAGTAGTTCTTTTATTTCTCCCCACCAAAGAAGGCAATCCAAGATACTTCTCATGTTGCTTAATTATTTGGGCTCCAAACCTATTTTTTATCTCCTTTTGAACTTCCCTTGGAGTATTGCCACTAAAAAACAAAGATGTTTTAGCATGGTTTAATTGTTGACCAGAAGCTTTCTCATACACAGCAAGCAATCTTTGTAGTTCATCACAATCCTTTAATGTCGCCTTGCAAAAAATTAAACTATCATCAGCAAAAAACAAATGAGACAATCTTGGACTACCTCTATAGATTTTTACTCCCTCCATTTGACCTCTATCCACTGCTGATTGGATCAAAGCAGACAAGCTTTCTGCACACAAAAAGAAAAGGTAAGGTAACAAAGGGTCTCCTTGACGGATCCCCCTTGATGGAATAATGTGTCCCCTCGGTGTCCCATTAATTTTAATTGAATAAGTAACCATAGAAACACATCTCATGATCAAACCCCTCATCTGGTCAGCAAAGTCCAATTTCTCCATAACTTTGTCAAGCCAAACCCACTCTACCCTATCATAAGCTTTACTCATATCTAATTTAAGAGCCATCTTCCCAACCTTACCCCTTTTTTTTTGGCTAATATGATGCATGGCTTCAAAAGCCACCAAGACATTATCAGTAATCAACCTCCCATGGACAAAAGCACTCTGTGTATCACTAATAATTGAAGGTAAAAACCATTTCAACCTATTTGCAATAGCTTTTGAAGCAATCTTGTACACTACATTGCATAAACTAATAGGTCTATAATTTGTTATCTTTTTTGGCTCTTTAATTTTTGGGACAAGAGTTATATGGGTTTCATTAAAGTTAGGTGGAGAAATACCAAAGTTTAGAAAATCAAGTACCGTTTTGGTGACCACCGCACTACTAGTGCTCCAAAAGTGTTGAAAAAACAGAAGATGCATCCTATCATGACCCAGTGCCTTAAGTGGATACATTTGCTTCAAAGCTACATTCACTTCACACTCCACAAAAGGCCAAACCAGACATTCATTCATTTCATGAGTCACCTTAGGCTGCATATCCAAGAGCAAATCAGAAAAATCCACCGGATTACTAGTAGAGAAAAGATCCCAAAAATACCCAATTGCTATCTCCTCCATTTTATCCTCTTCAATTTGCCATACCCCATCATTATCTAGCAAACCCTCCATTAAATTCTTTCTATGTCTAGCCGAAGCCTTGACATGAAAGAAAGCTGTATTCTTATCACCATTTTGGAACCAATTAATCCTTGATCGTTGTCTCCACATGTCATCCTCTCTATCCAACCAACAATTCAATTCAATTCGAGTATGTCTCAATGCTTCCACAACTTCCTTGGATGTGGGCTGCATCTCTAACCATTCTAATTTGGTTTGAAGCTCCCTAATAGTTATTCCCACATGACCAAATTTCATAGCATTCCAAGAAGACAAGTCAACTTTGCACCTCTCTAAAGAATTGTGAAGAACCCAAGTCCTTCAACCACATTGATTCAAACTGATTTTTTTTTTTATGTCTCCTTTTCTTCCGTTGTTGAAACAAATGAAGTGATAGTCGAGAATGATCCGAAACTGAAGAAGATAAATGGTGAAGCTTAGTTGTTGGATAAAGAGACATCCATTCCAAAGTAGCCAAAGCCCTATCTAATCTTTCTCATATTTGAAACCCACCAGTTGTTTGATATAGCCAAGTGAACTTAGATCCAATGAAACCTAAATCACACAATCCACAATGATCAATAGTAGATACAAAATCTACCATATGTTTTCTTGGATGAATAATTCCACCTTCCTTCTCTGAGAGACCCATAATCTCATTAAAATCACCAATGACCAGCCACGATAAAGAAGACCTGCTTTTTAAATGCTTCAATTTTGCCTAAGATTCATGCCTTTTAGCCGTATCTGGATGACCATACAAACCTGTTAAATGCCACCAACTAACTTCCCCACCATTCACCCATGCATCAATATGATTTTGAGAAAAGGTCCTTACATCTACCTTCAACTCTTTTTTCCACAACAAAATAAGACCACCACTATTTCCAATACTAGGAACCACAAAACAATTTTGCATTTTGCATTTTTTCTTAATCAAATCCAGCCAATCTTTTTTTAGCTTTCTCTCCATAAGAAAGACAATAATGGGCTCTTCTTTATTCACTACCTTTCCCAAGGCATTAACTATTTGGAGGTTCCTAAGCCCCCGACAGTTCCAACTTAAAAGACTCATTGTGCTCAGCAGGGTTGCTGAGCAACCTCCATTGTTAGAGAAGTGGAACATACCTTAAGCTTCTTCCTCTTTTCCCCTTCAAGAGAATGATCCTCCATTTTGTCTATATCAGCAATTTTTCTCTTCTCACCAATGTCAAGACCTGCTATTGCCTTCTCTGCAAAAATTTCTTTTTTATCAGCATTGCGTTTCCAAGTTTTTTTGGGAGTACGGGTTGCCTGTGAAGAGTTTCTCGAATAAACAGGACTTGTGTTTTAAGTATTCAACAATTCTCCCTGTGGATATTTCCTAGGCTTTCCACGTGTGCTCTTCTTTTCTTTTGGAGTAGAGTTTTGGCCAACACTAAATTCCTCAATCTGGATTTCCTCCAAAGAGTCCACATCATATATGACTTCCTCCTTATTTAATCCTTGACTTTCTTTTGACACGTTAATGCATGACTTGGCATGAGAAAAAATAGGAGTAGCGGCTGAAACAATTGAAAGTTCAAATAGCATTGAAAACACTATGAACGTTTAGACCCCCAATTACAAATTACCAATTTAAGCTTATTATCAAACAATTAATGTGCGAAACATGAACATAAGCTAAACACAGAATTGATAAACAATCTAAGCCAATTATAATTACATCCACAACAGAAAATAAAAGGCAAAGATAAAGGGAAGAGAGATGCAAACACAAGGACAACACGTGATGTGTTATCGAAGAGGAAACCGAAGCCCTCGGCGTAAAACCTCTCTGCCGCCCTCCAAGCGGTCAATAATCCACTAGAAAATGTAGTTGGGATACATGAACAACAATAGACCCTCCAAGCCTAATCTACCCAGGTACCTAAGCCCTCCAAGCTTCCTGCTCCAACGAGGTTACCCCGAACCTTTTTCTTCTCTAGCTTACCGAATTCCGCTATAACCCATAGTATCAACCAATAACCATTGGTCCATTCCAAACTGCTTCCCTTAGCACCAAAAGACCTTCTCACAGATGTAGGTGTGGTGAGAAAATGATTTGGTCAAGAACCTCTTAAGGATGTATCAATGGAGAGGAAGAGAGTAAAGGAATTTGAAGAGTCTCTTAGTGAAGATTGGGGATGAGGCAATCTTGTTTTTCTCTAGGGTTTTTCTCTCAAAATTCTCTCTGGAAGCTCTCTACATTTCGTGGGTATAAGGGTCTATATATAGTGGTGTGTGTTTGGAATACAAAGAGACAGTTTTTGCCAAACAGGGCAAGTTGGCGGCTTGGCCTCGTGATTGGTCTAAGTCGCAAGTTCAAGTCGCGAGCTAATGGCCTGGCCAGCCAGGGACTTTTGTCTTGTAGTGCGATAGCTGGCGTGACCTTTTACCTCCCCGCATGCTTCTCAAGTATGCTGTAGTTGGTGGCTTGCAAGTCGTGAGTTAGCTGCGAGCCCTAGTCGCTAGTCCCTACTTCTTTGCACAATGTTGAGCATTTCTTCACACTCTCTCACACACTACCTTTACATGAATCCCACCTAAATACAGGGTTACTAAGTGCTAAATTACAAACAAATTGGTACGGAATAAAACCAACAAAATGGTTGATAAAATTCAACCTTACAATCTCCCCCTTTGGCTATTCTGTGACAAAACCCTATAATAAACTCTAGACTTAACGCGTGAGTTGAGAATAGTTGGAAAACTCACTCACACCTAACTCTGGAATCTGTGTAGGTCTTGAACCATAAGAACAAGTATCTCCTGAAACACAACAACACAATAAGTTTATTGTATGCAGAAAACTTGTAATGCAAATGGAGCAAGCACAATGCGATCAAGCAAAATGGAATATAGCAATAGACCATGGCATGACCTAAACAGGCAATCACTACATACAGATGATCACAATGCTCATTCACACTTGGAATGAACATCCGGACATTCAAGTTGATAAACACAAAGCAAATCACTTGAATGACCAACACTCAACCAATGCACAGTATATGAAGTATATGCATCTAGGAATAAAATCCTACAAGGGCACAAGAGTGAGAGTACTTAAAGAAAATGCATAACATTTAGCAGCAAGTACTACAAAACCTTAAAAGCTTATAAAAGCAACAGGTACAAACAAAAAACCTTAAAAACCTACGAAGGTACCAGGTACAAACAATAAACAATGCTGAAGAACATCAACAATATATAAAAAATACCACCAAAGTTTCAAAACTATCCAAGAGTTATGAGTTTTAGCCAAACAATAACTAAACCACAATGTATCAAACCTATAATAACAACAGTTATCCAAAACATAGTATCAAAACTATAAACATAATAGCATATGATAATGAAAGCTCCCCCTCAAACAAGCACTCCCCTCAAGTGTAACCCAAAAATTCTCCCCCTTTTTGTAGATGCTGTCAAACTTCGCTGAAAGTACATCAAGCTGATCCTGCATTGCTGTCATCCTTTCAGTATGTTGACTTTGAACCTCTCTGAGTCCATCAAGCCTCTCCAGGATAATCTGAAATGCATCAGAAGGTACAGCTGATGAAGTAGAAGCCTTGCTCCTCTTGACTCTGCTTCTGGGTGTGGAAGTCTGTCCTGCAGCCTCTGCTTCAGTTTCCATAAGATCACCTTCTCCTTGGTCACCCTTCTCTTCATCTCTTGGAAGACGAACTTGTATCCTTATGAGGGTGAATTTGTTTATGGTAGATAGAGGAGTCATGGGACTGATATCTTGAGGGATCTTAACACCTTTTAATCTAAAAAGCCTCATAATAAGACTGGGAAAGATCAGCTTGGGCCTAGAAGTGGTTTTAGTCTCATCCACTATAGTGTCAAAGATGTGAGAGCTGATGTCAATGAAGGTTTTTTCCTTAAGTTCCATGAGGAAGATAGCTCTGGCATTTGTCAGTGTAGTCATCTTCCTTATCGGATACAGGTTGTACATCATTATGGTGGTCAGACACCTCATGTCAGTAGGAAAATCAGTAGTGTTGAGACATCTATTTTCTTTAACACCACCAATCCGAGCCTGGACAATGTCTAAAGATAGCATCCTGTCTTTGTAGTTAATGAAGTCAGAGTCCTCTAATTCTTCAAGACCTAGCACCTCATCAATGTCATGTGCATTGATGGTGAATTCCTTTCTTCTCACCCAACAACTCAACTCCTCCTCCCTTATCACAGCATTTGCATAGAATTCTTTGATTAGAGGCTTACAGACAGGAGGTAGGTCACTTAACAATCTTTCCCAACCTCTACCCTCAAAACAACTTGGAATAAAGGTGTCCTTCAAATCCCTTAAATCAACAAATCTCTCCTGAATGACGGTTCCCTTCAAGAAATAGTCCCTATATCTCTCAAAGTGATGAACTGACCTAAATGGGTTAGGGTCCATTTTCAGCCTTTTATCAGATTTCTTAGCGGCAGTATTCTTCTTTGTAGGAGATTGGGCCATCTGTAAACAAACAGAAAAGGCCACAACAAGACATAGCACAATGGATGAAATTCAAAACGTTAGTAACAGTTTAAACAACCCAGAGTTCTTTTAGAGCACAAACCCAACCACATATTTCAACAAGTAATAATCAGATGAATAGAAGCAGTGAAAACCAGATTGCCCAAAGCAAGACATATGGCAATGATATATGACATCATGAGAATGAGATGATTAAATCAACTCAGAGCAAACAATAATCACAATGCAGAAGAAACAAACTATCTTTAAACAAATAATAACAACCAAATAGAACATGCCACAACCCACACACAGAGAGAAAAACCCAGTAAAACCGAACCACAAACAACATGGGTAAGAGAAATACCAAGTAAACACCTCTGATAGACTAAAACATGATAACACACATGTATAGAATACTAGAAACAGAGTAAAGCCAAGACTAGAACATCAAATCTCAACAATCAAAAACCCAAACCAAGTTCGAACCCATTAAATCTCAAGAACTCAAAAACACTTCACAAAACAAGAAAAAAAATGCTTAAATCAAGTACAATGAAGTGAGATAGAGAAAACCCATACCTTTTTCTTGATGTTTGAAGTAGACATGATGCAAAAATGGAAGCTTTTTCAAGAGAGACATGGAGTGTTTGAGAGAGAGAAATGGGGAAGATAATGAACAGTCACAAAAATTTGAGGGAAAAACTGAAAAAAAATTTTAAAAACTGTCTTTAAAACGCAAAACACGCATTTTTTGCGACTGGATTAAGTCGCCAGTCAGTCGCCAGGTAAGCCATGAAACACATAGAAGTTAAGATTTCTAAAAAATTTTCTAAGTGTTTTTCACGACTGGAAGGTCTACCCGCGATACAGTCGCCAGGTGAGCCACGAAAATCTCTGTGTACCCCTCGCGACTGGACCTTCCACCCGCGAACAAGTCGCCACACTGAGCCGCGAAAATCATAAAAACTCAAATTTTGAAAAATTTTCTAAGTATTTTTCGCGACTGAAACCTTGACTCGCCAGTGAGCAGCGAAAAATCTTAGAGTGAGCTTGCGACTGGGGCATGCGACTGGACCAACCCGCGATTGAGTCGCCAAAGCAGGGCAACTTTGTTTTTGAAATTTTTGAAATTTTTTGTAAAAACAAAATACTTTCCAAAAACTAACTAAAACACTCAAAAATCTTTTTGTGTTTGATCAATAAAGATTGAGCTTGTGAAAACACATTTAAACAAGTACAATCACACAAATGAATATGGCATTTATTGAACATAAACTTGTGTGATGTGTGTGAGTATCAAAAATGAGATAGTCCTTAGTCTAATGTGAAGCTTCAATGATCAATTCAATCAAGGCATACACAACTAACACTAGATATTGTGACCTATCTCAATTATAGAAGTATGCATATATGACCTCCCACATAAACTTGAGTACATTTCTATGAAGCTTTTCATTTGGCTCTATTTCCAACATATCATTTGATATTTTTGAATCAACATATCTTATTGTGAGATTGATGCTTGAAATTTTTAATATTTCACTTTGATGAGATAGCCTTTGGCTCTTTGGGCATCATACATTTTATTTTGATTGCTTTCCCTTTTTCCTAGTCAAATACTAGTATGTGCGACAGACTTTTGCAGCTCAATATCTCTTTTCATTTGGAGATTTACATTTGGTAAGCTCTTTGAGTAAAGCAATAAAATAAAAGTGGGAAGATATATAGGCACAAGTCTATGCATGTCTCAAGATCAACAAAACCATTCACTAATCATTCATGACAAGGTTGAAGATCTATTTACAACAGTCACATAGATTTCAGAATTTCTTCCACAATGATATGAGTGCATAAGAAACAAGTTCAGCTCGTAAATACACAAAGCCATTAGTACAAAGGTACAAGGAAAAAACATGCTTTGAGACAAAACTCAACAATGCCGATCAAACTTTTTAGGATTTTCTACTTTTTATGTGTTTTTGGATTTTTGACACAAAATCAGTAAAAGATTTAACAAAAGCAATATAAATAACAATGTAAAAACATTTGACCCAAAGACAAACACACAAACAATATATCAACCAAAAAAAAACTCGCAAGAAGCACACAACCAAGCATATTCACAAACATGGGAAGTATTAATGCATGGATATGTTGTAATGCTTATGCATGAGTACCTTTCGTCACCCACACGTCACGTGTGTTTGGGGTGATGTCCTTGATGGATTGGGTACGAGAGTTAGGACTTTCAAACCTTCTTGTGAAGCTTTCCAAGCAATTGGTGAAGGAACCGATCATCTTTATCATGTCCATCATTCCGGGATCATGAATTTGATTTCTTGGTTGTTCACCACCCCAAGACCTCTTGTCATTTCTTCTTCCTCGTGATCGGGGAACGCTTGCATTGTTTAACGCTCTCAGCTTATGACAGTTGGGTTTGGTATGTCCTTGCAATCCACAAAAGTGACAGAAAGGACTCGTTCTAGGACCCCGTTGTGATCTTGGAAGTGATATTCCTCTAGCTTCAAATTTGGATTCTGATTGATTATGAGACTTATTTAACACCCGTTGATTAGCCGCATTCTTGTTCTTCTCAGCCTTAATTTTCTCAGGAATAGACTTATCCATAGTCGTCTCTTTGGCCTTCACAAACTTCACTTCTTTGGTGACATTGGCTGATGAGCTACTCCCTCCGGTATATCCCAACTCGGATTTGTCTGAGGCATGTTTTTGAGATGAAATAACATCATCTAGCTTCTTGGAGGAGACCCTATCTATTTTGGCATGAGCTTGCACTACCTCTTGCTCAAAAAATCTCACTTTTGTGTAAGCTTCTGATAGCTCACCATTAAGTGTTTCAATCTCACACTTTGCCTTCTTGTATCGTACCAGCAAACTTTTGTAATCTTTCTCAGCTTTCTTCATCTTCTTCATAGCCACCTTTGCCACCTTTGCAAACTCACCCGATTTCTCAAGAAGTAAGGCGTAATTCTCTTGAAGACCAGATGTATCTTCATCTTCTTCAGCTTCTGATTCATCCACAATCCCAATAGATTCCAAATCAGAATGCTCACCAAGCTCCTTCACAAGTGAACCCAAATCATTTGAGGATTCCACATGCGCAATGATCATGAATGCGGAGTAATTTCCTTCTCCGTCGCAGCTCTCTTCAGAGTCAGAGTTTGATGAATCCAAATTACTTAAAGTAGTAGCATAGACCTTTCCTTTTGACTTCAAATAGTTGGGACATTCCTTTTTGAAGTGTCCATGTCCATTACACTCGAAGCAAGTAATTCCTTGAGAAGACTGGGAATCTTTACCATCTTTTCTTCAGAATTCTTTCTTCTCCTTCCCGGAACTCTGAAATTTTCCTTTGTCACCAAATTTCCCACCGTTCTTGAGTTTTAAGAATTTCCGGAAGTTCTTTACAAGGTACGCCATATCTTTATCTACTGTATATTCTTCCGAAGAGTCATGAGATACCATTCTCTCATCAATTGTTTTAAGAGTAAGAGATTTGCTCTTCTTCTGTGTGGGCAGTGACAATTCATACGTCTGCAATGAACCAACCAGCTCTTGAACTTTGATGTCGTCAAGATCCTTGCTCTCTTCAATAGCTGTTACTTTGGCACGAAAGCTTTCCAGAAGTGACCGAAGGATCTTCCTTACTATTTTAGAATCCTCCATCTTTTCCCTCAAATTGAATTTGCCGACAACCACCTCGTTCAGTTTACTATAGAAAGAGTCAAAAGACTCATCCTTACTCATCTTGAGCTCCTCAAAGTGAGTGGTCAACATCTGTAGCTTGGTGTCTTTTACTTTCTTTGTTCCTTCATAAGTAGTCTCCAGAATCACCCATGCTCCTTAGCAATAGTAATATGTGAAATCCTGTGAAATTTTTCTAGAGAGACACCACAAAAAATAGCATTCAACACTTTACTGTTAGCATTAGTCGCTGCAAGAGCTGCCTTATCCCAAGTGGATTTAGCAGCCTCCGGTCTAGTCCAACCAACTTCAACTGCATCCCACATAGCATCATCAATAGAACACAAAAATGCTCTCATTCGGACTTTCCAAAATGCATAATTATTACCATAAAAAAATGGTGGCACAGTTAGAGATTAAGACCTATCCATCTCAAAACAGGGTCAAGGATCGCACTAAGGTATTTAAACCACAACAAGTGCAACCGATCTGATACCAATTGAAAATTCAAATAGCGTTGAAAACACTATGAACGTTTAAACCCCCAATTACAAATTACTAATTCAAGCTTATTATCAAACAATTAATGTGCGGAATATGAACATAAGCTAAACACAAAATTGATAAACAATCTAAATCAATTATAATCACATCCACAGCAGAAAATAAAAGGCAAAGATAAAGGGAAGAGAGATGCGAACACAAGGACAACACGCGATGTGTTATCAAAGAGGAAATCGAAGCCCTCGGCGTAAAACCTCTCCGTTGCCCTCCAAGCAGTCAATAATCCACTAAAAAATGTAATTGAGATACATGAATAACAATAGACCCTCCAAGCCTAATCTACCCAGGTACCTAAGCCCTTCAAGCTTCTTGCTCCAACGAGGTTGCGCCGAACCTTTTTCTTTTCTAACTTATCGGATTCCGCTATAACCCATAGCATCAACCAATAACCATTGGTCCCTTCGAAATTACTTCCCTTAGCACCAAAAGACCTTCTCACAGACGTGGGTGTGGTGAGAAAAGAATTTGGTCAAGAACCTCTCAAGGATGTATCAATGGAGAGGAAGAGGGTAGAGGAATTTGGAAAGTCTCTTAGTGAAGATTGGAGATAAAGCGATCTTGTTTTTCTCTAGGGTTTCTCTCTCAAAATTCTTTCTGGAAGCTCTCTACATATCGTGGGTATAAGGGTCTATATATAGTGGTGTGTGTTTGGAATACGAAGAGACAGTTTTTGCCAAACAGGGCAAGTTGGCGGCTTGGCCTCGCGACTGGTCTAAGTCGCAAGTTCAAGTCGCGAGCTAATGGCCTGGCGAGCCTGGGACTTTTGTCCTATAGTGCGACAGCTGGCGTGACCCTTCACCTCCCCGCATGCTTCTCATGTGTGCTGCAGTTGGCGGCTTGCAAGTCGTGAGTCAACCGCGAGTCCTAGCCGCGAGTCCCTGCTTCTTTGCACAATGTTAAGCATTTCTTCACACTCTCTCACATACTACCCTTACATGAATCCCACCTAAATACAGGGTTACTAAGTGCTAAATTACAAACAAATTGGCATGGAATAAAGCCAACAAAATGGTTGATAAAATTCAACCTTACAACAATTACCTCCATAGAGTCCACATCATATTTGACTTCCTCCTTATTTAATCCTTGAATTTATTTTGACACGTTAATGCATGACTTGGCATGAGAAAAAATAGAAGCAGTGGCTGAAACAACACTAGGTTTATCGGTTTTCAAGTTTAAAAGCTCTAGAGAGGAGTTAATCGCATGATCTAAAGCTTGTAACTGCTCCTCAAAATTTGGAACCACCCTTGCATCGTCCTTCACAGCCTGCAACGTCTTAGATGGCTTCATTGAGGAAGAAACATATTCATCATCATCATCAATAAACCCATCCTCACATCAAGGCACCAAGCTATTCTTATTTGTAGCACGGGAATCAGAAGAAGTGATAGTGTTTTCAAAGCCTTGATTTAGTCCTGGAAAACCCTGAGAAGCCCGAGCATCTGAAGTAACACCACTAGCAACACCACTGTTCACATCTTCATATCTTTTAACTTCAACAAAAGACTTTTTTGTCGGATTGAAAAGAGGAGCCTTGATCCACTGACCAAATTGTTGTTCTGCTACAATCAAAGTACCCTTGCTTCGCAGCCAAAGAGAACAGTCTTTATGATCATGAGAAACAGACCCACACCAGTAACAAATATTTGGCAACCTTTCATACATAAAAGCAACCCACCCTTCATTATCCTTATTCCAATAGATCTTCCTTCCCCTGCACAAAGGCTTTGAGACATCAACAAACACTCTCACTCTCATGAAATTCAGCCCTAACATTTCTCCCAAATCTTTTGGTTTAATTACAGATCCAATAGTCTCTCCAATATTGAAAGCCGTTTCAACAGTTTGGAGGGGAAAAGGTAAATTATGAATTTGCACCCAAAAGGCTGTTGTTTTAAATCCCAAAGTTTGAATAGGAGCATAACCCTCAAATTTTTCAAAGACAACAAGATGCCTGTCAAAAGCCCACGGTTCACCTTTAATAACTCTTTCCGCATCAACTTCCAATTCAAAAGCAAACAACAGAATGTTTTCACCACCCACAGTGACATTGAATCCTCCTTTTGTGCGCCATAAAGGTCTGAATGTTTTTGCAACAGCCTTTACATTTAATGATCTACGGGTGAAAAATTTCCCTGCAAGCATAAAATCTCTCTTCTTCCTTTCAATTCTTAGTGCAACCCGATTTTCTTCAGACTCTGACAAAGATAACTTCTTCCAACGAGTTGATAAATCCTCCATTAAAACAAGTAGACAAAACTAACACGACTTGAAACAAAACAAAAGTAGGAAAGAATACAGACTGACACAATTTGAAACAAAACAAATCTCCAAGTAGACAAATATACTTGAGAACCCACCTTCCTTCTCAAAGAGAAGGGAAACCATATACTATAAGGAAGAGAAGCATAACTGCCACAAGAGAAGCCAAACTGCTCTTACTTGAGAACTTCATGAGTTTTCAATTTTTTGATATTGTGTGAAAATAGTTTTTGCTGCGGTTGTTATTTTTCAATTTTTGTACTAGAGCATCTTAATCAAACATCCACTTATTTTTTCGGCTATTCAATAGATTTAATAGTGATTCTGTTATGCTTTCATAGATATATGGGACATTCTAGCCTTTTGCCCTTAAATTTTTTTTATTTAGTAATTTGCCCTTATTTCGAAACTATATAAAATGCCCCTGTTTCAATACTCGATTACCTTAAAATCGAGTTTCAATGAAATACTCGATTCATAGAAAATTGAGTTATGCCCGATCAAACTTAAAAAAAAAAAAAATTTTGCATGGAACTCGAGTTTCAGGAAATCGAGTTCCATGCAAAATTTTTTTGTACTCCATATTCAAGGAGACCTATAGTGGTGTTTTTAAGCCCTATAGTGATTTTTTTAAGCCTTATAGCGGCGTTTTCCTGCAAATTTTTTTTTTCATAAGTCTGATTGTCCCATACCAGGTTTAGGGGTCCCTATAGTGGCGTTTTTTAAGCCCTATAGCGGCATTTTTAAGTCCTATAGCGGCGTTTTCCTATAAAATTTTTTTTAGTAAGTTTGATTGCCCCATACAGGTTTAGGGAGCCCTATAGTGACGTTTTTAAGCCCTATAGTGGAGTTTTTAAACTCGATTTCCATAAAATCGAGTTCCATGCAAATTTATTTTTTTTTTTTTTTTTTTTTTAAGTTTGTTCGGGCATACTCGATTTTCTACTAATCGAGTATTTCATTGAAACTCGATTTTAGGGTAATCGAGTATCGAAACAGGAGCATGTCCCTATATAGTTTCGAAATAGGGACAAATTGCTAAATAAATAAAAAATTAAGGGCAAAAGCCCATTTTGTCCTAGATATATGTGATGTTGTAATGTCACAACAAATCGGTTAAATTTGAAGGCCTGACCTGCATTGAGGATCAATCAGTTGGTGTAATTTGATTATTTGAAGGGCTTTTCTTTTTCATTTCTTACTAAAAAAAAAAAAATAGAAATTTGTCATTGCACTTTATCTATTAGCCAAAAAACCATTACTGAAAATTTCCAAAACTACATTGAATAGTAATAGTATAGGACTAAAGGTAGCAGAACTGGCGCACTCAAAGTTAAGTAAATTAATTCTTTATATATATATATACTCACTATAGAAGCTCATAAAAAAAATTACATAATTTTAATTTATAATGTTCTCTCTATGATGCTTTTATTTTATCATCATGTCAAAATATCAATTGGTTTTTAGTATAAATAGAATTTATAACCAAAAATATTAAAATCTCTTGTTTTAATTATAAAATATTTTAACACCACTTAAGTTAACTAGAACCCACTAAATTTATTATTTTAGAAAAGTCTGATTTCCACACACAAAAAAAAAGAAAAAAAAGAAAAAGAAAAAGGAAAATCGAAGAAAGTAAATCCAAGTTGCATTTAATTTACAAATTAAGTACATAAATGGAGAGATCCATCAATCATAAATCAGTCTCTTGAGAAAAAGGTGATAGTGTAGATATCGTTATAGTTTGGAAGGAGGATTTTCTTTACAACCTTTGATGGAAAGTTCCACCCTATTCTGCAAAGCAAAGAGTATCCATCGACATCTGAACTCCACTACTTTATTCTTCACTTATCCATTTTAGATTTTCCTTTTACAAAAATTTCTAAAGTTGTTGGGAGTCCGGTGTAATAAAGCTTTCTTTCTGATTCATCAGCCAAGTCAGAACTTCACTACTGCCAACCTGTGCCTTTGATGTCCTTGTCATTTCCTAGATTAAAATAAATGCTAGCTACTAGTAATATTATTATTATTATTAGTAGAAATTAAAAAAAAATTTATTTAAAAAAAAAGAAAAAGTAAACCGTAGTAGTAGTTGTTCTTGTTGTTGTTGTTGTTGTTTTTTTTTTTTTTTTTTTTTTTTTTTTGAAATGAGTTGTTGTTGTTGTTGTTTTGCTTGCTTGCTTTCTTGTCAATTTGTCATTTGGTGCACAGTGATTTCCCAAGGTTCCAAAAATGACTTTGGATTCCAGCTCAAAAACACTAATTATTATTATTCTTAATCATCAGTTGGACTTAGAAGAACATTTGTCCCCACTCAACAGCTGGTTACAATTAAGAATCTACTTTTCCACAAGTTACGCGATTTAACGTAACAATATATCAATTCCAATCACGGGCCCAAAATATAAACCCCTTTGCCCTTTCCAGCTAAAACTGAAAGCAACTCAAAATAATAAATCATTATCATTGAATCTGTTTTCTTTGATTTCTAAAAGATATGAAAAAATAAATAAATAAATAAAGGAGGAAGATTTGGTATTCCATGACACAATTAACGGTTGTTAGGTTGTTTTTTTTTCCTGTTTGTTTGCCTTCTCAGCAACCAAGTTGAACAAAAAGACTTGCAAAGAAAAAAAGAAATCAAAACACTATTTGTCATATAGGGTCTAAATTAATAATCATCAATGATAAGTATTTCTGAATGGTGAGGTTGCTGAAATGAAAAAACTCCCCTCTCTCCTTTCAATTTTTCAACCATGGACCATCCTACAATTTATATGTGGTTTACAGAATGCTGCAATTAGTTCTAGGAAATTACAATGTGAAATTCTTTGAAAGAATTCACCAAAAGAATGAGTTGCCATAAAGATTTCCCAAAAAAAGACACTAAATTAAAAAGGAAGTGGTTCTCTTCTTCACCAAGCTAAGAAGAATTCACTCAAACTGGAGCTGCTCTTTATGTACAGAAGCCTCTCTCTCTCTCTTTCTCCTGGGGGCCTCAATTGAATTTAATGGACTGTCCATTAGTGCTAATTTACAGCTCAACTTTCATCTGTGCTGCAGACCTTGAGCCTGCACCAAACAAATTATGGATTAGACACTAAACCAAACTTCTACATGTTAATGCCAAATTTCTAATGACATTGTTTCCTTACCATTAAAGCTCTGCTGCTTGTTCTGGCCAAAAGCCATCTGAACCACACTTTGGAGGTCGTCCTCCCAGAGTGCTGAAACCTGGGAAATCAATTCATAGGTAGCCTTTTAGATTATGTAAGACAGACCATTTTAAAGACATGAAATTAGCTAAGTTTCTCTTCAATTACTTCTGGGGTGGCTTCACCAAATCCATCTATAGGAGGCAATTGTGCACTTGGATTTCGACGCAGTGCAGCATTCAAAGAGTTCACTGGGAATTGGTTCTCTGTCCCATTAGCTATGCCACTATGCAAGGATGGCACTTGCTGGCGCTGGTATCCAAAAGGGAAAGCCGGCATCGCAGAATCTATTGGGTAAAGGGTATGTGGCAAAGCTCCACGAGATTGAAATATCTGAGATGCACAATATTTTTTGTGTCACCAAATCACTGGAAAAACATCCACTTGTAACAATTCAAGATAACAGTAAAGTGTATCAACTTACATCCTTGGAAAGAAGAGCATCCATGTTGAGATCCATCCTCGGATTCACAGTTGACAATTTCATTGAAAGGAACTGTAAAATAAGAAATTGACCAACATAAGATTTAGCACTATGAACTTGGGAGTCTGAAATTACTGAAAAATAATGGTGAAACTTGGGTCAAACTTGAGTTTACCTCAACCTGTCGCTGCAATGACTGCACATAGTTTATAATTTCATCCAGCATAACAGCCTTCCCGGTGACCTGAATTTTCAATTCAATTCCAAGTTAGATCAATTTCATATTTTTGTTTCTTCTAGAATTTTTTAAACTTGTATAATTTAGGCTGTAATTTGCATATTAAAAAAAAAGCCACCTTATTGCAACCAGGAACAAGATCCTGCAGGAACTTCATCCTTTCACTAATTTTCTCTCTTCGTACCTAACCAAGAGTGAATGACAAAAAGGTACATGTCAAAATGGGAATCTAATCATGCAGCAAACTAAAAACAAATATCAAAGAACACTGTCATAGTTCGTACTCTTTCGGCAAGACTATGGCTATCTGTAGCTTGGCCCCTCCGGGCTCTGACATGGATGTAGTCCTTTGGTGCCTCTGGAGGCTTTGAATTATCCTTGTTTTGTTTCTGATTCACATCCCCTGCAGTTTTTGGCTCCGCCTTTCCCTTTGCAGTATCTTTCTCATTTCCAGCATCTTCGTCTTGTTTGCTTCTTTTTGCATTCGATTCGTCGTTGTCCACAGCAGCCTGCCATTCCATGGATTCAAACTCTTAATATGAATTCTCAAGATTAAAAAAAGGAATCTTGACTATGAAAATCCACCTTCTATATTAAAAGCATTACCTTGGAATCTTTAGCTGAGGGAGTAGTGAGACTGAGAGTTTCTTTAGCTTTTCCCCTGGGAATGGATTTCCTTTTCCTGCCATTGGTCTCAGTGTCAACTTTGTTACTCACTTCCCCACCTGGGATCTGTTCAGACACAGAAGATCCCTCCCTGGAATCACCCAATTCAGCATTTTCAGGAGTGGAAGACCTTGATAACCTACTCAATTTCTTATCTGCAGCTAAATTTGCTTCCTTTGGGGAGCTCCTGTTGTTTTCCTGAACACCCATCTGAGATCCAGTAGCAAGCTTCAATGACTGGTTACTGGCAGCTCTGGACAGCTTGCCTGATTCCACTCTTGGCATCAATCTATAAGGCAATTCATTCTCATTCAATCCCATAAAACTTGTGTTGCTAACAAAGCATGAAAATCTTGCAGCCCTTTCTGCAAATCCAGGGTCGGGTGAAAAGGGTGCCAAACTTGGATGGTTACCAGGAATTGGCAGATTCCCTCTGATCTGTGAGTCCATCATTGAGAGGTTGAGCTTGGGAGGGGAATTCAAAGGGGTACTATAACAAGAAGTGTTAGTACTGTTGTTGTTGTGGCCTGCAACGTAATTCTGTGGTGAAATATCACCGGAGTTGCATATGCTTCCTAGTCTTCCAATTAGTTCTCTGATCATTAGACCATCGCCACCACCGCCAGGAATAGCACCGGCATTGGAGGCTGCCGGGGAAGACACAATGGAGCTTAAGGCAGACTCAAAGGGATCGCTCTGATCCACTGAATTATCCCAATTGGGATTGAAAAAGCAGTTGGTAAGTTGGTCAGAAGCATAATTCAGTTCATTGGGTTGGATTTCCATGCCAAAAGTGGAACTAACCCAGTTGGGTTGTGTCATGTTCTCCTTTTCCATGAGAAAATCTAGTCAGACAAGAAAATGGAACACACAAGTTGGAGGAGACCCAGATCAAGAATTAGAGTCAGAAAAAAGAATACCCAGAATTGTTGTTGGAGAAATCTTTAATGGGGTGTCTTGCACAATAACATATAAGGAAGCAAAGGTTGAGAAAAGTAGATTGGTGCCGAAGGACATGTAATGATGATAATGCAGTCCTTGAATGTCACTCAAATGAATAAAAGTGGGGGAAAAAAAAAAAAAAAAAGGCTAAAAGAAAGAGATGTGTTTTGTGTATTTGTGTGTGTGTGTGTGGGAGAGAGAGAGAGAGAGAGAGAGAGATGAGGAAAGGTGAGGGGAAGCTAGATAGATAAAGCAAGGAAATGTCTGTTGACCATTTTTTTTTTTTTTTTTTTTTTTAAATACTGTACGATATGATTGTTATTACAAATATCTCTGCCTAAAACTCCGTAATAGACGGTGGAGAGGGTTGTAATGCCGGGCCTTAAACGTCAAACTAGCTCATGTCTCCTCTGTTTTTTTTGAAATTTTTACACACTTGTTTGTGTCTCAGCCATCAGAGCCTAAATGAAAGGTAGAAGTAGAACTATGAAGAAGGAAAAAAAAAAAAACTGCATTTTTCTTTGGTTTTTTCTGCACTGTTGTCTTATCTTTCTATGTTGTTTGTTCTTTTGGGTTGGGATGGGACGGGAAGGGAAAAAAAGGACTTAGGGAAAGGGGTAGGAAGGTGTAAACTTGCTTCTGATACCATAAAACACTGGCCCTGTTTGTTGTAAAATGATGCTAAATGCTAATCATCAGTGATTTTTTTTTTGTCGCTTTTATTAGTTAACCATGATCTATGAGAGAGAAGAGTTTTTTTTTTTTTTTTTTTTTCAACAGCTTTATATTAGAAAAAATAAAGTTGACTTTTCATTTACTCTGAGTAATAAAGTTCTGTTTAGGATTGCCGTGGCAAAGTTTTGGGAAAATTCTATTTAGCTACTGCAAGGTTTGGGTTAATTCTAATAGGTCCAAAACATTTTAAAACTGACTAATTTAGTCTTGAAGACAACTTAGTCCTTAAACGAGCAAACACCGATACTTTCTATTCTTTCTCTCTCTCTCTCATCTGTCCTGTCCTAGATCCATTCTCTCAAACTCTCTCTTCTACTCTCAAACTCCTCTCTGAAAAATCTCTAACATAACCACGGTCACTGGAGAAACCAATGACGACTCTAGGAATTTTGTTCAGGGGGGTTATTAAGAAACTTAAACCAAACAGAATCTTAATAAAAAAAAAAGTATTTGAATATATTGAGTTATAAAAAAAAGGCATATATATGAAGTTTCATAATTTTCTTCTGAGTTTTTATATTTTAAAATCATTATAAAATAGTTTATTATCAATTGTAATTATTTATTGTCAATGTTGGTAAGTGTAACCATTTTATTTTATTAAGTTTGAACGGTTTTAGACCCCTTAAACCAACCAGATTAACTTAGTTAATTAGCCAAGTGATTAACTTAGTCAAACTATGCAATTTTAGGCCACCACAAACATACAATCATATCAAAAAATATAAAGCAGCGGAAATATAAATAATACAATGATATGATCACCCAAGAAACCACACGGTAAAAATATAGGGAGGATTTGACCTAGCTATCCTCAAGGTGAACTTGAATCCACTATACGAAAGAATCGAAGTTCATACAAAATGACTTACAAGCTCCCTTGACTTCCTAATTCTACCCACCAGTAGAACTTACTGACATGACCACGTGCAAGCTCCGAATCCACGGACTCCTTCTTTCTTGGATTCTCCAATCAACTATAAGTACCCACGCTTGTTATTCTTTAAACTCCAATGGCAGCAACCGAGTTGATCATTAAGGTGTTGATAAAATCTCTACCTTGAAAACCCTAAGTTTATGTGAAGGAAAGCTCCTCAAAGATCTCATAAGAGATTCACACAAATAGCAAAGTATGAGCAACAATACAATAAGAGCAACTCTAAAAACGTGGCTAGGGTTTTGCCTTTTATACCTAGGGTAAAAACAGAAAACCCAAAACGTTTAATGAGTTAGGGCTGAGTTGGAAAATTCTGCAGAAAAACATTCTGGCCGACTTTTGATCGATCGAGTCTAACTTTTGATCGATCGAGCCAGGCCGAAATGCACCAATGCATCTGCAGCCTCTCGATTCCAACTTTACATAAAATATATAACTTTGAGCAAGCCTAAACAAGACTAAACATATTGTTTTGATCATGGTTACACATTAGAGTTCTAAATACACAAATTCGTAAATCTTTAGAACCTAACAAACTCCCCCTTTGGCAATCCGTGACAAAACACAAACACAAAACTCAAAGTTTACAATTAAACGCCCTTTATATAAATAAAGCTCATTAATACTAAAATTCAATCCTAACTACTATCCATCAGTTGCAAGTGTAGACAGCAGTTCAATTGAATCAACTTGTATATTCCTGAAATACTCAACAAACACATAAACGCATGTGTGACAGAAAAACAGTAAATCAACAAGTATGTAAACTAACTTTCCCCTAAGTTAGATACAACAAAAGTAAAACATTCTTGTAAAGATTCACACAACACATAATAAAGACATATATCAATGAATAATTTCATAAATATAAATCAATAAGCAGTGAATCACAAGAAACAAGAATCATATATATCAAAATAAATGTAACTCCCCCTAACATGAATAGCCTAAAAAAAAATGATGTACAAGGTGAAGCACCTAAATACAATCTAATATCCCTACTAGCTCCGCAAAACAAACAATATACTCCCCCTCACTACAAAAAAATCCTCTACAAGTCAAAACTCTACTCCCCCTTTTTGTGACGGAATGCCAAAGGGCAATCACAAGCCATTATCAAAAGGAGGTGGTGAGAGTGAATGAAGATGCGCCAAGTCGGCTCGCAGAGCACGTATCTCATCAAGCAAGTCCACCAAAATCTGACTATGAGCCGCCTGAACGGTCATGACATTCTCCAAGGTACGACGTACATCAAAGTCATCCGAAGGAGGTGGAGGAACATCAGCAGCAGCAGTAGCATCACCAACAGGATCAGGAACATCCTCACCAGCAGGACCTGTAGAAGAAGAGGGAGGAGGTGCGGTACCAAAAGGCTCAGACCTAGGGTGTTTAGAGCCTACTCGAAGGTGAGCAGCCCTCTGTCTAAGAAAAGACGCATCTATGGGAGCAATAACATGAACGGGCTCAGAGGAAGGGAAATCATCTAGACCAAGATAAAGCAGAATCCTATGAATAAAAATAGGATGGACAAGAGCATGAGATGAAGATGAACTCCTATAAACTTCGTTCAAAGAACGAAGAAACAAATGAGGAAAATTGATAGGAGCATCTGTCACAAGAGCCTACAAAAAGACACGCCGCTCGAGAGAAATGGTGTGAAGATGAGAAATGGGCCAAAATGAATGACATGCTATCCTAAAGAAGAGATAGTGCAACTTAGATAGCTCAGCAGAGGTGATCCTAGGATCAGAACCCCATTGGATAGAAGACCCAGTGATGTAAGACATGACATCACTCAACAGAGGAGACTAATCATAAGGGTAGACTGGGTGCTGGACCAAAGGTACCCTAGAGCATCAGCCACTACCATAGGAGTAATGGTGTACTCTACGCCTCGTATCTAACTCTTTACCAAAGTGTTGGAATCATAGACGCGGATAGAGTTGTTCGAAAAGAACTCTCTAATCAAGGTAGCAGGTGGAGGAGGATTAGAAATATCCACCAAGGGTAACCAGCCCCGACGCTCAAAGTTTGCCCTAATGGCAGGATCAAGCTCATCTAAGACAACAGTTCGCTCAGACCAAATCTTTCTCCTAAGGTTCAGCTTATCATAAATCTCTTAGTTTTTCTCACTCGGAAACTTCTCTCGATCAAAAGAAGGTGAAGAAGGAGTAGGTGAGGGAATAGACCTACGAGCCCTAGTCTTCCTAGGCATAGTGCTAAGGAAAGGACAAAGACACAAAGAGAAAAAACCAACAAAACAAAACAAAAAAAAAATAAACCCAGATTGCAAGTTAGCATAGAAACAAAATAGAACAAAAGTCTATATGATGCATAACCAAATTTAATGACATGATGCATGTTCTAATGCAGTAAACAAAGTTTAAATTAAGTTCAATTACACAAAATTGGCTTGAGCATAGAGTTTCTACTAAAAATCCCAAAAATTTGAAAAACCACTTGAATGTTTTGAAACAAATTGATGAAGTGATCATCACACATGGTTGAAAACAGATTAAAATGACCAATTTCATCAAAACAACAAGCCAATTTTATCAATTTAAACCCAATTGAACAAAATCCTCAATTCGGATCAATCTCAAACCCTAGAATTTTCAATTTTTCACAAAACTCAAAATTGATCAAATTAACAAGCAAAGACCATGTTAATAACATCATAGAAACAAAACCCAAAGATCAATTTCAGGAAAAATGGATTGAATCATCAAAAACCCAAAAATGCATTGGTTCGAAATCCCCAAAATAAAATGCATGAAAAATGCATGAAATGTGAAAAACATTGCAAAAGGAAGGGTAATATGGACATACCGGCTTAAGGAGAGAGAAACCTTGCAAAAATTTTGGGAGAAAACGACAAAAAAATAGTTGTGGAGCCTTGCCGAGTTGGAGAGAGAGAAAAAAGTTTTAAAAGTTTTAAAAAAGTAACTTTGAAAAAGTCAGATCTAAGTTTTAAAAAACTTGATTCATGATATTCGATTGATCGAAAATTACATTCGATCGATTGAATCAATCTGAGAATTCTACAAGAATTTTAAGTAATTTTCGCTTGATCGAAAAACAGATTGAATCGATCGAAACAGGTAGCGGCTCACAACATTTTAAGAAAAATTACAGTTTTGAAAAACACAAACCACATTTTGAAAACAACTCCTCAAAGCATTAAAATTGTTGAAACAAAATGCATGAGTATGAGATGGAATGCTTTTTCAAAAACCTAAGTTTTAAGCCCAGTTTTTCCAAAGAAAATTTCAACCATTCTCCCTTTAAATTCTCAAGCAAAAAAAATGTTTTACATAATACTCAAGGTATTTTCAAACTTGGTTGGTCAGACCAAAAACACACACAATATCATGTACAGTGTTTAGCAAAGAGTAACTTGTGTAGTGTGTGCAACTAGTAAGAGCTTGAGATACATGTGAGGTGATATGTGAATAGCAATCAATCACAAAGTCTACAGAATCCATCACATAGAATTCAAAAGAGACTATCACCTAAAGAGTTACATCATATAACTCTCACATCTCCTAGAACATAAGTTTGCAATCATGGAAGTTTCTTGAATTTTGCCTCATCATTAGATGAATTTGGCATCAAGCCTAATAGTACACACCAGTTTTAATCATTAAGCAATTAACTGAGGCTACACCTTATGTTCTTTTTGTGCATGTGCTACACTTTCTCGAGCACAGAATCTTATGATATGCACTAAGGTGTTCATGATTGGCTAGTGAACAGTGGTGAGATGGTTATTTATGCTTTTCTCAAAATGATCAAGTCTGACAGTCAAATAACATGTGACATCAAGATCAAGACAAAGTGATAAACACCATAAACATTTTTCCCACACAACATGCACTACAAAGCTTCAACTAGTAAAGTGCAATAAATAAACCCATCAAAGCTAAACAAGGTACACAAGACATGTTATGTGTAAATAAATTGACCAACCTTGTTTTCAAAGACCAAGAAAAATAGTGCCAAACACAATTTGCTTTTCTCTTTCTCTCTTTTTTTTTAAAAAAAAAAAAAAAAAAAAATAGAAAACAAATAAATCCTAGAATGAAATGCATGAATGTAATGCAATGCAAGTCCTAGAAAAAAAATACAAAAACACAAACACCAAAGAACAATGGTCATAGAGGAATAAGCAATGAAGCACAAGGACCATGTCAGAAAGACTCAATTAAATCGAGTCTTTTGCATCCAAAACCTTTTAGATGCACCACGAACATTGGAGTTCCTATTCACGTTCGAGTGATTTCCAACTCCAGGATTGGAATAAAGGTTCAACGCTTTTACCAATTCACCAATGAGTGTCATAGGATCATGTACTTAAGGCAAAGACACTTTTGGTTTGTTTGCTCTCTTATTAGCTTGAAGCTTGTAACAGTTAGGATGAATGTGTCCAGACTTTTCACAAAAAAGACAAACCCAAGCAGGTTTACCATGCATCTTGTCCTTAGAAAGGGTAGATTCCTTAGGTTTAGACTCTCCTAGATCAACCCTAATCTTCCTAGGGGGTGAAACTTCTACAGGTTTGACAACCTCACTCATAGGGGGTTTGACAGTTTCACTCACAACCTCACTCACGGAAGGTTCAGAAGAAGATGAAGGAACAAAGTTCGTGGAATGTGGTGCAGATACAGAGATGCTTTCAACATAACCTAAACCAGATTTGTCAGAAGGATACTTTTGAACATTCAACATTTGATCAAGTTTAGAATTAGCAGATCTAGTAACAGATAAATCATGTTCCAAAATTTTAACTTTATCAAGCAAAAGTATGTTCTCAGATTTCACATGGTTCAAAAGATCATTAGCATCAAATAATTTAACAAGCAAAATTTTCTTTTCAAGCTCAAAAGAATCAATTTTCTTCAGGCCAAGTTCAACATTCATAGCATACTTTGCAGCAACTTTGCAAAGTTTATTATAGGCCTCTTAAAGATCTGCATCCTCAGAGAGTTCCCCATCAGAAGGATTCTCCTCAACAGACACACTTTCATTGACTACAGCAGTAGCAGTGAAAGTAATGAAGTTTCTATTCTCGTCACATCCAGACTCATTATCAGAAACCTCATTATCACTAAGAGTTACAGCCATAGCTTTACCCTTAGACCTCAAGAATGTAGGACATTCAGATTTAACATGACCATACCCTTGACAACCAAAACACTGAGCACCCAAAGAATTGTTTGAAGATTGACCAACTTTTTCTCTAGGTTTTTCAAAGTTATTAACCTTAGTGGGATCATCCTTCCTAAAATTTCTAGGTTCAGTAGTGTTTGTACCTCTTTCCTTTCTGTTGTTATTTCTAAGAAAGTTTCTAAAGTTCTTGGCAAGGTACGCAATCTCTATAGCAGAGAGTTCATCATCAAATCCACCAACATTAACAGCATCAACAGACTTAAGAGCCATTGATTTGTATTTGTTTGCTTTGGGTAGGTCTGACTCATAGGACTGAAGAGATCCTACAAGCTCATCAACAGGGATGAAACCCACATCCTTGCTCTCAGTAATGACAGTCACTTTGGGTCTGAAGTTCTCAGTTAAAGATCTAAGAATCTTCCTAACAATTTTAGGTTGATCATAGATTTCACCCAAATTAAAAGCAGAATTAACAATATCATTTAGTTTAGCATAGAATTCATCAAAAGATTCATCATCAGACATTCTAATGCTTTCAAATCTAGAAGTTAATTGTTGCAATTTGTTAATCTTAACTGCATTTGTGCCTTCATGCACAGTCTGGAGGATTTTCCAAGTAGTGTGAGCAACCTCAACATTTAAGATTCTTTTAAATTCCTCCATGGAAACAGCATTAGAGATGACATTCATAGCTTTGCTATTGAATCCAGTTGCTTCTTTTTGAGAAGTTTGCCACTCACTCACAGGAGTAGTGGGCTTCTCCCATCCGTACTCAACGAAATTCTAAACCCTCTCATTAATAGATTTCAGGAATGTTTTCATCTTTACTTTCCAATAAGTATAGTTATTCCCATCAAAGTGAGGAGGAACAACAAGAGAGTGTCCATGTTCCATGACAAAAGGGGTGAAGGATCAGCTCAGAGATCAAAAAATCTCAAACAAGAGAGCTACCCGCTCTGATACCACTTGAACGGTTTTAGACCCCTTAAACCAACCAGATTAACCTAGTTAATTAGCCAAGTGATTAACTTAGTCAAATTATGCAATTCTAGGTTATCACAAACATACAATCATATCAAAAAATATAAAACAGCGGAAATATAAATAACACAATGATATGATCACCCAGGAAACCACACGGTAAAAACCTGGGGAGGATTTAACCTGACTATCTTCAAGGTAAACCTGAATCCACTATACGAAAGAATCGAAATTCATACAAAAGGACTTACAAGCTCCCCGCTTGACTCCATAATGCTACCCACCAGTAGAACTTACTGACACGACCACGTGCAAGCTCCGAATCCATGGACTCATTCTTTCTTGGATTCTCCAATCAGCTACAAGCACCCACGCTTGTTATTCTTTAAGCTCCAATCGCAGCAACAGAGTTGATCATTAAGGTGTTGATAAAATCTCTACCTTGAAAACCCTAAGTTTATGTGAAGGAAAGCTTTTCAAAGATCTCACAAGAGATTCACACAAACAGCAAAGTATGAGCAACAATACAACAAGAGCAACTCTAAAAATGTGGCTAGGGTTTTTCCTTTTATACCTAGGGTAAAAACAGAAAACCCAAAACGTTTAATGAGTTAGGGCTGAGTTGGAAAATTCTGCAGAAAAACATTCTGGCTGACTTTCGATCGATCAAGCCAGGCCGAAATGCACAAATGCATCTGTAGCCTCTCGATTCCAACTTTACATAAAATATATAACTTTGAGCAAGTCTAAACAAGACTAAACATATTGTTTTGATCATGGTGTGCCAATATTACACATTAGAGTTCTAAATACACAAATTCCTAAATCTTTAGAACCTAACAAAGTTTGTATAACATTTTTAATTTTTATGAATTAGTCATCATCTATTTGTCATTTTTTTTTATAAAAAATATTTTAAATTAAATGATAAAACTCAACCCATTGTCACTGTATTAAATTGGCCCACACAGCCACACTCATCTATACATAAATAATACACTAATAAGTATCTATATAACTAATAAAATGCTTAAACAATTACTAATTTTACTATTTTTGGTTCTTCAATCACTATCTTTAACAAAAAGTTATTATAACATGATAATAATATACACACATGTAACAAACCCTCTGTATTTTCTAATTATTAAATTATATAAAGTTATATTATATTTGTAGTATACAACACACATTCACACACATCACAATTCACACAAATAACATAATAAAAAATAAAAAATAACACACACAATCAGTATTAGACATACACTCACACACATATAATATAAATTTATAATAAAGAAAGACACCTAAGACTTACAAAAATTCTCTTTTTACTCTTAGAGAGACCTGTGATCTATGTTGTTTTTTGATTTTTGGTTGGGCTGATATGTGCTGGGCTGATATGTGGTTAGGGTGTACAAGATTTAGGCCGAAGTGTACAAACATATCTTCAAGTAAATTATACTTAATAAAAAAAATTTATATATAAATTTTTTTTAAAAAAAATTTCAAGTTAGGGGGTTCAATTGAACCCCCTGAGCATAAAGTACCGCCGCCCATGGGAGAAACCCATAAGCTCAGTCACTGATGTCAACAACACCACCATGCAAGGTTCTTCCCGATTTCCACCAAGCTTGATGCCATCAACGGACTCTCATCCCTTTCTCTCTCTCTCACATCAGAACCCACGCAGTGGTGGTGGTGGTGGTGCTTTGATCTAGACCTCTCCATCATCTTTGCGGTGGCGGCGTGGATCTCAACATGGGCTTTAGATTTTGAATTTGGGCAGTGTTCTTTAGGAGATGATGACTTCGATCTTGTGGTGTGGAGGATTTTTTTTCCCCCTGGTTTCTCTGCAAAGGTTTACAATGGGGTCTTGGGTGGTTTTTGTACTGCTTTTCTGTGTGTTGTTTGGCTGGGATTTTTTTTCTGGGAGTTTTTGTTGGTGTTTTCAGGAGATTTCAATGGGGGTTTACAAAGGGATTAATGGGTTTTGAAAGAGAGATTTTTCTATGCTTTTTTGTAGCATTTTCATGGGACTTTCAGTGGGATTTTGGTACCAGTTTTATGGATTCAGAGATCTGGGTTGGATATTTTCGGTTAGAGAGACAATGGCGAAGGAAGAGAATTTAACTAACGGCGTTTGGTCTGTTTATGGACTAAGTTGGCACTAGGGACCAAGTTGGTCAATTTTGAAATGTGTTGCACTTTGTTGGTATTAACCCAATCTTTAGGGTAGGTTAATGAAATTTATTCTAAATTTTTTATCTATACAAGTTGCTTTTTCCCTTACTCCAAATTGAGGACTTTGTCCTAGAGTTAGGTTAGGGGTGACAATTCATGTTTATCGGTTGTGTTTGTGTTGTCTGTCAACTCACGAATATTCAAGTATATATAATAATACAAATACTTTATTAATTGTGCCAGAATTCTTCAACCCTAATATGACCAGTTTGTTGATTAGGTTGACACAATGCAGCTCGCGTACCCTTTAATAAATAAGTCATGTTATGGTGGACACAATCTAACACAATCCATTTGATAAATAGGTCATATAATCTGGTTAACACATTTACTTGAAAAAAAAAAAATTTGTTAGCAATTTTCATATTTTATAGAATGTACAAGTATACAACTAAATTTTAAACAAAGTCACCAACAATTAAAATTTAATTAAAACCATAAATTTTAGAAATAACCACAAAATCCAAAAGGTAATAGAATTCCTTCCTTAAAATAAAATTACAAGTCCTAAAGATATTTGGTTAACAACATAACATCTAAATTCAAGTTCCATATTACAACACTAAATAGACAAATACATTACAACTTGTAAGTCCAATTGTATAAGAACCAAGTTACATATTAGAAAAAAAGAAAAAGAAAAGACAACATCACAAATCAAGAGACAAGAATGAAAGAGATTGAGCAGTCCATTTATGGGGTGTCATTCCTGCACTCGTTTTTATTTTTGATAATTTAATAGTTACAAATGTCTCTGTCAGAAACACCAAGAGGTACTAAGCAGTTGAACTACAAGGTTCTTGGCCCTTGCACTCCTTGTTGATATCTATAATCATGATATTTTCAATGAGTTCATCCAATTGGAATGATTCAATAACTACCTCAAAACATAACTTCAAATATTAAAAATTCAACAAAACATTATAAATACTAAGTATTAAAAACCAATAAATTTTTTTTATCTCTCTCTCTCTCTCTCTCTAATCTATGTATATCTAAAAGCTGAAGCGTAATATTTATTGTTGCTACGCTCTTGTTTAGTCACATCATCCACCTATTTCCAACATTCTCTCTCTTATTTATTTAAATTAATTTGCCAACTTAATGTTATATTTTCTCCAACTTTTCTCCTCCCTTTTACCTTTTCATCTTCCTACTACTATCTATCTTAATATCACTTTTCCTTTATCCCTTTATTTTCTTTTATTTTTGGCTTTTGTTATTCCCCCCCTCTTACTATAAATGTACAATTCTCTATTTCATTCTATACATAGTTTTCCTATACACAAAAGGTTTTCACCCTCTAATTTGGGTTGATGAATTTTTTATTATTATTTGGAACTTTACTTTGGGTCGATGTGATTACATTGTGTTTTAAGTTGTTATCTTTTTTCTTCTCTTTGATTTCATAGATGTTATACTATTGCATTATATATATAAATATAGTATAAACAAATATAATGTTATTTTATTACATAACATAACATGACTTGGATAATTTGGTGTTTATTATAATTTTTATTTTTATTTTTATTTTTTACATTTTTTTCTTCTCTTATTATTTTCTATAAATTTCTTATTATTCTCTCTCACATTCTCTCTTGAAAAGTGGTTATTCTCTCTCTCTCTCTCTCTCTCTGTGTTTTTTATTCTTTCTTGCAACTCTCTATATTGATAAGTCATTGTGATTTTTAAAACTCTATTTTGGGTTCATATGTTTTACTATAATATTTTTTTAGTTCCCCATTACAAGTGGCATCTCTCTCTCTCTCTCTCTCTCTTTTAGTTTTGGATGGTTTGATTTTGTTTGAGTTAATACTTGATTATTTTGGAAGTAAGAATTTGAGTTTATATCAAAACACAATCTTGGCTATGCTAATAACAAATCAGAATTCTGTCCATTTCGATCTAGTTGGTCCACTTCATCAATCAGGTTAGGATCAGTCTACTTCAGTCCACTTCATTCAATTTTGGTCTAATTCATTCCACTTCAATTCAATTTGGTCCATTTGGTCTACTTGGGTCAATTCAGTCCAACTCGGTCTATTGGGTCTATTTTGGTCAAATTTGGTCTACTTTAGTCCAATTTGGCCCATTTGGTCAATTTAGTCAATTTCGATCTATTCTGTCCAATTTGATCCACTTAGGTCTATTCGGTCCATTTTAGATCACTTTGGTCCAATTTGGTGTACCTACTTAAGAATGACAAAATACAAGTTTGGGTTGAGAGTACTATTAATTATTAGAGTAATATCAGTTGTAATTATATGATAAGTTTTGGTTATCATAATATTTTCCTTAAGAGAATAAGAATTTGAATAATAACTTTGAAACTTAAAAATTCTAATTGTACCAAAAGAAATTAGGAAAATATAATGCATAATAAAAATGCTTAGAAGAATATGACCATTCCATAAAAGAATAATATCAATCAAACATAAAAAAAATGATAAAATTATATATTTGTAAAAATAGAGTAGTGGAAATTACTTTTTGAAATTGTTTAATTTTTAGGGAAAAAATTATCTACAAAAAATTTAGAGAATAAATTATACATATTCAGTACAAGTTTGTTATGAGTTTTGAATATCATTATAATCTCTTTTAAGATAATGAAGAATTTGAATAATTTATTTAAATAAAAATGATACATACATACATACATACATACATATATATATATATATATATTCATAGTGGCGTTAAATCAAATGAGTAACTGCCCTAAAGATTAGAATTGTATATTCATAACCTTAAGGTTTAGAAAGGCTTTCACTTAAATTTAGCTGGATCAAAGTGGACTAAAAATGCTACATTATTGTGGCTCAACAAAAGTATAACAATAATAAATGTTATGCTTTAGATTTTATATATTACAAGTTTGAGATCTATATATTTTTAAATAAATTTGGATTTAGAATAGGTACTCTCAAGTCTCAACCCAAACATATCTTTTCCTGATATGAAAGTGCATAAAAATGAATTGAAGTGTACCAAAATAGACTGAAGTGGACACAAATAGACCAAATGGAATGAAGTGTATTGAATGGACATAATACGATCAAATAGGAACAAGGTGGACCAAAATGGGCTGAATAAGAACAAATGGATAGATTAGGACCAAAGTGGACATATGAACCAAATATGAACAAATAGGACTAAATAGGAACTAGTGGACCGAATATGACCAATGTTGACTGAACAGGACCGAAGGAGATGGAATGGACTGAATAGGACCAATGTGGACCGAATAGAACTAAAGTGGACTAAATATCACCAATGTAGACCGAATAGAACTGAAGTGGATAGAATAGGACTAGTGTGGGCCAAATGGACCCAATAGGACCAACGTAGACAAAATAGAACCAAAGCGGATTGAAGAGGAAAAAATGGACTGATTAGGACCGAATTGGACTTTTGAATATTTATCATTTTTTATTGCATTTTAAGGGCTCATATTCAAAATTGAAGAGTTTAGCCCAAATATAATAAAATTTCATACTTTTCAACCTAAAAATCAATTAAAAAAAAAATGAATTTTTGAGTTAAACTTGAAAAGGAAACCTACAAAAAGAATTAAATTAAGGCTGATAGGCCACAAACTGAATGACTCCTTGTGATTAAACCAATTAATTAATTAGCCAAGTTATTAATTAATCAATTAATCATGCAAACACGTGGAAGCACAAACAAATCACCAATACTAAATATGCAGCGGAAATTAAATGACACGGTGATTTGTTTACGAATGGGGAAAACCCTTACGGCAAAAACCCCATCAGGTGATTTTCAGGTCACCACTCCTGAAACTCCACTATTATCAAATCAAGCAGTTATAAGTAAAGGAATCACAAGTACCTTACCAACCTACAGTTGAACCCTTACCCCAATACCCAATTGGACTTGACCTATAGTGACAGTTCCCCCTTTTGATGCACGGCTCCCAAGTACGTGACTAACCAATGCGCGGATCCCAGTACGCGACTTCAACACCAACTTAGAAGGAGAGGTTGGCTGCAAAGTTTTTCAGTTCATCCTACACGATGAAGATCAGGAAGATGCTTGGTCACAAAACCCTTTGGTGCAAATACACAGCAACTTCTTCAGAAGAGATGAACTAGGTCAAGAACTTCGTCTTTGATCACAAATTGCTTGAACAGAGTTTGCTCAATGCTTTTGCAACTTGTGTACAATTTGACGGCTCTTAAAATAATCCTTTTATATGTCTAGGGTTAGGAGAAAAGAAGGCCCAAAGACACATTCACGGATCCCAAGAAATCAAATCAGAAAATCTGATTTTATAAATCTCGACAGATAGCAAGGTGTCAAGGAGCTATCGAGAAGGTGTCGAGCTTTAATGAATTTGCACTTTAGCTTGTTTTTCTTGGACAGACTTGATGGCTTCAACACTTGATCTTGAAACCTTGTTTCTTGAAGTATTAAAAACATCTAGAACTACCTAATTACAAATAGAGTGCGTTTTGTCAAAGGATTAGCCAATTTGCATAAACAAATGACATATGTTCTTAACAAGTGAAAACACATATGTCCTAACAAAGGCACAATCAGTCCAAAATGAACCAAAAGGGACCGAAATTGACTGAGTGGACCACATTGGAATGAATGGGACCAAAGTGGATTGAAGTAGACCTAATTGGATTGAATAGTAATTGTTTAATTTTAGGGATAAAAAACTATGTTCAACAAATCTTAGAGAACAAATTATAGATTATATTACAATTACAAAATAACTTTTTATTCCCATGCATTGCGTGGGTCTATAACTAGTAGATTATAAAAGTTGGATCCTCAAACGGAAGTATGTACACAATGATGACACATTCTTTTTTCCAAACATACTATCATGACACGTCATCTCTTCTTAAAACTAAAAGACTCATAAAGTGATTTGATTAAAAATGACTATTTATTTACTACTAAATCATTTCAATTTCTTTTTTAAGAAGAAAATACACCTTTCATTTTCCTCTATATCATTTCATTTTCCTCTCTCTCTCTCTCTCTCTCTCTCTATGAGTCCTTTAGTTTTAAGAAGAGATGACATGTCATGTGATAATAACTTAATTTTGCATATTTATATCATTATCAGAAAGCATGATCATACTTATTTTGACTTAATTCATGCATTTTTTATTTGGTTTTGGAAAAATGTTGAATAATTTATTTTGTGCTTAATTGAATTTTAATGCGTGAATATGTCTTTCGTAGGAGAATGAAATTAAATGAGCGGATTTGTGTAAAGAAGGCGGCGAATAGACTTTACTTTTATAAGGGTCGTAATGAAGTGAAAGAAGGCCAACCCAATTAAATTTAAGTCCAGTTGGAGCAAGGAATCAAAGGAAATTTGCACTGAATTCAAGTCCAATTTGGATTAGGATTCCAGCCTACACACCAGTTAGTATTTTGGGCATAACTTTCGGTTCCAATGTCCAATTGATATGATTCAAGTTGGGTTGGAAAGCTATCTTAAATGGATACAACTTTATAGTTTACCAATCGTCCTAAAAAGGGCCAAAAACATCAATTAAGCAAAGCCTAAAAATCTAATATTTCTCCAAACAGGAATTCAACTTGTAATAGGATTCCTTGACCTATTTAAAGGTTTTTCAGGGAAAAATTCAGAGAGAAGCTTCTGTAGAATTTAATTTAGGTTTTCTTAAAGTTTCTTTAGAGTTTTTAGAGTTTTATTGGTGTTATGGCTTGCTAGAAACCTTGCCAAGACAAGGGGTGAAACCCAATCGTTTATTGGTATGTTCTTAACAATTATTTTATTGTTTTAATGCTTATGTTCTTATGTTTTTTTTATTGATTTACTCATCTAGAAAAGTGTTTACTTCTATATAATTCTTTGATTTATCGTAGACTTCGGGAACTTTAAATGCTTAGTATTTCCTACGAACTAATTCACTTGTTTTGTTTTGCTTAAAATCAATCAATTTCATGAAACTATCTTAGACAATTAATTCTTGAGTTCTTATTGTTAAATCATCTAACTAAGATCATCATTCATATGAATTTTAGTTGAGTTATAAAATAAATATTTTTAAAACTATCAATAGATGTGTTGTGTGTGGATCCTTAAACCTTAGTGCCGTAATATACTGTTATTTTCTCTCAATCTAAATTAACTTTAAAAAACCATCAAAATATCTTCAATTAAACTTTATTATTTTAGTTTTATTCTATTGTGGTTTGCTAATCAATTCCCTTTATCCTGTGGACTCAACCTTGGACTCACCTACCTATTACTTTACGACAATCCTGCACTTGGGAGCATTATTTAAGTTGCAGCATGATAGTATGTTTGGAAAAATGAACATGTGTCATTATTGTGTGCTTCCTTCAGTTTGGGGATCCAACTTTTATAATATGTGAGAGAGAGTGAGAGAGAGAGAGAGAGAGAGAAGAAGAAGAAGAAGAAGAAGAAAATGAAAGGATTTAGAGGAAAATAACATTTTTAATAAAGAAATTGAAATGATTTAGTAGTAAATGAATAGTCATTTTTAATAAAATCTCTTTATGAGTCTTTTATTTTTAAGAAGAGATGACGTGTCGTGATAGTATGTTTGGAAAAATGAACATGTGTTATCATTGTGTGCATCCTTTAATTTGTGGATTATATATATATATATATATATATATATATTTGTGTGTGTGTGTGTGTGTGTGAGAGAGAGAGAGAGAGATATGATATGATAATTAGATGACATTTGTCATTGTAGTATGCTTGGAGAAATTGTAACAATTTTTAAAATTAATTACATAAAAATTATTCGTAAAACTTGTTGATGCATATAATCCTTTGGAAGATGTTTTTGTAACAATCAATTGACTTGATTCTTTTAATATTCATTAGTGACCATTAAACCATAAATCAAAATAGAAAATGATTTGTACATGGATTATTCAATGGAAAATAATATTTGGGTATTATTCAAAAGTAGTGAAATCCAACTAAATGTGTTCAATAGACTTTTTTTGTGGTCATTTGAGGACTTAGAATGTGGTAGAGTTGGGACATAGTCCAATCTTATAAATGTATAATAGAATTTGTAGTGGTTTATGTAGTTTTTATTTTTTATTTATTTTATAATTTTGGTAGTATAAATATTTCTCACTTTTTTTTAGAACCCATTTGTGGTATTCTCGATACTGTAATTTTTCTGACCCCAATTAACGCGTCAAAATAGCATTCTAAATCTCAAAAAAGGGTAAAAACCACGTTTTTAAAAGCTAAAAGTTGGGAAAAAAATTTAAAATAGTCCAATTTACCCTAATCAGACGAAGGATTTTTGCCAATTCTAGCAAGAATTAGACTAAAACCCCTAACTGGGGGTGGTCAAAATATTGACTTTTTGATCCAATCGTACGGTTGAGGTAAATTTTGGACCATCTTATAGATCATGATTTTTCCTTCAAAACGATAGTTCACGAGCCAAATTCAGATTTAAAACAGATGAGATATAAATAAAATAACAAAATCCTGATTAAATGTATAACTATTTTCATGTCGAAAAGAGTTGTTTTTCAACAGTTTTGTGCAAAATACTGTACCAATGCAGCCACAATTGGAGCAATATTCTTGAACAAGAATGGTGTCTGAAATACCTTCCATAAAAAGGGCTCGACGTATCCATCATGGATTAGGAGAAATGAATTTTTCAAGAAAAGTGCTACAAAATTTCCTACACTGCATCACCTCCCTTCCAGATGTGAAATCTCAATGACCGTAACTTCAAATCGAGCAAGGTTAGGACCTATGGAAACCAGACATCTAGAACTTTCTAAGGACATCAAATTTGAAGAAATTTGAGCTCGAAAGAGCCTCCAAACAGCAGCACAAAGATAAAACCAGAATCAAGAAAAAGACGAAATAAGAAAACTTGGGGAGCAAGTTGGGACATGGTGCCATGCGGCCAGGTGTGCTGTAACACCCCATTTTGGTATCCTAAATCCTATAAATACCGCCCCCCCCCCCCCCCCCCCCCCCCTGCTGGAAAAACAACTACAAATACCAAAAACAATTCTCTAGACTAGGAAAATCTCTCTCTTTTCTTTTAGCTTTTCTCTCTATAGCCTTTTTTTTTTTTTTTACTTCCCTTAGGAAGCCTCTCTTAAATTTCAGCCTTTCCCTCTTCCATTTCTCACCTCTAAAAGCTTTAGGTAAGTGGGTAAGCTTGTAATGAAATGGGTTAGCTCTCCTATAGCTGTACCAATTTCTTTTCTTCTTTCCTTGTAAACATTACATCTCATATGTAAAACGCTTTATTTTTGCTTGTTGTTCTTTACATATTGCTCTATTTATTTGTTATGCTCTTCTCTCTCTCTCTCTACACCTAAAAAAATGTTTTCTACCATTTTCTTTTTGGTTGCCTTCTCACTTGAGAAAGCAACCCCAACATCTATGATAAATCTTTACATTCCTAACTAGATGGTATGTGATGGCTTTGTCTGTGTGCGCAACCAACCTTAGTAGGAAAATAAAACCTTATCATAGATGGGTTTTTCCTAAATGTGTTCTAAACCTTGTTCCTAAGCACAATATGGGAATGTAACCTAGAAAATGGTAGAAGTCTTTAAGACTCCCATTTCTCAATATGGAAAAGAACCAATAAGGCTTGGATGTGACAAGATTATAACTTATGTAGGAGAAATTTCTTAAAAAATGACTTTCCCATAAACTTTACATTTCTTGCCTTGTCTTTAGATTCCTTTAAATTCCAAGCACTTCATATTATTGTCTTGTATTTAAATTCCTTTACATTCCAAGAACTTTACATTATTGTCTTGTATTTAAATTCCTTCACATTCCTTGTCTTGTCTTTAAATTTCAAGCACTTTATTTTCTTGTCTTTAAATTACTTTACATTCTAGTCCTTAAATTCCATGCCCTTTATTTATGCACTCTTATTTTCCACTTTCATTTCTCATGAGTAATCTAGATTGCCATAAAGTAAAATGCTTGAATAAACAAATATCTAAAAATTTCTTTTCTAAAGAAATAAAAATGGTTCTAATGGCCATCCCTCTTTCAAAGAAAAATGTTTTCAAAAGAGTTTATCTCTAAAAACCCTAAAAAGCCTTCCAAAGGGGCACTTTTCCAATCTTTTTTCCAAAACCCCTTTTCTTTCTTTTCCTTTCTTTCAAAAAATGATTTTTACAACATAAAAAGTTTTGGCATCTTTTTATAAAATGAAACCCTTGAAAACCCTTTTTGAATTTCTCTTAATTAGATTTTTGAACTTTGTTCCTAAGCAAAATGGGTACGTTTCTTAGAGAATGGTAGAAGTCCTCAAAGACTCCCATTCCTCCAATGGAAAAGAACTCATGAGCTTGGATGTGATGAGTTTTGAAATCTAATGAAGAGAGATTCCTCAATATAGAAAATTGATTTTGATTAAAAATAGCTTTTCTATACTATGTTTCTCAAGAATAAACAAAAACCATGGATTTTTTTGGATATAAAGCCTTTGTTTCAAAAGAAAATCCATGAAACGATTTTCTTTAAATTAATCCTTTTCTCATCTTTCAAAAAACATTTTTCCAAATACATTCCTCTTTACAAAAGATTTCCAAACTTAAACTTTGTTTTCTTAAAAAAAAAAAAAAAACCATTTTTGTCATCTTTTATAAAAATCCAAGGTTTAATAATCTTTTATAAATTATATAACATATACTGATATATTCATGCTTACATATTAATTGGTTATGTGAACTAAAAAGTGCATTATTTATTTAGATTTTCTCTTATTTAAATTACCATATTATCATATATTAAATAGTAACGAAGTCTATGAGATGGACCTAATAATGTAATTTTACACAATTCACAAACTTATCTGGGTTATTAAAACTTTGTGGTTTGCTTAGAACCTCTGAGTTTTACAGGTTTTGACTGGGTCTTGTGCACACCGATCCAATTGATGATCCGAACTAGTCCATGTGTCGAGTCACCGAGTTATCAGTTTGACCGGCTGGGTTGGGCCGGTCTAATAACATTGATCCTTACACTCCATGTTGATATCCATATTAATGATATCTTCAATTAGTTCATCCAGTTGCAATTATGCTAGTTCTATATCAAAATATAAATTGAACTATTAAAACATAGAAAAAATATAATAAATACTAAATATTGAAACTAATATGACCACCGTACACCCTTGGTGTGTTGGTCACTGCACAAGTATAAGTGCTTGTGGGGTGTGGGGGGTAAGGGCCGGGTTTTAAGTTTCCGGGAGGGAGCTTTCACATATATACACTTAAATTAGGTTAGAGTAGAAATTCTATCTTGTATAAAAAAAAAAAAAAAATGAAAATAACAAATAATGTTACCTTTATCGCCTTACAAGTTACAACCAATCTCAACTAAAAACAAGTGCCTCAATAATACCATTTTAACTACACTTCTAAATTGAGTAATAGCTCATCCCCCAACATGAAAGGCGGATGCTAAAACAATGATAGAAATAGGAATTCTGAAAACATCATGAACTATGGTAGCTAATTTTGGATACCAAAAATAATTTTCTTTCCAAAAAAAAAAGGGTCTAATTTTGCATTCCTATCTATTCTTGGTTATCCAAGTAGAGCTTCAATTAGGTTTTTTTTTTTTTTTTTTTTTTTTTTTTTTTTTTTTTTTTTTTTTGCCTTAACCTAATGACTTTCATACTACTCAAATTCATACATGAAAACACCAAATAGAAGTGATGCTATGTGGAATATTATATACTCTATTACGATTTATGATGACATTATATATGTTCCTTCTCTATCCAATCATGTTTTTGTTCTATTTCAAAATTTTATATTACTTTTGTTGATTACATAGAATTATTTTCTTTTAAGAACTTATAAAAATTAGATTCACCAATTATGTATAATTAAATATTGTATCAGACCAAAAGTCTTGTAGATCAACTAGTTGACTCTTCTTGGTGTTTCTAAAACATCCACAGTTCAAATTTTGCCCCATCTCCCATAATAAATATCTAATTGTTAACATACACACACACACACATGTTCCTTCTCTATCCACTCACCTTTTTGTTTTATTTCAAAAATTTTTATTACTTGAGTTGACTACAAAGAATTATTTTCTTTTAAGAACTTATAAAAATTAGATTCATCAATTTTGTATAATTAAAAATTGTATCAGACTAAAAAATCTTGTAGATCAACTAGTTGATACCTTCTGGTGTTTTTAAAACATCCATGGTTCAAATTTTGTCCCCTTCCCCCATAATAAATATCTAATTATTCGTGTGTGTGTGTATATATATATATATATATATATAAAAGTTTTCTAGGTCATTATCATAAATGTGGTGTATTTATTTATTTATTTATTTTTAAAATTAGGAAAGCAATATCAATTGTGTAGAGTGTACGTTTTTAGACCCCTTAAAACACAAGTTGTTTAACCTAGTTATTTAGCCAAGTGATTACTTAGATAAATTATTCAAATCTAGGTTAACACAATCAAATCATATCATGTAAATAATGTGGAAAAGTAAATAACACAACAATATGATAACCTAGGAAAACCAAATGGGTAAAAAACTTGGGGAGGATTTAACCTATCTGTCGTCAAGGTAAAACAGATCCACTATAAAAGAATTGAAGTTTTTACAATAATACTTAAACCACTAACATCCTATTGCTATCACGTGTAGAAAACTTACTACCACGATCACGTGATAGCTCTGAGTCCACGGACTACTTGTTTCCTTGATCCACAGCAACCACAAGTTCTTCTACTTGTGTTTTTCTTTAAGCTCTTGAAACAGCAACGGAAGAGATCACCAAGTTCTTAACATCAATCTTGATCTTGATAACCCTAAGTGTGTATGAAGGTAAATACCTCTATATCTCATAGAAGATTCACACACACAACATATCAACAACCTCTAAAATGTGGCTAGGGTTTTTCCAATTGTACTTGAAGCAAAACATAAAACCCTACACGTCATATGGGCTTGGGCTGAGTTGGAAATTCTGCAGAAAAAAAAACAATCTGCACGAGGTTTAATCGATCGAGTCTAGTTTTCGATCGATCGAGCCTTGCAGTTTCAGTCCAGTAAATTCTGCAATCACTCGATTCCAACTTTACACATAAACACACTTTGAGCAGCCTAAATCTAGACTCTAAATTTTGATTATGGTTTGCCAACACATTACAAATTGAAGTTCTAATACATTTAGTTCCTAAAGTCTTAGAACCTAACAAACTCCCCCTTTGACAATCCGTGACAAAACACATAACAAAACTGAAATGCTCAAAGTTACAAACAGCCCTTTAAAAATTAATACGCCTAAAAACAATTCAACATAACTACTATCTATTAGTTGCCAGTGTAGACAACAGCACGACTAAATAAACCTGTATATTCCTAAAACACTCAACAAACACATAAACGCATGTGTGGAAAATACAAGTAAAACAAAATAAAATTCTTGATTTCACAAAATAGAAAATAAAAGGCATATACCATGAATAATCTCATAATATAAATCAATAACCAATGTAGCACATGTGAAACAAGAAACAATAAAAGAAAAAGAAAAACAAAGTGTCTCCCCCTAACATATACAATCTAAAAATATACAACCCATAAAAAACATCATAAGCCAAAAAACATATACACCAAAAAAACTCCTAGATACAATCTAAAGCAGCTCCAAAACTCCCCCTATCTCCATCAATATGTACTCTTCCTTTTTGTGATGAATTGCCAAAGGGCAATCAAGGCTCATCATCAAAAGGAGGTGGTGGAGTAGACTGCCAAGCACTCGCCAAATCAGCACGCAAGGCCTGAAGCTCCATGAGCACATCCACCAAAAGTTGTCCATGTGCCGCCTGAACGGTCATGACAGTATTCAACATACTCCGAATGGATGAATCACTCAAAGAAGAAAGTGGAGGATCAATAGCGGCGGTGGGATCGACAAACTCCTTAGCTGTGGGGTCACTTGAAGAAGGAGGCTGAGATGCAGCACCTGTGGAAGACTCTACTTTAGGGCGTTTAGAGCTAGCTTTCATCTGAACTACTATTTGCCTAAGGAAGGTGGCACCTATGGGATGGACAGGCTCAGATGCAGGAAAATCCTCTTATCCTAAATGTAACAAAATCCTATGAATAAACACCAGAAAGAAAAGACCATGTGATTTAGAACTACTCCTATGAACCTCAATTAAAGAACGAATGAAAAGAGGAGGAAAACACATAGGAGCATCAGTCACAAGGGCATACAAAAATGCACATCTCTCAATAGGAATGATGTGCAAGTGAGAGATAGGCCAAATCGAATGACAAGAAATCTGAAAAAACAAGAAATTGAGCTCAGTAAGCTTATGGGAGGTGATACGAGGATCAGTACCCCAACTAATGGAAGTACTGGTGAGATAAGACATAATGTCATCGAGAGAAGGGGTCTCAGAATAAGGGTACATAGGTTGTTGTACCAAAGGTACACTAAGAGCGGAGGCAACTCTCACATAATGTCATCGAGAGAAGGGGTCTCAGAATAAGGGTACACAAGCTGTCGTACCAAAGGTACATTAAGAGTAGAGACAACTACAGAGGGAGTAATGACATACTCTTCACCCTTTATCTAACTCATCACATAGTGAGTGTTGGAATCATCGGAGAAATTTCACCATAAAAATAGGGAGATACAATAGTGCACAAGAACACTCTCAAGAAACCCAAAACCCAATTACACCCTAGCACTCTCTTATAGAAACAGTAAGAATAGAAGCTGATTGCCTTTTTTTTTCTCTATTTTCTCTTATGCGGCTGCAATTACTAGGTTAGTAGAATTCTTGATCTCTCTGTCCCATACAACACAAACCTTATATATATATATATATATATATATATGTCATAGATTGGCAACACTAGGAGTTACATTCCTAGTTGTATTTAGTCATACTTGATCTTCACGGTACCAATCCCAATAACCGGGCATGTAGCATCATTACCTATTTGGACCATACCACCGTTGTAAGGCTTATACATATCAAACCAATCTTTCTTTGGAGTCATATGATATGAGCATGCTGAATCTAAAACCCAATATTCCCATAGAACATTGTTACCTAATGAAACTGAAAGTAAATTTGCACCAACTTCACCGTCATCTGATGTTTCTTCAGCAACACTAGCTGATTCTAGGGGCTTATTTCCATTCTTCTTCTCATCTAAATGGTCTTTCAACTCTTTACACTAATTCTTGTAGTGCGATTTCTTTTGACAATAAAAGCACTTTACATCTTTCTTTGCACGTGATTTAGACTGTGATATGTTCCTGTTGGAGTTTCGTCCTTTTGACCTTCTTCTACCCCTATTGCTTGACTTAGACTTTACAATAAGTCCATCAGCTTGAGAACTGTCACCATCTTGCTTCATCTTTATGTGTGACAAGAGAGCACTAGTCACCTCCTCGAGTACTATAATCTATTTCCCATATAGCAATGTAGTCACTAGATGATCAAAAGAAGTAGGAAGCAATGCTAATAAGAGTAACACTTTATCTTTGTCCTCATAATTCACCCCAAAACTTGACAGTTGGGTGTACATGTTAAACATGTTGAGATGCTCCAACAGTTCAGAACCCTCCTTCATATGTGTAAAATTGTAATTTACAACTATATGTTTTGTTAGCTTTTATTCCGTGCCAAATTTGATTGTAATTATGTTCAATCTTTTATACCTTGTATTATTTGTGGGATTTAATTGTAAGGGCTGTGTGTGAGAGAGAGAGAATATGAAGACTCAAGCAAATTGAAGATTGAAGAGTTTTCGCAGGTAGCTCATGACTAAGCATCCCACGAAGTAAAGCATGTGCCCTGCACATAACTGGAATGCGAAGAATCAGGACAAGATGGAGATAGCTATGTTTCTTGAGTATCTTGCGGGTAAGGCCTTCCTGCAAGACACCCGTGAAACATTTTTGTTTTGCCAAAATGTACTATCTGATACACATTTTTTGTGTCTACACTATTTATACCCACATTACCCACAAATGTTGAGGAGTGCTTCTGAGAGAAAACCCTAGCCACAAACCTAGAGAGTTAGAGATTGTTATACCCACATTTCTCTACACAATTGCTTATGGATTTTCCTCAACTCCTACCTCTCCATTTCCATACCATTGAGAAGTTGATAGCGCAAACACTTACCACACCCTTTCAGAGTGTTCAGTAAGGTCTTGGTGCTACTGGGAAGCACTGGAAGAAGCCAAGGACGGCAGATACAACATGGAGATTGTTGCAAGATTCGGAGAGCTAGACAAGACATGGTTCCGAGAAGCCTTGTTGGAGTAGGAGCTTGGAAGGCTTAGGTACATTGGGTAGATTAGGATTAGAGGGTCTCTTACTAACTCATGTATCTCAATTGATTGTCTAGTAGGGGTGGCAATTCGTGTTCAAGTGTCGGGTTCGTGTTGTGTCAACTCATAAGTATCCAACTATATGGGTCAACACTAACCTGACATGTTTATTAAATGGATCAAGATTCCTCAACCTTAACACGACTCATTTATTAAACGGGTCAGTCGTGTCGACCTGTTTATCTGATTTTATCAAAATGAAGAAAAACATTTATGAAAAAACAAGCAAATAAATATTTTAGATATAAAATTCAGAACTAATGAGTAACTGCATTACAAATAATCATTCAAAACTAAAGCATATCTCAATATCATAAATAATCAATCACAATATGTAAAAGAAAATAAACCACAACAACTAATAAGTTTATATATCTAGAGTTTGAAGGGTATATTGGTAAATTTTCATTTAATTAAACGGGTTAAGCAGGTCAAACGGGTTCCATAGGCTGAACCCTAACCTAACCTGTTTATCAAACGGGTCCATCGTGTCAACCCAAATTTGACACAAACCCATTAAGCCCCAACCCATAACCTACTAATTTTGTGTCGTGTCGTGTTGGGTTCGCGGGTCGTGTCCAATTTTGCCACCCCTATTGTATAGTGGATCGATTATCGCTTGGAGGGCGGCGGAGAGGTTTTACGTTGAAGACTTCGGTTTCCTTTTCGATAACACATCGTTGTGTTGTCTTTGTGTTTGCATCCTTCTTCCCTACTCTTTTTCCTTTCATTTTACTGCTGTGTTGTTTTAAATATGGATTAGAGTAGCTTGTTTGTTTATCCGCTCGCTTTTACTCTATTCCGCACTTAGTATTAAGTTAGAGTAAAATCTATCGAGCCGTAACTTTAATTTGGGGGTCTGAACTACTCTTGTGTTTTCAACACATTTTCGAGCATTCAATATGCAAACTATACAGTTGCTTCTTCACGTACAAGTTGTTCATCAGATTCTTTCTCATATAAAGAATTTTTAGTTTTTCTCAAACCTCCTTTGAGTTCTTTACTTCTAGGATGTTGTGAATGACTTCATCACCTAGGTTGAGACAAATAGTGCTAGCTACTTTCTCATTCATCTCTACCCATTCTACATCCTTCATCGTTTCCGATTTCTTCTCCTTCCCAAGCAAGGCTTTAAGAACTCCTTGTTGAATTAGGAGATCATTCATCTGCCTTTGCCAAAGAGAAAAATTTCCCTTACCACCAAACTTCTCTACATCATACTTTGCTTGACATCTTTACTGTATTCAAAGGATTGAATCCTAACCTGGATCTGATATCACTTGTTATGCAGATAGCACCCTTAGACTTAAATCAATAATAGTAAATAAGCAGAAATTAAATAACAAACACACACAAAGAACACAAAAATTTACATGATTCAGCAAACTACCTATCTCCACAGCAACGACAGTGAAATTTCACTTAAAAAATAGGGAGATACAATAATACACAAGAACACTCTCAAGAAACCCAAATCCCAATTACACTCTAGCACTCTCTCATAGAAACAATAAGAATAGAAGCTGACTGCCTCTCTTTTTCTCTATTTTTTCTTATGCGGCTGCACTTACTAGGTTAATAGAATTCTTGATCTCTTTGTCCCATACAACACAAACCTAATATATATATATATATATATATATATATATATATTTATATATGTCATAGGTCGACAACACTAGGAGTTACATTCCTAGTTGTATTCGGTCATACTTGACTAACTTACAAGCAATGGGCCTTATGGGCTTCAGTTTCAATTCAAGCCACAAATTGAACCCACGTCAACAATGAATCAATCAACAAGACCGCTTAGCTAGCATAGCAACATCGAAAGCATGGATATCTCTAAAACCCACTCCACCCCTATATTTTGACTTGCACAGTTTGTTCCAACTTATTCGATGGATCTTCTTCTCATTACTTGTTTGACCCCACCAATATTTGGCCATCATGGAATTTAAGTCATCACATGGGGACTTCGGTATTTTGAAAATACTCATAGTATAAGTAGGAATTACTTAGGCAACAGTTTAAATAAGAATTTCCCTTTCCGCTCTAGAGTTAAATTTTTCCTTCCATCCCATTACTCTCTTAGTAGTCTTGTCGTGCAAACCTTTGAATGTGTTCACTTTAGATCTCCCTCCTACCATAGGTAGGCTTAGAGTTCAAATCTTCTCCTCCTCCCAATTATAATTATTGAATATTATATATATATATATATATATATAAAGCCATATTTTAGAAAATTAGGATTACTTTAATTGTGTAATTAATAGTGCACATTTAGGGACATATATTTTGTTAGGATTTAAGGGCCTATGCTTTACACGACAGAAACAATAACTAAACGTTTCATAGATAAATATTTAAGTGATCTTCCATTATATGAAAGATCGATAGAAAATAAAGGCAATCTAAATAATACGAAAGCAATGATCAACAATAAAAATCTTATTTTTAAAAAGCGTTGATCATGATTCATTATAAAATACCATACCTATACTATCCAATTATTTATTTCACATCACATTAAACATAGCCCCAAACTAATCCAATAAGTATTAATTAGGATTGTGTTTAGTTTAAATCTACATGTATTTTTTTTTTATAAGAAATCTTTATAGATTTGAAATCCTAATCTCTAATATGCATGATAAGTGCAAATTATAACTGACTAAATTTTCGATCCGCATTTATATATTGTATTTTGGATTATCTATTGGCACAATAAAAATTTTTGGAAGTTAGTATGCGCGACAAGAAAAGTTTGTATTCAACAGTTGGATTTCAATTCTATGCAAACGTAATGACTCTACCTTTTTTTTATTAATAGGATTATTAACGATTTTGTAGCATAGTCCATGGACGTCTATAATTTAACTAAAATAATTCATGAATTTATATAGTCAAATCAAATCAATTTATTCTCTTAAAAGATGAATTTATGGATAAAATGATTTATAATATCCGATTAATATGAAAATTAACATGCATATTAAGAACATATAAAATATATAATCCACTATTTGAATTTTTAAAACATGAATTCAATAACAATTTATTAAGTAATATAATATCTTTTAAAATTAAATAAAGTGTAAATTAAACGCAACTCTATATTACTTTTATTTTATTCTAATAATACATTGAAAGCTACTTTTGAGTTCCTGATTAATTCATGAAAGCTTCAATCTCCTGTCTCAGATATCAAGGATTTTTTTATTATTTTCTTTTTTCTTTTTTTATAGAAAGTAATTAATTATTAACATAAGTTTTTAAGGTGGCTTAAAAGAGTTAGTGAGATTGTAGTGGAGACTAGAGAGGGTAACTGGGTAAGAGTCGAAGCCCAGTACTGATTGGATTTACTTAAATTAATATTTATGGGTCTAGGTTTTTCGATAATCTGGGTCAATGTTGGACTTTAAAAAGATACATCCAATCATGTGAAGTGAAGAGCATATTCACTCTTTGTGAAGCATATTCCCTTTTTCCGCTACACGTTTGAGGCGAACATCAGATTTTTTTTATTCTTTATTAAGGGACGAGACCACTAACTTGACGGTGCTTATTTTTAACTTGTAAGAAAGACGAAAACAAAGCCAATTTTCCTCCAAAAAAATAAAAAAGGAAGTATGAAAACAAAGCCAATTAACAATGACTAAGTAATCTCCAACTCTTCATGAATTCATTTATTCCAAATGTCTAACCTTTTTTTTTTTTTTTTTGGGTTAAGAGGGATCTTTATTAAACTCAGATAGCCATGAAAGGTGATGAATACTCAGCAGCGTCCTTTGGGCACATTGCCTCTGACATTAAGGCCTTGATGGCTCATTTCAGCTGTGTGACTTTCCAACACACTCGCAGACAAGGGAATATAGTAGCTCATAGCCTTGCAAGAACAGCATGTAATTTCCTCCTTTTTGTTCTTGGATGGAGGAAGTCCCTGTGTCCTCCTTTGCTGTGTATTTTGCAGAAACTATTAATAATATGTGAGCCCCTGGCTTTTTAGGGGCGGATTCTCAAAAAAAAAAAAAAAAAATTAGCTACACGCCTTACATAGTATAGACCAGTGGCATCTTCATTAACAAAAGCTACAATATCAGGGGTAGGGGGATAAAACAAAATAAAAAAATCTTCTTGCTGCATACATCCCTCCTTTGCCAGTCCATCAGCTGCCCTGTTTGCTTCCCGATAGGTGCGATTCACCCTGGTTTGTTGGAACCTGCTGAGAAGGTACCTACAATCATTCAAGAGAGAGGAATAGTCCTTGTTAGTGACTGAAGTAGACAGAACTAGGTCTACCACCACTTTTGCACCGATTTCAACTCCCAGGCAAACAACTCCCAACTGTAATGCAAGCTGCAGCCCATCCCGCAATGCCCAAAATTTAGCAATAACACTTGTAGTGAATTCTATATTACGAGAGTAACCTCTGATCTAGGCACCTTTATGATCCTGAATTAATCCTCCACCCCCTTCTCTCCTCGGATTTCCCAACGAAGCTCCATCTGAATTTAACTTACACCATCCTTCCATTGGTCTATTCCATTTGACGTGGGAATACCTTACTTGTATGGTTCTAAATGATTTCTCGACACAGTACACGTACTCAATGGCTTGCTTCAGACAAGAGTCAAGAAGTTTTGGGTTTAGTGTAGTGTTTTCAAACACTATTCTGTTCCTATGTTTCCAGAGTGACCAAACAGCAAATGTAAACACAGTCTTCCACGGACATCCTGTCACCTTGATCAATGAGTTGCACACACAGTTGGTTTCGAGCCATTTAAGTATATCAAGACTGAAGGTGGATTTCAAATCAGATGGCACACCAATTTTTCTAGAAAAAGCCGCTGCAAAGGGGCAATCCCTCAACATTTGAATTATAGTTTCTGCATCAGAGTTGCAGAGAGGACACACAGCTTCACATTCAATTCCTCTCGATGCAATTACCTCCCTAATTGGAACACTATTATGATGACACAGCCAGAGAAAGTGACAAATCCTTGGTAGTGTGTCGATTTTCCAGATCCAACTCCCTTTGAAACCATGATTGTGCTCCTCCTCAGATCTTGCCAAAGTGTACGATAATGCCACGTGAACTCCCCATCCTTTGAGGCTTTCCAATTCATAGTGTCCCCTTTCACCCCACATAGCTGAATGGGCGTGGCAAGGATTCTACCTTTTATACACGGCGGTAGATCAAAAGAAATGGCATTCCACTGCCATTAACCTCCTTGTCTCATCTCTTCAATAGTGATTTCTTGCTCTACCTGGTGGAGTGGTCCCTGAATTAGCTCTCTAACTGATTTACCCTTGAACCAATTATCAGACCAGAATTTTAGCTTGGAGTTACTCCCTACATTCCATCCTATTCCCTTCATGAAAACCGGGAATCCCTGTTTAATTGCTTTCCAGTTAACAAAACAAGGAAGTTTGTCCGGGTCCCTAGCATTCCTTCGAGCTTGGGTGAAATACTTGTTCAATAAAATTTTCGCCCACAGGGAGTCGCGTTCATGGTACATTCTCCAGTTTAATTTAGCTAGAAGTGCTATATTCTTTGCCTTTGCTGCTTGAATGCCAAGTCCTCCTTCCTCTTTAGTTTTGATAATTTTACCCCACCCCACCATATGCATCTTCTTTTTTTCTTGCGTGGTGCCCCATAGAAAATCCCTACTAATCTTGTCAAGCTTATCACACAGATGGGGGGGAAGGGCAGCACCTTGCATTACATAGTTCAGAATGGCGAACAAGACAGATTTAACTAATACTGTCCTTCCAGCAAAAGATAGAAGTTGGGCTATCCAACTAGCCAACTTGTTAATGACCCTCTCAGCAACAAATTTAAATTTATTCCAATTTGAACCCTTATGCTTCAAAGGAAATCCCAGGTACTTTCTTAAGTTGTTGGTGGCTTGGATGTTTAAGTTTTCACAAATCTTGGATTTTAGACCAACTTCCACATTATGGGAGAAGTAGATCCGAGACTTAGCTGAGCTGACTTTCTGCCCAGACTCACTGCAAAATAGATCTAGCACCTCCTTTATGGCTTCACTCCCTTCCTCATTAGCCTTCACGAACAATAATAAATCGTCCGCAAAAAATAGGTGTGATATCTAACGTTTTCCATGTAATTATATGTACTTATAATTAAATAGTCAAATACTCTAAAAACTTTAAACACTATCATTAATATTAGGACATATGTGATTCATGTTAGGAACATATGTCAACATTTTATGTAATTGGCTAATCCTTTGACAAAACGCACTGTACTTGTAATTGGGTAGATCTAGGATGTGTTTTATACTTCAAGAAACATGAACGGTTTTTAGACCCCTTAACCCAACCAGATTAACCTAGTTAATTAGCCAAGTGATTAACTTAGTCAAATTATGCCAATCTAGGTTATCACAATCAAACAATCATATCAAGAATATAAAGCAGCGGAAAAGTAAATAACACAATGATATGATGACCCAGGAAACCACACGGTAAAAACCTGGGGAGGATTTGACCTAGCTATCCTCAAGGTAAACCTGAATCCACTATATGAAAGAATCGAAGTTCATACAAAAAGACTTACAAGCTCCCCGCTTGACTTCCTAATACTACCCACCAGTAGAACTTACTGACACGACCACGTGTAAGCTCCGAATCCACGGACTCCTTCTTTCTTGGATTCTCCACAAGATACAAGCACCCCCACTTGTGTTTTTTTAAACTGCAATGGTAGCAACTGAGTTGATCATCAAGATGTTGAAATAATCTCTACCTTGAAAACCCTAAGTTTATGTGAAAGAAAACTCCTCAATGATCTCACAAGAGATTCACACAAACAGCAAAGTATGAGCAACAATACACTCAGAGCAACTCATAAAAATGTGGCTAGGGTTTTGCCTTATATACCTAGGGCAAAAACATAAAACCCTAAACATTTAATGAGGTAGGGCTGAGTTGGAAAATTCTACAGAAAAAAATTTTGGCCGACTTTCGATCGATCGAGTCTAACTTTCAATCGATCGAGACAGGCCGAAATGTACCAATGCATTTGCAGCCTCTCGATTCCAACTTTACATGAAAGACACAACTTTGAGCAAGCCTAAACAAGACTAAACAACCTGTTTTGATCATGGTTTGCCAACAATACAAATTAGAGTTCTAAATATAAAAATTCCTAAATCTTTAGAACCTAACAAAACAAGGTTTCAAGTTCAAGTGTTAAAGCTATGCAAGTCTATCCAAGAATCAAGTAATAAAGTGTTGGATTTTAACGCTCGATAGCTAGCATCTATCGAGGTTTAAAAGAGCTGTTTCAACCTAAAACTCGACAGCTGCTCGACAAATAGGGTATCTGTTGAGATTTATGAGAAACATATTTTCAGTTCTGATTTTCATCCAATCCGTGAGTATGTGTTTAGGCTTTCTTTTCTCACAACCCTAAACATATATAAGGATTATTTTAAGGGCCGTCAAAGGTTACGCACAGTTGAAAAAGAGCAAAACTTCACAAGTGTGAAGAAAAGTGAAACCGGAAACCTAGTTTGCCCTAGTTCTTTTTTCTCTTGAAGAAGCTGCTGTATTTGTACACCATAGGGTTTTGTGACCAAGTAAATTCATGATCTTCATCGTGTGATGAACAGAAGAACTTTGCAGCCAACATCCTTCTCAAGTTAGTGATTAAGTCACGTTCTGGGATCCGCACAATTGGTTAATCACGTACTAGGAGCCGTACATTGAAAGAAGAGATTGTCACTACAGAATAAGTCCAATTGAGTATTGGGGTAAGGTTTTAACTGTAGGTTGGTATAAGGTACTGGGATTCCTTTACTTGTAATCGCTTGTTTTGATAATAGTGGATTCTCAGGAGTGGTGACCTTAAAATTACCTGGTGGGGTTTTTGCCTTGTAGGTTTTTCCCATTATAAACAAATCACCATGTTAATTTATTTTCCGCTGCATACTTTAGTTAATTGGTGATTTGTTTTTGCTACCACACGTTTTGCATGTTAATTTGATTAATTAATAAACTTGAGTAATTAATCAATTAATATATCACAAGGGATCAATACATTCTTGGCCTATTAAATGGTATCAGAGCAGACACACTCTGATTAGAGTTAATCTTTGCTGTGTGATCCATTGACCCTTGTTTGTTATGGATAGATGACAGTCTCTTATTATACCTCTTTTATTTGATGGCACTAACTATGTATACTAAAAAGTACGCATGAGAGTTTTCTTGTAGTCTTTAGACAAGAAAGTGTGCTAAGCTATGGAGATAGGCTGGACCAAGCCTACGGAAGTGCCGGCCGATTAGGAAGATGCTAAGATCAAGGCGGCAAATTTCAACAGCAGGGCATTGAATACTCTATTTAGTGCAGTCACGAATGAGGAGTTCAAGAAAATATCCTCTACTAAAACTGCTAAGGAAGCATGGACTATTCTCCAGACAACCTATGAAGGAACCAAGGCTGTCGAGGATTCAAAATTTCAGAGGCTCACTACAAGCTTTGAAGAAATTAAGATGGAGGAGGATGAGTCGTTTGATGAGTTCTATGCCAAGTTTAAAGACATAGTAAACTTAACATTTAATCTTGGAGAAACCATTCCTGAACCTAATATTGTGAGAAAGGTGCTCAGATCTCTACCTGAGAGATTTCATGCTAAGATCACCGCGATTAAGGAATCAAAGGATATTGACAAAATTCTTTTGGCAGAGCTGGTTGGAAATCTACAGACCTATGAGTTGGGTTTGTCTAGGATCGGGAAATCGTGTAAGAACAAGAGCATGGCACTAAAGGCCAAAAGCAGTGACACTAATGAGTCTTCTGATGATGAAGATTCTAAGATGAAGTCTTACATCACCAGGCAATTCAAGAAGTTCATGAAGAATGCCAATGCAAAGGGCTTTGACATGGACTGTAGACAGTCGAGTTCTTCTCAATCTAAGAGCCAAGACAAAGGGAAGAAGGATGCTAGAGATGGCGGTCAGTACACAGTTCCTTCAGGACCAAAGTGCTTTGGGTGTTAAGACTTCGGTCACATGAAACAAGAGTACCCTTCTTATCTCAAGACCATCGGAAAAAGCAAGGCACTTGCTGCTACCTTGAGTGACATCGAGCCTGAGGATGACTTCGATAATGAGGATGATGGAATCCTATATGCCTTCATTGCCACTGTAAATCCTACTGAGGGGATTGTTGAAGATGTGGATAAAAAAGAGGAATTGGTGGAGTTTAAGTTTCAAAAGATGGATGAGTAAGATGACATCCACACAGCCTATGCAAAGTTATACAAGGTCTCAGAAAAACATGAGAAGTTGTATAGGTTGGCCACCAAGAAGCTTAGTGATGTGGAGCTTGAGTGAGAAGCGATCTCTACAAAGTTTGATGAAGCCAATCAGACTATTGGAGTACTAAGATTTGAGAACAATTTCTTGGCTGAGAAGACCAAGAAGCTTAAGGCAGAACTATTCCAAGTCAGAGCTCAGTTAGAAAGGACTTCAAGTGCTAAGCTCAATGAGATGCTTAGTTTTCAAAAATCTACTTCTGATTGAACCAGTTTAGGGTAGGATTTCTCTTCCTCTAGTATTGCTTCTACTAGTACTACTGTTTTTGTTCCTCCTGCTAATAATATTGAAACTAAGAACAATGATTTTAAGAATGAATTAGCTAGTGAGAACGTAGACAAGGGTAAATCTATATTAGGAGCACCCCCTAAACTTGATAAGAAAGAGGTCAAGAACCCTAGGGCTAAGAAGGGAAATACTCAAAAACCCAAACAAAAAAAGCAAAATTTCTGTTATCACTGTGGCGCAGCTGGACATACTCAACCTAATTGCTATAAGTGGTTAGCCACTCAACAGAGCAATAACATGATCGCGTCGGGAAACTAGAATTAGCTTCCATCCTCTTTTGCTCCTCTTGGAGATCTTCTCAAACCCCTCATGTTCCTTTCGATCTTAAACGGTTTTAACTCTTCCCCCTCAACATCAGATCAAGGGTTTTCTAAACGGACCAAGGTGTGAAAGGAAAAATGCTCCAAGTGATTCTATCACTTTTTCTCTCTCCCCCATTCTTGTTTTTGGTTTTGCATTACTTGTGTGTTTTGCTTTCTAGTTTTGAGTCAGTCTAGTTTTATGCATTGCTTTGTTTTTGTTCAACATATTTTTGGTTGTTTTCTTTTCAGTTTTTTCTTCTTTTTTTTAATATAAAAATAAAATTTTTTTGAAAAATCAGAAAAATACAAAAACAGTATGTGCTTATGTACATTGGTACTTGTGTACCTTGGATGGCCATTGAAACAAAGTTTTCTAAATTTTGTATCTTTTGTAACTTAGATGAGCATCTCTATGCACAACTAATCAAGTGAGCTTTGTGGCTCGTGTTTGTGATGAGTAAGGTTAAGTAATCTCTTGTACTTAACACTCATATCACTTTTTTTTGACAAGAAGGACTAGAAAATCCTAAGAGAAATGTATAAATAACCATCTCACTACTGTTGCCCGCCGATCATGAAATGAAATTTGTGTACTTCGGCATAGCAAATGTGGAATGTCAAATGCTTAATATCATTGGGTATTTCTTTTCTCTCTCATATATGCCATGCATGGTTTGCTTAAAAGAAAATATGCAAAGAAAAATAAAAGCAAAAAGATCAAAATGCTTTATATATGATTACAAGCGTGTATTCTAGGAGATGTGGGAGTTATAGAATGTACCTCGAAGGTGATAGTTCCCATCAAAATAGTTATGATTGTGTGTGAGTTAAAGTGATTTTCTCATATCTCAAATCGTCATAACACGTAGACACTTATGCAATCTTGTGATGTTTTCACACACAAATTGCAATATTCTTTGCAACTCTTGATACATGTGCAGGTACAATGTGATTTGGCCATCACAAGGAACACATATGTTAATGCATGCTCACTAAACTTTCTTAACTTGTTTTTGAAATATAAAATTGGTTAGACTTGTTTAGTGTATATGTGTGTGTGTTTTGGGATTTATGTGCTTAACATTTTTCTTGTTGAAAGATGTTTTTGAGAGATTAAAATATTGTTTGGATCCTTAGTTGAGTTGCATTTTTGATTGCATTCATGTCTATGTTTTTCTCTTCTTGAAAAATTGTTTTTAAGCAATCTCGATAGCTCCTCAACACCTCTCGACAGCTAGGCTATCTATCGAGCTCTTCAGCTTCTTTTTATCGCAATCTCAATAGCTCCTCGATCCATCCAGAAAGTTTTTGTCTCCTCGATAGATGCTCGATAGCCCCTTGATCCATCGAGCCCTTTTTGCTGTGGACACCTATGGATAGCTTCTCGATAGATGCATCTTTCGAAGTTTAAACTTCGACACCTCTCGATCTATCGAGATTTAAGAGGTTCTATATATAGGATCTGTGCGATTTCAGATTCATTTCTCTCGATCTCCCTCGACTCTTGTTGACTCTTTACCTCCCAAAACCTCTCTCTCTCACTTCAAACTTCTTTCCCAAGAGTTTTTCGACCTAAAGATCATCTTCTTTCATCTGGTATGATCCTTTTCACTCATTCTTCATGCATTTCATGCATTTGACCTAACTTTTTGGGATTTTTGAAAATACTGGGTTTTTCAAAATTGATGGAGTTTTTATGAAATTTTTGGGATGGGCTTTGTGAAAATGGCTTTAAATCATCATGCATTGCATCATATTTGCATTATAACAATGTTTCATGCATTTTAGATGTGTGTTTACTTTGTTGAAATGATTGTGTGCTGGTAGGATCGAATTGGGCTAAGCCCATAATGTTTTTACTATTGCATATCACATGCTCATGCATTTTCATACATATGTACCTTACATTCTCAATATTCTTATATATTGATTGTGATTGGTGCTTTTCTGCGTCTCTCTCTCTCTCTTTCTTTCTTTCGGTTAGTTGCTCTATGGCACCTAAATGAAAATTTACTCCGTCCCGAAACCCTCTTTGTTTCGGGGCATCTTCTTCTTCTGATTCTGCTCCCTCTCATATTCGGTTCCGTGATGATAAAGCTCGACAGGAACTTTAGGAGAACTTTTATAGATGAGGCACTCATTTAGAATGCCAAGTCATTTTGTCGGATTTTTCCAACATTGACCTACCCACTGTCATTCACAGTAGGGGTTGGGAGTCATTATGTGACATCCCGGTCACTTGTCCATCCATGCTTATATAGGAGTTCTACTCCAACATGCATGGATTTGATTATCTAGTACCTCTCTTTGTCACTTGCGTTCAAGGTACGCATATCATGGTCACTTTGGATAGGATATTGTATCCGACATGCTCCATGTCCTTAAGGTAGTGCATCCTGACTACCTTGGTTGTGATCCTCTTAAGACCGTGTCTAAAGTTGAGCTTATATCCTCTATTGTGAGCGTCCCTCTGATTGGGGTGATTGTCAGTTCACTCCTTGTATGGCCTTTGCTAAAGGTCCTAGGTTTATTAACATGGTTATGACCTTTGTTTTGCATCCTTTATCTCATTATAACTCCATTACTGAAGCCCCATGCTTGATATTTGCTTTCCCTTTTAGAGCATCTTACTATAGATTTTCCCTCCCATTTTATTCTTTCCCTCATAGATGTATATAAAGATATGGCGACCCGTGATAAGCTCATCTTCCCTTCGGCTATCATGAGGATTCTACGCCATTTTTCTGTCCCCTTTCCCATTTCCGACCACTTCCATGTCATTTGTACCATAGACGCTGCTACCATTAAACGAAGTGAGGCGTAGCTATGTTCGAGGCAGTCTGGGACGGCGATTCCTTCGGCTTCTATAGCTCTATCCACATCTGCTCCCTTTTCTTCTATGGGCAGTGTGACTCTTGAGGACATCATGGCACAGCTTGTGCGCATGGATGCTCGTCTCGACACTCTCAGTGATGAGTTGTGTCAAGTAAACACCTATGTTGGTAGTATTGCATAATGACAGGCTATCATGGGTGGCTTTGTTGCTTCTTCTCCTCCTACTTTAGAGGCTTCTGAGGATAAGGACGATGATGGTCATGCTGATGAGGATGATGGTGCTAGTTCTTCCAGTGCTGATGAGATGTCTACTTAATGTACTTATCCTTTGTCACTCGTGACAAAAAGGGGGAGTAGTTTTGGATATGAGAGTAGTCATACTCATAGGGGGAGGGTTAGTATAGGAGATTTTTGTTAAGGGGAGTGTTCATATTTTTGAGGGATGTAGTGAGGACTTTATGTATTTTTTTTCTTTTCTCTCTATTTTAGATACATTATTCATGTACCTTAGATCTTGTGATCATGTTGTGATAGTAAACCTTGTACTTGTTGATATATGTACATTTGAGGTTGTTATTACAGTTTTTTCACCTATCTTTACATGTGTTGTTTCTTTTCTCTCTTTATGCACATGCTTTTTATATATTGTATGCAATTTATTATTTTTGTTTCACACTAAGATGCCTTGATGAGTTTTGTTTAAAGTGTTTCAGAAATACAGGTTGTCAAAGTCTTCCTTGCTATGAACTCTCTTCTGACAAAGTTTTTCAAGAGTTCGTGTTAGGATAGATTTTATTGTATTCAACAAGTAAGTATGAGTTGAGTGATTTATGACTTCTCTCATATGTTCATTTGTTTGTTGTGGTTTTGTCACGGATTGTCAAAGGGGGAGATTGTTAGTACATATGTTATTCATGTTAGAAACATATGTAAACATTTTATGTAATTGGCTAATCCTTTGACAAAACGCACTTTATTGTTATTAGATAGACCTAGGATGTGTTTAATGTTTCAAGAAACAATGTTTCAAGTTCAAGTGTTATAGCCATACAAGTCTGTCCAAGAATCAAGTAATAAAGTGTTGGATTTTAAAGCTCGACAGCTAGCATCTATCGAGGTTTAAAAGAGCTGTTTCAGCCCGAGGCTCGACAGCTGCTTGACAGATAGGGTATCTGTCGAGATTTATGAAAAACAAATTTTCAGTTTTGATTTTCATCCAATCCGTGAGTATGTATTTACGCTTTTTTTTTTCTCACAACCCTAAACATATATAAGGATTATTTTAAGGGCTGTCAAAGGTTACGCATGGTTGAAAAAGAGTACAACTCCACAAGTGTGAAGAAAAGTGTAACCGGAAACCTAGTTTGCCCAAGTTCTTATTTCTCTTGAAGAAGCTGCTATGTTTATATACCATAGGGTTTTGTGACCAAGCAACTTCATGATCTTCATCGTGTGATGAACAGAAGAACTTTGTAGCCAACATCCTTCTCAAGTTGGTGATTAAGTCGCGTATTGGGTTTGCGCAATTGGTTAGTCACGTATTGGGAGCCGTGCATTAAAAGAAGAGATTGTCACTACAGAACAAGTCCAATTGGGTATTGGGGTAAGGGTTCAACTGTAGGTTGGTATAAAGTACTGGGATTCCTTTACTTGTGACCGCTTGTTTTGATAATAGTGGATTCTCGAGAGTGGTGACCTTAAAATCACCCGGTGGAGTTTTTGCCTTGTAGGTTTTCCCCATTCGTAAACAAATCACTATTTCAATTTATTTTTCGCTACATACTTTAGTTAATTGGTGATTTGTTTGTGCTACCACACGCTTTGCATGTTAATTTGATTAATTAATAAACTTGGGTAATTAATCAATTAATATATCACAACGGGTCAATACATTCTTAGCCTATCGATTAAGCAAAAATAATAATAATAATAATAATGTGACATAAAATAACTATATTTTTCAAACTATTACATATTTACTAAACACTATTAATTAATACCTATTATAACATTATTTCTTTGGTTTTGTTTTTTTTTAGAGAAATATTTTTTTTTTTAAATAATTCGATAGTTACAATGGGCTGGGAGGGAGCATTTGAATCATGAATGTTATGAGTACACCAAAAAAAATCTACAAATTAAATTTTAAGACTTTTGGCAAAATTACTTTGACATGATAATAATTCATTTTTAATTAGTAGTAAGTTACACGTGTCATCCATAACATTTTTTTTATTGATAAGTTACATATGCATTTATTGAATCTTCGACCAATACATTCCTTACTCTTTTTTTAAGGAATGGAAGTTCCATTTGAGCAAAAGCTCATAGCTATTAGGAACATTTAAACAAAATACTACTAGAATACCCTATTTCATATGAAATATTATTCACTCTAGACTATTTTTTATCATTGTTATTGTTATTGGTAGTGACTTACTCGTTTTACCGGGCTCAAGGGCATTTAATTTCCACAGTTGTTTTTAGGATGTCCAAGCAAATATTTACAAGAATACAGAAAATGGGTGAAAATAGTTGCAAAAATAGTTTCCTATTGAGAATATAGGTGTTTGTAATTGAAGCCAATTGATATCTATTTTGCTTTAAGAAGAATGGTTTGAGGTTTAATGATGCAGGCTAGATGGGCCAACAGTTTAGGCTTAGGTTGTGAAATGCAAAATCTCTAGAATAACACTAAAGGCTAGAATTTTACTCAATAATTAAAAATTAAAAAAAAAATTAAAAAGTTTAACAAATGAGGCCAATCTGTTTAAGTCATGAGCTGGTTACTTCAGCCATTTTTCTGTGTTGGTGAATACTTCTACTTCTATATGACCGACATTAGACTCTGCTTATTAGATATTACAAAGGCTTAGTTATATAACTTATATTGTAGTGAGAGTAGTGTTGGAAAATATGGTTTTGTATCTCATACAAAACACACAGCGAAAGCAACAAACATGGATCTATTTCATTCATGATTGATAACATGCATTATGTAAATTTCAGAATTTAAGAACAAGATAGTTTACCTTAGTACGGTGAAATTCAAAACAAAAGATTAGAAGTACTTGGAAACACTTTTAATCTTCACTCCAATTCCACTTTACGCCCAAGAAGTGTGGTCTCTCAATCAGTTTCCAAGGGAGAATAATCGAGTGGCTTCACTCACACATACACACCATTTCATAATGATGTTTCTCTTAAAAAAAAAATCTGTATGTTTATCCCTTTATAATTAACTAATTATCTAATTGGGTTGGCCTATTGGGCCTTTCCAAATTGGGCTTTAGTGTGTGACTTGAAGTGGGACCAAAAGGGACCAATAAGACACTAGCTCCAATGGGCCTTGGGGTTTTCTGTCAACTCTTGACAAGTCCAAAATTACCATTAATTATATTTAATACCACTATATAAATATAATTGCACTCTAGGTCTTATTAATAAATTATATCCCAAGATTGTAATGATATCATATGACCCCTCCATGAAATATCCATAGTGAACAAAGTTATAATGAACTGTCACTTTGTAAACAACTATTTTATCCTTGAGTACCCGGTTTAATATTTTAGTTATTCACATTTATTGAAATCCAATTTCAATAAATATAAGCTTTAGTAAACTCCTTACTAAAATGGGCGCCCTGAATAACTAGTTCCCATTAAACTTATCTCAAGGGGATATTTCGTGTCTCTATAAAAAGAGATTATGGATTCCATCTTGAGAATTTGTGTTCCCTCAACACTACATGTGGTTACCCAACATAATGAGGTTTTGACCATGAATATTAGATCTCACTCCTGATATATCAAAGTAACCTACATTTCATGATCAAGTCCACTATCCTCTCAGGATTAAGAGCCTATGAAATTAGAAGTCGTGAGATTAATTATTCATGTGACAGTTGTTGATTGAATAATTAATCTCACAGCGGTCTAGTTCAATATGTCTTAACTCTTAAGACACATCAACTAGAAGTCTCTACTTCCATGATCAAGACAAATCATCTTAGTTGATGTGTTATAGTCTTTGCAGATGAAACGCCCAATTTCATCACCGACTACGAACTATATTTTGAGTTTACAAGGAACTTGTGATTTACATCTTCTGTGACTTTGCACATAAATCACATACAATGCATCTCATGGACTATGATAATGTCCCATTAGTTCATTAATAAATAGTCTCATATAATTAAACAATTTAATTATTTATGACATGCCAATAAATTGGATTTTAGGGCATAAACCCCAACAAGTAGTCCTTTAGCTTTTTTTGGTTCTTGACGAGAATGGAGAATGGACACCCACCCACCTCTCCTAGCTAGGGTATATACATATCAGAATTATGATTGGCCCATTCATCCTAAAGCAGCTCGATTGGCTCGAGATTAGCTTAATTCCTATCAGTTTAAGTTGTATTAACCAAATTAAATTCTAACCAACTAATTGCAATATTTGGATGTTGAACAAATAATGGTTTGGTTTTTGGTTACAATTAAGTCCAACTAACTTTGACCCTTAATTACGTAATTGTTACAACTTGAACTTGCATCTTGCAAATGACCTGGATCTTTAGTTTAGCATCTTAATTTATTTAAGTTATAGTTGGCTTGGCTGCTAGAGAGTTGTTAAACCACAATATATAGGGCAGGCTGCTGCAATGCCCTAACTGATTGCATTTGATACTTAGACTGTCATTTGTTGGTTACATGTTATTGCCTCCTAGCCTCCATCATTTTACACACTTGTAATTATTATATATATAATTTTATTTTATTTTTTGTCCCCTAAAAATAAAATATGACTTCACTATTGATTTTACATATAAAATATGAGATATTGGGGATGGGACGTACGTTACCCTCCATGGGAATCCTACTTATCCCTTCCATTAATGGAGGAAAACAAAATTTAATTTGCGTTTGTTTTCATCAATTTTTCGTTCTCCACTATGTATAGAATCCAAGACCTCTCAATTAAATATATATATATATATATATATATATATATATTAAAACAAAAGATAATACCACGAAACTAAAGAGTCCCCCCAACTGCCCAGCATATATTCATGTAAATGAGACAAAATGATACAGAAGTTCTTATTTGCTTATTATGTAATTACGTAATTTTGAGTTTCATTATTATATTTTTAAAAATTTTTGTTTCTCATGTATGAGCATTCACATTAGAAGTTGTAAAACTACTAAGAAACTATTTTAGCACCTCAAATACCAAATACATACTATAGAAAAGGTGCTAAAGCTAAAAAAAATTAGCAACATGCAATAGTGATCTGCTACTAGTACCAAATCATCGTAGCATGTTGCTACTATTATTTAATTCATTTCTTTTTCTCGTGCCCCTTTCTCTATTCCTCCTTTCACCACCTCCTCACCATTGCAGATCGCCAAGGCCATCTTTGATTTCCACCCCAGATTAGCAAACCCATCTCTCCACCACATTGAAATCCTCTCTTGCCTCAAATTTGATTTGATTTGGATGGCATTGGTAGTTCTGATTTTGGGTGTGGTGGTGGTCATCACTTGTGGTGATTGGATTAGCTTTTGCCATTGTTGCTGATTTGGGTTTGTATAAGTGGGATCTTTGGGTTTGCTGGGTTGTGTTGTGGTTGGTGTTTGTGGCTAGGTTAGATCGGTAGTTGTGATGTGGGTTTGTGATTTGGTTTTGGATGGCGGTTCAGGTGGTAGGGTTCTAATTTGTGGGGTTATGGGTGCGGTGGTGGTGGTTTTGTGTGGACATTTTGTTTTCGCTGTGGTGCGTTGTGGTTTGTAGTTATTATGGTGGTTGGAGGTTGTGGTTGTGGGTGGTGTTGGCAGTGCCTATGGCTATGGAGGTGGTTGTTGGGTTAGTTGTGGTTGTTGCTATAGGCTGGATGGTGGTGTGGCTGGTTTTAATGCGTTATTTGTTTATAATTTTTTTTAATGTGTTGTATGCCAAAATAGAAGATGGGACATTGGGTGTATTATTAAGTGAGTTATTAAAGTAGATAAAGTGGCTTTTGAAGTGCTCAAAGCTAAAATTTTTAACTCACTGGATGTGAATGCCCTAAGTATTTTATATGGTTATATGGTTCTTTAAAAGTTAGTGCCTCCATATTGCAATTAACAAGTACGTGATAGAGGGGGAGTTTCATCGTCCTCCATTTGGATCTCTACATTTCCAAATGAAATGGAGAATGTCTATTTAAGAGTTATATAAGATTTAAAGTGGTGTAAATATAAGATCTAAGTTGTGTTGACTCATTTAAAAATTTATAACTTTAATTGAGTTTAACTATAGTTAAATTTTAAATAAGCTAGCACAATTTGGACCCTAAATTTACTTTACTATATTAACTTTGATGTTGTTAGAGACCTCTCCTCTGACTCAAACCTTTCAAATGTCATTTTGGCACTTGTCCCACGTGAATGGAGTGGAGTCTTGTTGATTGCTCAAGGGTTTTACAATGGAGTCGCTGCTTATATAATTGGAAAAATAAGAAAACCAAATTGAAAAATGCATCATTCTTGTTGATAAATTGAAAATGTAAATATCTTTGATAATTACTAGAAAATTACATGGCTTTGGTGCTAGATACAATCTAAAACAAAAGTACATCACTTTGATTCCTAGTTACAATCTAGAAAAGAAAAAATTAATATGATAAATCTAATCTACTAACCATTCATCAAAGTTCAGAGACCAGGTTTCTTCTATTAACAAAAAAATTAAAAAAATATATATATATATATTGAAGACTAGGTTATAGGATTGGAAAGGTGTTAGGCACCCAACTTGCTTGGAGAAATCAGTCTTCTAAACTGTGATTTTTTAAGATTTTATTTCATCCAAAACAAGTGATTGCACAAATTGAAACAAACATTGATAAGTATGGTGGATATGTGTGTGATGGGGAACAAACCCTAATCTAAGAGCATGTGAAACAATTATAGAAATTGAAAAACCCTGATTCTAAAAGCATGTGAACATATTATTGAACTTGAAAAATCCTAATTCTAAAAGCACGTGAACATGTTATTTAGATTGACAAACCCTAATATAAGAGTGTTGATGCCCACTTTGGTAAGAAGGCCCAATAATAAGAAGAAGCCCAACAATATGGGAGGGAATAAAGAAGAAGAATTAGCAAATTGAGAAGGAAACCATTAAGCCCGAATGGCAGGAATAATGGACCATAGGCCTGTAGAATAGCAAAAGGGCCTCAAAGAAAGCAAGCGGACCCAAAGAGGCCCAAGGAAAGAAGTAGTAAACCCATGGGTATTATGAGAAATGGAAAACAAGCAAGAATGGGCTGAAAGAACCCAAAGGAAGGAATTAAGTAAATAGGGGTTGGTGAAAAAGCTTATAAGCCTCGAAAGTAAAGGATATGGTAACTTCGGCCGAGGAAGCCCAAGAAACTTAGCAAAAGCCCATGGGAATGAAGCATTGGAATGGGCTGGGGATGCCCAAGGAAATGAAACAGACTGAGGATGCCCAAAAGAATAAAATGGGCCAAAGGGAGCTCGAAGGCGATGAAATGGGCTAAGGAAGCCCAAAACAACATGAATACAAGCCCAATGATAGTACTGGGCTACTGGAATTGAGCAAAAGTAAAGCATACAGCAGGCCCAAAAGAGGCCTAGCAAGCACAAGTCAAATAATAACATGGCAGGAACAATGGGGTGGCATGGTAAGAGTGTCAATTGACTCGCAAAGAGGTTAAGGGATGGATTGAAGAAGGAAAGGCCCACAACCAAGCAAGACCCAGCCTAGGAAAGAAGTAAGACATAAAGAATGAAAGCCCAGAGACTCATCCACACCACAAGAGGTCAAGAATGAGTAGCAAAATGTGCAAACAAGCCCTTAGGTCATGGGAAACGCATGAATAGCAGACAAGCCACGGACACACATGGAAGTGGAGCACGCACAAGGCTTAAGCACCACCCACTTGTACCCAGCCAATACAGGAGTGGTGGGTCATGAGTCATAGGTAAGAGAGGTATGGTATGGCGGTGGGGAGAAAGGGGAAAGCCTATTCAGGGGTTTTGACTCAAGCTCTTTTGGGAGAAATGTCCTGCTGTGATGACATACCACCCAAGAGAGGGAAAGATCAGCTAAAATCACTAGGTGCATGCCATAGGGGATAGTAAGAGAGAATGCCCACCCTTGTCTAGATGGGAATGCCATGGTGAGTAAGAAAACAAAATGAAACTCCTTTGTCTGGGAATGGGATGTGGCACGACTAGCACAGGTAAGTGGTGATGGCTGGGCAACAAACCAGTGGGTGGTCTGGGAAGGACACCTATACCAGGACAAAAGTGGTTAAGGGGAAAAACAGTAAAAATCCATCATGGCAGGTAGTATAAAAAAGGGCCTTAACTGTGCACAGAAGAAGCAGAACAAGGGAGAACGGAGGAGAACAGAAAAAAGGGGAAGAGAAACACAAGAGATAAAAAATAATAATAATAATAATAATAATAAAAAGAGTGAAAGATAGGAGGGAAAACGGAGAACGAGCAAGAGTGTGATAGTAGGCATGCACCAATAGGTTGTCCTTTTCTCTCCCTCTAAAAGCCTACTCTTTAGTGGGGATTAAAGAATTGGAGGAAAAGCCATCTAGGCCCATTCTCTTAGAGTGGGCAATTTCTATGGCAGGACATCCTAGTGAGACTACCCACATTGAAGGGTGGTTCCCTTCCTAGACTTGACTCCATTGAGAAATCAAGCACAGTAGACTAGCCTTCCTTCCTTTTATTTTATTGATCAAGCATTAATATTATTTCATTTTCTTTTTATCATTGTTATTAACTCACTTCTGTTGCGTTTATATTATTGCATTATCTCCTCCTTTACTAAGATCATGATTTAGCTTTTCTTTTTCTTTTTTTGGCTAACAGTAAATGTATTCTTCTTATTATTGTCATATTGCACCTGCCTACCATAACTTTTTTGTAACAGTTTCCTCCATCATGGGCATGTGTCCAAGGTCTTAGCAAAGGGGTTCTAGCTTGTGCACAAGCTGGCTTGGGGTATGTTGCAGTCAAGCCAGTCTTGACTCTTCTACCTAGAACCATTGGGCTGTAACATGGCAGGAGACAGCCCAGCCTACAGTTGCAAAAAAGGCCCACCACAAAGAGCATGTAAACATGTTATTTAGATTGACAGCCTAATTCTAAGCAGGGTTATGAACATCCTAGATCTAACATGCTAATAGACAAGAACATGTGAAAAACGTAGAAACTAAACATGCTTGAATCTAAACAGCTAGGGTATAAAAATAAAAAGTTGGTTTAGAAACCTTACTTGCATGCACAACACTCCAAGCTAAGTAGCACCTCAAGAGATAGAGAAAGAAGTCTAAAATTTTTGGAGTTTCTAAGAAACTCTGTATGTTTTTAAATTGATGGTGGAGGAAGGTATTTAAACTAGGAGTAGGGGAGCTAGGGTTATGTCTTTAGGCAATCTAGGACTTAAGAAAATTAGGTTTTCTAAGCAAAAAACATGGGAATCATGGTTAAATTGTGTGGGGAGCAAGCTGAACTGAAAATGGAAGAAAATCTTGAGGTTTTGGCCCAAGTGTTGATCGACACTTGGTTCTAGATCCTCCAAACCCTTTCTTTTTTCATTTTGTCTATTTCTGTTTTCAAGTTGAACTTGATTTCCTCCAAGTTTTACTTCATTTTTTGATTTTATTGGTCCTCAAGTTCAACAAATTAATTTCAAATAGGTCTAATTGATTAATTACTTGTCTAATTAATCAATTTTGATTATTTTGTCAGGAATCAATAAATGCTTTGATTTTGGATCAAATTAAATGCATGCAACCTTACCAAAAGTCCTATCATTAGCCAATAGGAATATGACATATCATTTAATTTAAATTGGACTAAAATAGACTAATTAGAATTAAGAGATCATAATCCCCTATGGTCGGGACTGGTTTCATGCAAATGCGTTTTACCGTTGAAACTTGTTTATTTGATATCTTTTAATTTTGTGGTCCAATTAATGCTCATGTACCATTGTTTTGATCGTTATGACCTCAAAATTTGCTTTATGAAAAATATTTGAAGATCAAGTGGTCAAAATGATAGTTTTGCCTTGGAGACATGAGATGGTGATGATGTGTAATGCAATGTAAGTGAAGTTAGATGGAAGGCACAAAATGGGGGTGTTTATAGATGTTTAATTTAGGTGATAATGTTAATTACTCAAAAAAGTTGAAGTGTATACTGTTAAACAAGAGATACCCTCCAAGTGTGTGTGTATATATATATATATATATATATTTTCTCCTTCTTTTTTTGCTGTGTGAATCTCCAAGTATTTAATCACTTAAATGTATTCTCTTTGGGCTTTGACTCAAAAATAATATAGAAATAGGATAGGATGGCATGTCTGGATATGGTCGTTTAGAACCAAATCTTGTCAACAGCATTAACAAAAGGCATTTGAAACGGAATCTTTTTGTCTATTATATTTATATCTAAGAATTCTTATGCTACCTAAGCTAATGTAGGTCCGCTCTAGATACCCTGACACATGAACTGTGCTCCACAAAAGAAAATGCTTTTTAGTCGATACAATTTTGGAGATTGCTATCCTTTGGCAATTTGGTAGTTGATGCTTGATATGATGGAGATACTGCTAAATATCCTCAGCAAATTATCTTTGGTTTAATACCTGCTTTTCGTATCCTAAAAATTTCAAAAATATATAATATTATTTTCATTTCAAGGGTTTTTCTGCCAAGCACATGACTGAGGGACATCACCACTCCCTTCATTTAGTTTTTTCAACTTCAAGCTAATATTTTGGATGATAATGGTTTTTCTTTCTCATCCAAGGTGAACATTAACCCATCTAATTACCTAAGTACAAAAACAAAAAACAAAACAGACACACTAAAAATGTATGTCTTTGGCCCTTATTATCAAATTTTCATCTCTTTATTTAAACTAAACAAATGTGATTGTTAATAAATTGAACATTGATGGCAACAATTAGGTTGGAGGAGAGATTTGGGTCCAGTGTGTTCTGTGCATTGGAGCCTGATGATGCACAAAAATCGTCAGTGAGTTGATTGTCCTCGATCTCTCCAATGGGTACTTGAAGAACAAGAAACCAAGAACCAAACAGAGAACACCGGTGGGGTGCCGGCCAAAGACCTTTCAAAGGTTAAGTCAGTGAATGAGAAATCTCTAAGAACTCTATAGTGAAAGAGCTAGGGGTTTTTTTCATACATGGGAGAAGAGGAGGCTTGATGCTTATATAGTGATGAACAGTGAACCAGGATCCTTTGAATGTAGGGATCTTTCCTTGTAGAGAAGATCTAGAATTAGGGTTCCAAGATTTTAGGGTGTCTTTCCATATGGGGAAGATATGGGCGTGTAGTAGGGTCTTTGGACATGGTGCGTAAGATATTTCTATATGAGGATATATGCGTGAAGAGTCTGGAGACTACGTTAAGGATTATGGGGCCCATCATTTCTACCCATCGGCACGGCCATCCGTTCATCGATATGCAAGTGAGGAGATGAGGATTTATCCGTTCGTCAGTATCTATTCGTCATGTATTCACCCATTTAAACCATTATCGTGACAGATTTAAGGTGCACAGCATAATGTCGGGCTTGTGGTTAGGAGGATACGTAGCCCATCCGTCGAGACGGCGTGGATGGGACTATCAGCCCTTGTGAGCACTTAGCTAGGTGGATAGAAAGGGAGTCCTGAGTCTGTTGGGATTGCTTAGGATGGATAAACAACAAAATTTCCTATTGGACGAAAATACCCTTATTAGCTGCCCCCTACTTCGTGATTTGTCGGGGTAGCTAAACTGTCGCGAAGTATATGGAATATTCCTATCATTTAATGTTCCTCATCCCAGTAACCTATGCCATAATGAAGGGCAAAAAGGTGTTTGCAGCTCGGGGAGTGACACGTGGTATCCTATAATTGGTGGAAATGAAGCATTGTGTCACTTCGTTTTTCATGCTCTTTTGTTCTATAAATATGCTCATACCCTTCGAAGGTTTACTTTCTTATTTTACTACAAAATTTCACTTAGAGTTCCAGCTTTTATTTTTACTCGTCCGTCTACTACTATTCGTCCGTTCACTTTGATGTTTTGTCGGTGTTAATTCTCCTACCATCGTCATTTCAAGGTAACATCTCGTACTTATTTATTTCTTTTTCTTCAATCATCTTCCCTCGGTCGTCGGTCTAGTATTTAGTTCGCCTACCTAGTTTCTTATCCGTCGCTTATAGGTGAGAGAATGTCAGGAGGTAGTAAAGCAACAAGCAGTCACGTCCCGTCCTTCCATCTAGATGATGGAGATGTTCATCTGTTGGGAAATGTTCCTTTGACAGAGGAATAAATAGTTTCTTCGGAGAGGGAGCCGTCGGCTCACCTTTTAGAAAAAGAGATGGAGGAAGAAGAAGCAGAGGGAGAGGTAGACGAAGAGAGGAATATGATGAGGATGAGGACGGGGAAGAAGAGGACGGAGAAGAGGAAGAAGGAGAAGGGGAAGAAGAAAAGGAAAGGAGAAAGGGAAGGAAAGGAAGCCGTTAAGGGAGGACAAAGGGAAGTCGTGGCCCCTGGTTCATCGGGCGACGACTACAGGCCATTCATCCTTCCTAGTATTTGATCGATGAATGATTTCCTTTCCAAGATGTCGAAGAAAGTGTTTGGTAATTTGCACCCCCGTTACCATATTCTAGACGATGTTCCCATTAGGATGGCGGGTAAAAGCGAAAAGTGTTATTCTGGTCGAATTGCGGACATTGACTTTTACGAAGCTGTCTTTATGACGGGGTTGAGGTTGCCTTTTACTGAACTGCATTGATGGTTGGCGGACCGTCTAGGCGTGTCCATCTGCCAAATTTACCTTAATGCCTGGAGGATTTTCCTTGGGGCAAAGGTGCTATGGGGACAGATGAATGGAGGTCGTCGTCACCTCACTCTCGACGAATTCTTTTTTTGTTATAAACCCTAGCAAATTACGGGTTCAAAGGGTTTGTTCAACTTCATCATTCGTAAGCTGATGTTGAAATTGGTGACGGGCGTCCTCAACTCCAACCGTGATTGGAAGAACCGGTATTGTTTCATTCAAGGCTCGAATTGGGTTTGTAGGCCTAATGAGTGGGATAGTATAGGGGATGAGTATGACAATACGTGGGGTGTTTTGAACAAGTCTGGTGAGTCGTCCGTCTTAGCATAATTCGTCTGTATTTTATTTCTTCATACTAACTCATCATGTTTTCTTTTTCTCAGACCAAGTACTTCCGTCAATTAGAGAGGAAGAGTTTGATTTTTTGCAACGCATCCTTGCTATCCCCCTTGTGTAGAGGTGTTGGAAGAAGTAGGTTACACTTGATAGCCTGCACGCTTTTTGTGGCGGACCAATTCCAATGGACAAGGCAAGGAGGCTAGACGCTTAATCCTAACGACGTAAGTGTTTGTTTTCCCTTCTCCTTTTAATGGTTTATCATTCCTTAACTGATTCATTGGTTGTAGACACCGCATTTTGTACCCTTTATGACTCGAGCCCCAATTCCCCAATGATGCCTAAACTTTAAGGCCCAATGCTAGTTTAGAGCCCCAATCAGATATCAAATTGACTTGAGAAGTGTTAAAATAGAAAATATAACCTTTGAAATGAGCAAATATCTATTTTTGAAAATAAATTACCAAAGTGGCCCTTGGCCCACGTATGTGGATAGCAGCTTGCGTACAAAGGCCAAAGCATGCATACATAGGCATACTCCTGCGTACGTAGTTAGAGTTTTAGAAACATAAAAAGGGCAAGTTTTTTGCAATAATGGCTGAAACATAAAAAAGGCAAGTTTTTTGCAATAATGGCTGAGGTTTGAAATGAATTCCACATTGTCTGGGAGCTGTTCCAAACCTCATTTTTTTCCACTATATAAAGCTTTACATGGTATATTTTCAGACACACACAAAAAATCCTACGGCAAAACCTAAGATTCGTTAGAAAATAATGAATCAAAAGGAAGTTTTTTCACAAAACACCCTCAAGTCATTTTTATCTAATTGGGACCTTTTCTAGCCCCAATCTTTTAAGTTTAAAGTTTCTAATCATGTGTTTATTGACTATGATAGATTTGACTGAAGGGAACGGTCAAAAATCAAAGCCTAGGAGCTTTTTTGCTTTAAGGTATTCATTCTTGCTTCCTTTTTCTTTTCTAGTTTTGATCTTCTTTTCTTCATTTTGTTTTATGTTTATTTGTTTTCTAGGTTAGTTTTATAGTTTTCTTTAAATGTTTTGAGCATGCTAGGTTGCTAGATTTACGTTTTCTATCTTGCTTTGCTTCTGGTTTGTTTTTTTTTTTTTTTTTTTTTGTTTGGTTTGCTTTTGGGTTAGGGTTTCTGAACAACCCTATGCACGCATGTTATGAGCATGCGTACGTAGGTCAAATCCTGTGTATGTGGGATTTGGCCTACGTACGCAGGACTCTGTCTGCGTATGCATGCATTTGCCCAGAAACCCTAATTCGAGTTTTTGCTTTGTTTTGTTTGTTTGTTCTTCATATTTTGTTTATATGTATCTGAGTCTCTGTTTTGTATGCTTGCTTATCTTTAATATGTTTAGATTAGGGTTTTGTGTTTATGTGTTATTTAAATACCATGAACATGCATTCACATGTCCATGCACAATGCCATAGGTGCTGAGGTGCTGTAAGGTAAGTTATGCATTCACATGAACATGCATTTTGTTTGTTTAATCTTCCTTTGATATACGTGTACAAATTTAATGCCATTTTTTGATCCATGATATTTTTTGCTTGCTGCCATGTTGATGCTTATGCTTTGCTGTCATGATTTATTGCTACCATGTTTGAGATGAATGGTACGATAAAGTTTCACATGCTAGGGTTTTTCATATGTGTATGGGTTTGTCTCTCTCCTGTTTAAGGGTGGATATGTATGTGTTTTGGGATGAATGATGCCATGATTGTATGTTTAGATGTATGTTTAGTGTGTGTGTTAGTTAGAATATAAGTATTGAACATGTTTTTATCGTGATTAAGACTAAGACATAATGATGGGAGGCCAACCTTAGGGTTGGGCAGTCTTGGGTGCCTAACACCTTCCCAAAAACGTACTTAAACTCTGAACCCATATCTTTGTTAGTAAGATCAAAGGTCCTTCATCGAGAGGACGCTATGTATATTATTCCTAGACCATTGCAAAAACTAGGTGACGACTCCCCCTTGTGTCCACAGTGGCGACTCCACTAGGGATTGTGAGTTTAATTCCTATGTCTTACTTCTTAACCTTGATAAAAGCTATTTCAATTCTTGTTTGCACACACATCACATGGTTTCTTTTGTCCCTTAACCTCGGTCGGTGATGAGTGGGAAGATGGAAAGCTCCATTCGGGCCCAAATCTTCCGGAGTTCATCCCACCAACTCACAATCGGTGCCATCGCCTATAATGGGCTTTGAGTACGTTAAAGGTTTGCTACCAATCTACTATGGGGTCCACTTAGGCCCTCGATTGGCATCATAGCCTACCTAGTTGTGAGTGACCTACTTATCTATCCCTTTAGCCTTAGGGAGCCTACTCACGCTAGAGAGATCCTAAACCCTATCACAAAGGATAGCCTTTATATCCCTTGTTTGTTCAACCATATATCATGTGTTCACCTAATTCTAAAGAACAAATAAAAGATGTAAAAATGAAAGGGATGGCCCTAAAGTTATGGTATACCCTAATATGTTTTGTGATAAAGAAAAGAAGTCCTCACATATAAGAGGCTTGTCCCTAAACCCTTAGGTATATTTTAACTTGAAAGGTTCATAAGACCATAGCTTAATTACTATCATAGGCCCAAGTGGGAAAAGCCTTTTTGAATAAGAGGACTTTAGGCCTAAGGTAACAAATATGCTATGGACTTAGCATCCAAAATCCTACAAAGCCAATGTGAACTTCCCTAATCTTGGGCTCCTTGTTGTATGCCTAGGCCCAAAATGATGAGAACTTCATGGACTTTACGAGGAAGGCTACAATATATTCTAGCTAAAGGGCTATTTCAAAAAAAAAAAAAAATGATGATGAAAAGCCCAAAGGCGATGAATATATTGTAAGACCATGATTGAGACAAAGAGTTGAAAATTTCTAAGTGCATTCTAATGAAAGCCCATGTGAGTAAGATGAGAGCTTTATTGTAAATGGACCAAAACCCAAATGAAATGAGGGGAAAAAATCCATGAGAGGAAAAAGAGTGATTTTGTAAGGACATCTAAAAAGTTGAAAAAAACTTTAATTGGGACATGCACTTTATAAAAATGGGGCTTCTTTTAAGGCATCATTGCACCATCAAAGTCAAGAAAACATGTCCCTGCTCCCATTTGGAATCGAGAGAAAGGAAAGCGCTTGATCAAGATTGAAGACACTCACCAAGAAGAGACAATGACTACCTTCGTGGAAGACTCAATGGCACAAACGATCCTTAAGGCTTTGGATGAACATGGAGAGGTCCTTAAGAAAATGGGAGGGTGTATCACTAGGTTGGAGCAATCTAGGCTCAAGAAGCCTTCACATGTGGAAATCAATGATGATGAGGAGGAAGATGAAGAATGGGACGAAAAAGACAAAGTGGAATATGAAAGGAACAAGAAATTTGAGAAGCTTACCATGGAAACCGTAGCTTTCAGATAAAAAATGGAGAAAATGCAACTCGCCTTCCGCAAGGCACAAGGGATGGATGATCACCTCTATAACATAGGGGGAGTGAGTTTAAAGGCTTCTATTGCATTGCCTCCCAGGTTCAAGATTTATGATGTGGAAAAGTTTGATGGGACTAGAAATCCGAAGCAACATGTAAGAAGATACCTAAGCATCGCTGAAATAAAGGGGCTAGATGAGAAGCAAACTTTGCATGCATTTCCCTTCTCACTCATGGGAGGTGCATCAAGGTGGTACTATAGCCTTAATCCAAGCAAAACCAAGGTGTGGAATGAACTAGTGGAGTTGTTTGTGGACCAATTGATTTTTAACACCATGATTGATATGACCCTAAGGGACTTGGAGACTACTAAACAAGGTGTAGGGGAGACATTTTCTAAATACATGACTAGATGGAAGACCAAAGTGTCTAGAATGGTCAATAAGGCCAAATGAGAAGGACCAAATCAACATGAACATCAAGAACTTGCTTTTGGCTTATAATAGTAGGCTTTTGTCATTGCCTATTAGTTTATTTGGAAAACTATGTGATTGTGGGACAATAATTGAAGACGCTATCAACAATGGACAATTGGAGAAAGGGGAAAGTAAGCCTCTAACCAAGAAAACATATGGAGGGGGAGCAACCACCACTAAAGCACCCAATCCCATAAATGTGGGTGCTATCATACTCCAATAAACACTAGCCTACCCAAAGAAAGCTTGCCGAGAATTCTCCGACCTAAGGATGACCCTCACCCAAGCATATGAAAACCTATCCTCCAAAGGATTCACCAAACCTTTAGACCTTACACCCATGCCTAATCCCATACCTCCTACTTGGAACCTCAACAAATATTGCCACTACTACCAAAAATCCGGCCATAAAACCGACAATTGCTTCCACCTCAAACCTGAAATACAAGACCTTATAGACAATGGAACCCTTCCAAATCCCAACATCATCACCAAATCCAACATTAGAAAGAACCCTTTGCTCGATTATCATAGGACTCCTCCTCCGTATCAAAATTGGGTGCAAATAGATGAAATTGAATGGGATTGCTCTGTTAGGACATATGTGAATCATGTAAGGAACATATGTCAATATAGAATTGGCTAATCCTTTGACAAAACGCACTTTACTTGTAATTGGTTAGATCTAGGATGTATTTAATACTTCAAGGAACAAGGTTTCACGGTCAAGTGTTAAAACCATGCAAGTCTGTCCAAGAATCAAGTGAAGAAGTGTTGGATTTTAAAGTTCGACAGCTAGCTCAACAGCTAGTATCTATCGAGGTTTAAAAGCCTGTTTAAACCTGATGCTCGACAGCTGCTCGATAGATAGGGTATCTATCGAGATTTAAGAAAAACAGATTTTCAGTTTTAATTTTCATTCAATCCGTGTATAGATGTTTGGGCTTTCTTTTCTCACAACCCTAAACATATCTAAGGATTGTTTTAAGGGCCGTCACAGCTCATGCACCTCAATGCAAAAGTTTTTCACAAGCATATTGTGAACCGGAGACATATGCCCTAATTCATCTTTCTATTCAAGAAACTACTGTGTTTGTACACCGTAGGGTTTTGTAACCAAGGAGCTTCGTGATCTTCATCATTTGATGAACTGAAGAACTTTGTAGCCAACATCCTTCTCAAGTTGGTGTGTAAACCGTGTACTGGGATCTACGCATCAAATTGGTTAGTCACGTACTAGGAGCCGTGCATTGAAAGGAGAGATTGTCACTATAGAACAAGTCCAATTGGGTATTAGGGTAAGGGTTCAACTGTAGGTTGGTATAAGGTACTGGGATTCATTTATTTGTAACTGCTTGTTGTGATAATAGTGAATTCTCGAGAGTGTTGACCTTAAAATCACCCTGTGGGGTTTTTACCGTGTAGGTTTTCCTCATTTGTAAACAAATTATCGTGTCAATTTATTTTCTGCTACATTTTAACTTAGTTGGTGATTTGTTTGTGCTACCATACTTATTGCATGCTAATTGAATTAATTAATTAACTTAGCTAATTAATTGGTTAATTCATCACAAGGGGTCAATACTTTCTTAGCCTATCAAATGGTATCAAAGTAGGCACACTCTAATTAGGTTTTAATCTTTACTGTGTGATCCATTGACCCCTGTTTGTCATGGACAGATGACAGTCTCTTATTATACCTCCTTTATTTAATGGCATTAACTATGCATATTGAAAAGTACGCATGAGAGCTTTCTTGTAGTCATTAGACGAGAAAGTGTGGCAAGCTATGGAGATAGGCTAGACTAAGCCAAAGGAAGCGCCGGCTGATTGGGATGATGCTAAATCAAGGCAGCTAACTTCAACAGCAGGGCATTGAATGTTTTATTCAGTGCGGTCACGAATGAGGACTTCAAGAAGATATCCTCTACTGAAACTGCGAAGGAAGCATGAACCATCCTCTAGACAACCTATGAAGGAATCAAGGCTGTCAAGGATTCAAACCTTCAGAGGCTTACCATGAGCTTTGAAGAGATTAAGATGGAGGAGGATGAGTCATTTGATGAGTTCTATGCCAAGTTCAAGGACATAGTGAACTCAGCCTTTAATCTTGGGGAAACCATTCTCGAACCCAAGATTGTTAGAAAGGTGATTAGATCTCTACTCGAGATATTTCATGCCAAGATCACCACGATTAAGGAATCGAAGGATATTGACAAAATTCCTTTAACAAAGCTGGTTGGCAATCTGTAGACCTATGAGTTGGGTTTGACAAGGATAAGGAAATCTAGTAAGGGAAAGAGCATGGCATTGAATGCCAAGAGCAGTGACATTGATGAGTCTTCAGACGATGAAGATTTTAAGATGAAATCCTATATCACCAGGCAATTCAAAAAGTTTATGAAGAATGCCAATGCTAAAGGATTTGATCAAGACCGCAAGCAATCCAGTTCATCTTAGTTCAAGAACCAAGATAAAGGAAAGAAGGATGCTAGGGATGGTGGTCAGCACACTGTTCCCTCAGGAACAAAATGCTTTGGGTGTCAAGGCTTCGGTCACATGAAACAAAAGTGCCATATGTATCTCAAGACCATTGGGAAGAGCAAGGCACTTGCTGCTACTTTGAGCGACACCAAGGTTGAAGATGATTCTGAGAATGAGGATGATGAAATCCTAAATGCCTTCACTACCACTATAAATCCTACTGAGGGAATTGTTGAAAATGTAGATGAAGAAGAGGACTTGGTGGAGTCTAAATTTGAGAAAATGGATGAATAAATGACATCCACACAGCCTATGCAAAATTATAAGGTCTCGGAAAAACATGAGAAGTTGTATAGGTTGGCCACCAAGAAGCTCAGTGAAGTGGAGCTTAAACGAGAAGAAATCTCCACGAAGTTTGATGAAACCAATCAGACCATTGGAACACTGAGATTTGAGAATAATTTCTTGGCTAAGAAGACCAAGAAGCTTAATGCAGAATTGTTCCAAGTCAAAGCAACAGCATGATTTCATCGGGAAACTAGAATCAGTTTCCATCCTACTTTGCTCCTCTTGGAGATCTACTCAAATCCCTCATGTTCCTTTCGAACTTGAATGATTTCAATTCCTTCTCCTCACAGTCGGATCAAGGGTTTGCAAAATAGAAAGGTTCTTCCAAGGTGTGCAAGGAAAAAGGCTCCAAGTGATTTAGTTGTTGACACCCCATTTTGCAACCCGCATTTAACCTCATTTGGAGGGTAAAAGGGTAATTTCGCCTTGGGAATATGCATCTTGATTCTAGTCATTAGATCCTTAATCTCATTTCATCAAAATGATCTTGATGTTGTAACGATCAAATCAACTGGTCATAAGCCCTAATCGGACCACTAGATTGAAAGTTATCATCAAATCAAGTTTTAATGGCTAAGATGCACTATCACAAATTGAGTCCGACTATATGTGATTATGAACAATTGATTTCAATTGATTATAGGAGTGATCAATTTGAGATCAATGATGTGTCATAATTTGATTGGTTAGAACTACATTTTATGGTGAGGTTGCATACACCTAATTAATTAGATAATTAAACATTAATTATTCAATGAGTAATTTGTGTAATTATCTTTTAATTAGAGTAAATTTGGAACCAATTAATTCTAAAATGGGAGTGATTGGAGCCATTTAATGTAAATTGGGAGCTAATTTGGGACCGATTAATGTTAATTGTGCTGAAACCATTTTATAACAAATGACCTCTGCTCATCATTTCATTAATATCTCTCAGAATATTTTGAATTTGTAAATGAAGTTAATTTTCCCAGAAACTAGACATCCGGGGCTTCAATTTGAGCACAAGAACGAGACAATTCCGATCAGAATTTGGTTAGATATGATTTTTCGAAGTTGGCTCTACAAGCTGTTACAGCAGCTACGGGAAAACCGAATTTTGGCTTGCTCCCCACTCCCACCAATCTCTCCATTTAATGCACCAGATTTTTCCCAAGGCTAAAATGAGGTCTAGGTTCATAATCCTTGTCAACCCTCATTAAATGGCCTTCCATTCATATTCCCTCCACTACTACTATATAAACCCTCCCCCTCCTTCATTCCAAAGCACACAAAAACCCCCTCTCTTCTCCTCTCTTGAATTCTAGTGAAGTTGAGTAGTCTTGTCATATCTTGGTCTTCCTGAGACTCAAGGTATTGAGTGAGACTCACTCTCCCTCTCCTAGTTCTTCTTTTCCTCCACCCTTAGGATCTCCCTCAAGAATCTCCTCCTCCACCGTATGGATCTTGCATGAAGGTATAATCCCGTTTCCTAACTTGTTTCTTGTGTTTTCATGATGAGAATTTAGGATTAAAACGTGATAGTGATTATTTAAATTCTCTTGAATATGTTTGAATGTTCTTAATTGTTCTTATGTGTTCTTCACATGTTCTTGATTGTTCATCACATGTTCATGCATAAACACTAATTTTGATCTTAAATCCATATCAAAAATATGAAAAACATGTTTGTTTCATAATTCTTTCAAGTCCTTGAATCTAAGATGTCACTATACACACATATTCACTAGAATTTATTTTTCAATCCAAATGCAATGCTTAATAAATTGAATTAGGGTTTATCACATGCACACACTTCAAATTCAACATGTAAATTGATTGATAACATATTGGATGATGTGATATGAATGTTGGCCACTATAGTCTAGAAGACCGGTTTTACTGGGCAAGGTGGGTGCTTAACACCTTCCCACCTTGTAACATAGCCTCCGAACTTAGATCAAGGGTTAGTAGATCAAATGCTTATCCTTGTAATTTTCAATTTCTAGATTGTAACTAGGAAACAAAGCCATGTACTTTATCTTAGATTGTATCTAGGACCAAAGCCATGTAATTTCCTATGTTTAATGTAAATTCAATTTCAAATTAATAAAATGATGAATTTTTCAATTATGGTTTTCTTATTTATTCCAACAATTAAATAAGTGGCGACTCCATTGTAAAACCCTTAATCTAAAGGGGAAAATATAATCAGTCGAACCTCCATTTTGAGAGGCAATAACACGACTCCACCCATTCATGTGGGTTTGGCCCAACTTTCTAAAACGGGCCGGGGGCGCGGTCTCTCACAGTGGCGACTCCACTGGGGATATTGAGGGCTAGGCTTTAATTAGGTTATGGTGGCCAACCATGTCATTGTTTGTTTATTACTTTTTTGTATATAATATGTCTAATATGTCATTATTTTGCATGTCATGCATCATTTGCTTGAATGGAATTTATTTTATTTGTGTGCTAGCCCGGAAGCCCGGTAGTATTAGCCGTGGATTGTGGTCTTCCTGAGACTCACATACCCAGCGGTGAACCTACCACCCACTGTGACAAGGATCATCATGGTTATGCCATGGTGGTTCATAAGGACAAACTGTACCGTTCGGACCAATGCGGCGCTCCTGGCGCCACAAGTTGGGAGGTACGACGTCCTAGCTTGTGGGAACCTTTAACCTACCTTCTACCCATGTTGTAATGACCCATAGAACCTACCTTTAGGTCGGTCCATGTAAGTTGCATTTCATTATGCATTTGTTTGGCCGTTGTTTGAACCATGATGACTCAAGTCCAACGCTTGAGCCCATCATGATTATTTGAACCTTGTATGATGTGAATGAACTCAAGCCCAAAAGCCCATGATTGAACTCTACTTGGTATGGAAGTCCAAAATTGTTTCTTGAATGAGTCTAAGCCCAACACTTGAGCCCATCAAAGGTGTATACACATGATCAACATCAAAGGCCAAAAGCTCACAAGATGCATGCATTTCAAGTGCAAGCCCAAGCCATTTCAAGCAAATATCAAAAGATCATAATTAAGGTTCAAGCCTTCCAAGTGCAAGCCCAAGCCATTTCATCATAATCAAGGTTCAAGCACACCAAGCCTCAAGCTTCCTAAATGGACCAAGAAGAAGCAAGTGGCCCAACTTTGCCTCACTCCACATTTGGTTTGTAACATCATGGTTAAGCTTAAAGTTTGTTTGTTTATTCCATGTTTCTATGTTTCTTTGAATTCTAAAAATCCATGTAGCATTTGATGTACTTTGTTCATGTATATATTTTAAAAATTTTCAAAAAAAATTCAAGATTTCCAAATCTTTCCCAAAAAAAAAAAAAAAAAAATTCAAATGAAAAAAAGTCTTTGGACTAGGGGCATTGAGCCCTTAAGACATTTAAAAAAAAAAAAAATTCTTTGAACTAGGGGCATTGGACTTCCTAGTGATTTTTTCAAAAAGACCCATTTTTTTTTTCAAAGATTTCAAGATTCTTTAAAGTCCTCTTTTCAAAAAGGTACATGAGGATCCCTTGGACAAAACTTTTTCTAAATTAAGATGTTTAAAAGCTTGAACAATCAACTTGTACTGAGAAAAGATTGATTTCATTTGATCTATGTAAACACTTTTGCTAAATTACTTTGAATAAAAGAAGAAATGGTCTTAAAAGGCAATCAAAAAGAATCCATCCGTCAAAAAATCCCAAGAATCCATGCACTCAAACCAATTTCAAAGATCTTTTGTTTCACAACAACAGAGCATTCATACTTTTTCTTTTAAGAGGAATTTATTAAAAGAGCTCAAGTCACTGTGCCTACAAGCAAGCATTGCTAGGGATAGGAGGCCGTCTTTGGTAAAACAAGATTATACCTTAATACCTAGAATGATCATTATCCATTGCTAGCCCATTTGAGCCTTTAAACACTTAGCCTCTTTTTCGCATGAACCCACTAAAATCTAAACCTAGGGTGGGAAAATTCAAAGTATGCATGCTTAAATCTCATGTTAAGGAGGAGTTGACCTTGAGCTTTGAAGCTAATTGATAAATCTCTCCTAGAGGACATGAAAGGCAAGTAGAGAATTCATTAAACTAAAGATAAGAGATCATCAAAGTAAAAGGAGTTTTCACTCAATCAAGGAAAGAGAAATGAAATTCCATCAATGTGAGAGAAAAAAAATGTGCATCAAGTTTGAAGAACCTAAAATTCATCATGCCAAGAAGAGTAGAAGGTTCATCCAAAAGAAAGTTCATCAAAAAAGGAAAAGATTCATCAAGCATAGAAAGGTACGAGTGCATTGAGACAAGAAAGAAGTCTAGAGAGTGCATCAAGATGATCGAAAATCATTAAGCTGAGAAATACAAGGAGGGCAAAAGATCATTCAATCAAGAGAAGAAAGATTAAAAAAAAAAAAAAAAAGGAGTCCACTAGACTGAAAACCCAAAAAGGCGGTCTAGGCAAAAATTAGGGCCAAAAAAAAAAACTAAAAAAGAAAAAAGAAAAAAAAAGAACAAAAAGAAAGCCCGCTAAGCTGAAAATCCAAAAGGGTAGTCTAGGCAAAAGCAAAGGCCAAAAAAAAAAGCCCGCTAGGCTGAAAACCCAAAAGGGCGGTCTAGGCAAAAGTTAGGGCCAAAAAAAAAAAAAAAAAAAAAATCCTAGCAAATTGAAAACTTGAAAATGTAACCTAAAAAAAAAGGATTTTACAAGATGAAAGTCTAGAGGTATGATTCAAGGGGATGAGCATAAAAACAAATGTTGATACAAGTGATCAATGAAGACTAGTGAGAAGATGGCAAAGAAGAAATGGGAAAACTTCTCCAATACTTGATTTTTGAGTAATGCATACTTGGGGAAAACAACAAAGGGAATTTTGAGCCTTTTATATCTTTCATTTCATAACCCAAACCCGGCCTACATTACAACCCATGAGTAAAGACCTCCTTGAAGTGTTGCTAGTTGTAGGCACATCTTAAGCTCTAATATTATTTTCTCTTGAATTAAAAAGGAAAAATGCTTAAAATTGTCAAACCCCACAGGATGATATGTCCGAGGACAAAATTTCTCAAATCCTCAAAATGACTCAAAAGAACTTCCAAACCTGGAGCACTCTCCTTGTTTGCACCCAACAATGTGATTCATAAACATTATCACATTTCATTTATTGATTGCCTTTGGAGACTTAATCTGACGATGTTCAAAAGGATGAAGCAAATTTGATTACATAAGTTTAATGTTCTTGATCCTTCCCAATCAAAGAGATTTGTTTGATTCTTAGACACTTTGATTTGCTAAAATGGTGGTTCAAAGGATCACCTCTTGTTCCAAAAAAAAAAAAAAAAAAAAAAAAACATTCTTTTCCAAAATCCAGTTCTCTTGAACTACGTCTTGACCTGATCCTCTATGAGAGAGGTACGTAGGCAGCCTTGCAAAGGCCCGGTCCCATTCACCTAAACAACCTTGGAGAACAAAATCAAAACAATGTGACAAAATTGTTTGGGTGCATGTTAGGTTAAGCCCATTTGTTTGCATTAAGCATGTTTAAACTTGGAGCATTGACCTATTTATATTGTGTGCAAGTTTTCACAATAATTGGTTTCTAACAAGCTAGAGAAAGAAACTATTTTTGCAGGAACCAAGGATGGTGGACCGTGATCTTCTTTCATGTTTCCCAATGGTCACAACATCAAATGAACTCAGCTTCAATTTAAGCATGGAATATGCCTCAAACTAGGGGCATTGGGTAAGTACTTCCAATTCATTTCAATAAATAAATTCATTGCTAATTGAAATTATCTTTTTGCAGGAATTAAACAAGGATCAACTTCCAGCCAAAGTTGTTCTCATTCAAAGGATTGGTTTAAAAAAAAAAAAAATCATCATCATGGATAAATCTTCATAACTTTTTCTCCATTTTCATCTTCATCTTCTTCACTTTTTGACAATGAACAAATCTTCACATTTCAAAAAAAAAAAAAAAAAAAAAAAAAAAAAAAAAAAAGGACAAAAGACAAAATTTTCAATAAAAAAAAAAAATCAATTCTTTCTGAATCTTTCAAAAAAAAAATAAAAAAGAGAATTTTCAAAAAGCCTTGGGACTAGGGGCTCACGCTTCCTAGGTTGCTTTCAAAAAAAAGAAAAGAAAAGAAAAAAATTTTCAAAAAGCCTTGGGACTATGGGCATTGGGTTCCTAGGTTGCTTTCATAAAAGAAAAAGACAAAAAAAAAAAAAAAAAAATCATCAATCAAAATTTTCAATTCCTTCAAAAAAATTCAAGATTTCCAAGATTAAAAAAAAAAAAAATCTTCATTAAATTCTTTTTCAAGAACAGAAAGCTATGATCCTCTTTCATATTCTCCAGTGGTGCAACATCAAGTCAACTGTCTACCCTCAGCATTCATCAAAGCATGGAATATGTCCTAAACTAGGGGCATTCGCCAGGTATGCCGAATTCTTTTCAATGAATAACTCCGTTACTAATTGAAAATATTTATTTTGCAGGTACTAGGGTAAAAGGCCCATACACATTGGCATGAGCCAAAAGATCCAAAAATCCTAGGTCTCTGAAAACATAAGCCAGGATCCAGAACCTTTGGTCATCTGAAAACATGAGCCAAGATCTAAAAATCCTAGGTCTTTGAAAACATGAACCAGGATCCAGAACCTTTGGTCCTCTGAAAACATGAGCCAAAGCCTCCAAAAACCCTTGGTCTTCTGAAAACATGAGCCAAGATCCAAAAATCCTAGGTCTCTGAAAACATGAGCCAGGATCCAGAACCTTTGGTCCTCTGAAAACATGATCCAAGATCCAAAAATCCTAAGTCTCTAAAAACATGAACTAGGATCCAGAACCTTTGGTCCTCTGAAAACATGAGCCAAAGCCTCCAAAAACCCTTGGTCCTCTGAAAACATGAGCAAAGATCCAAAAATCCTAGGTCTCTGAAAACATGAGCTAGGATCCAAAACCTTTGGTCCTCTGAAAACATGAGCCAAAGCCTCCAAAAAACCCTTGGTCCTCTGAAAACATGAGCCAAGATCCAAAAATCCTAGGTCTCTGAAAACATGAGCCAGGATCCAGAACCTTTGGTCGTCTGAAAACATGAGTCAAAGCCTCCAAAAAACCCTTGGTCCTCTGAAAATATGAGCCAAGATCCAAAAATCCTAGGTCTCTGAAAACATGAGCCAGGATCCAGAACCTTTGGTCCTCTGAAAACATGAGCCAAAGCCCCAAAAACCCTTGGTCCTCTGAAAACATGAGCCAAGATCCAGAAATCCTAGGTCTCTGAAAACATGAGCTAGGATCCAAAACCTTTGGTCCTCTGAAAACATGAGCCAAATCCTCCAAAAAACCATTGGTCCTCTGAAAACATGAGCCAAGATCCAAAAATCCTAGGTCTCTGAAAACATGAGCCAGGATCCAGAACCTTTGGTCCTCTGAAAACATGAGCCAAAACCCTTGGTCCTCTGAAAACATGAGCCAAGATCCAAAAATCTTAGGTCTCTGAAAACATGAGCCAGGATCCAAAACCTTTGGTCCTCTGAAAACATGAGCCAAAGCTTCCAAAAAACCCTTGGTCCTCTGAAAACATGAGCCAAGATCCAAAAATCCTAGGTCTCTGAAAACATGAGCCAGGATCCAGAACCTTTGGTCCTCTGAAAACATGAGCCAAAGCCCCAAAAACCCTTGGTCCTCTGAAAACATGAGCCAAGATCCAGAAATCCTAGGTCTCTGAAAACATGAGCCAGGATCCAAAACCTTTGGTCCTCTGAAAACATAAGCCAAAGTCCCAAAAACCCTTAGTCCTCTGAAAACATGAGCCAAGATCCAAAAATCCTAGGTCTCTGAAAACATGAACCAGGATCCAGAACCTTTGGTCCTCTGAAAACATGAGCCAAAGCCCCAAAAAACACTTGGTCCTCTGAAAACACAAGCCAAGATCCGAAAATCCTAGGTTCTCTGAAAACATGAGCCAGGATCCTTGGTCCTCCATTTTTTGACCTCAGGTAAGCATGTCTTGCACTTATTCAAAAAAAAAAAAAAAAAAATTTGCATGCATGAACTACGTTTGGACTTGATCCTTCCACCAAGAGGTACGTAGGCAATCTCTCTTGAGATTCGGTCCACATTTTGATCTACAACATGACATTCTGCATTTATATCTACATGCATCATACATTTACCACGGTTAAATACTGATTGCAAAGTTAGGTGTCTCTTTCATACATTGACATTCGCTTTTCAAGCTCTGCCAATAAGGGGTATTCTGTTGACACCTCATTTTGCAACCCGCATTTAACCTCATTTGGAGGGTAAAAGGGTAATTTCGCCTTGGGAATATGCATCTTGATTCTAGTCATTAGATCCTTAATCTCATTTCATCAAAATGATCTTGATGTTGTAACGATCAAATCAACTGGTCATAAGCCCTAATCGGACCACCAGATTGAAAGTTATCATCAAATCAAGTTTTAATGGCTAAGATGCACTATCACAAATTGAGTCCGACTATATGTGATTATGAACAATTGATTTCAATTGATTATAGGAGTGATCAATTTGAGATCAATGATGTGTCATAATTTGATTGGTTAGAACTACATTTTATGGTGAGGTTGCATACACCTAATTAATTAGATAATTAAACATTAATTATTCAATGAGTAATTTGTGTAATTATCTTTTAATTAGAGTAAATTTGGAACCAATTAATTCTAAAATGGGAGTGATTGGAGCCATTTAATGTAAATTGGGAGCTAATTTGGGACCGATTAATGTTAATTGTGCTGAAACCATTTTATAACAAATGACCTCTGCTCATCATTTCATTAATATCTCTCAGAATATTTTGAATTTGCAAATGAAGTTAATTTTTCCAGAAACTAGACATCCGGGGCTTCAATTTGAGCACAAGAACGAGACAATTCCGATCAGAATTGGGTTAGATATGATTTTTCGAAGTTGGCTCTACAAGCTGTTACAGCAGCTACGGGAAAACCGAATTTTGGCTTGCTCCCCACTCCCACCAATCTCTCCATTTAATGCACCAGATTTTTCCCAAGGCTAAAATGAGGTCTAGGTTCATAATCCTTGTCAACCCTCATTAAATGGCCTTCCATTCATATTCCCTCCACTACTACTATATAAACCCTCCCCCTCCTTCATTCCAAAGCACACAAAAACCCCCTCTCTTCTCCTCTCTTGAATTCTAGTGAAGTTGAGTAGTCTTGTCATATCTTGGTCTTCCTGAGACTCAAGGTATTGAGTGAGACTCACTCTCCCTCTCCTAGTTCTTCTTTTCCTCCACCCTTAGGATCTCCCTCAAGAATCTCCTCCTCCACCGTATGGATCTTGCATGAAGGTATAATCCCGTTTCCTAACTTGTTTCTTGTGTTTTCATGATGAGAATTTAGGATTAAAACGTGATAGTGATTATTTAAATTCTCTTGAATATGTTTGAATGTTCTTAATTGTTCTTATGTGTTCTTCACATGTTCTTGATTGTTCATCACATGTTCATGCATAAACACTAGTTTTGATCTTAAATCCATATCAAAAATATGAAAAACATGTTTGTTTCATAATTCTTTCAAGTCCTTGAATCTAGAATGTCACTATACACACACATTCACTAGAATTTATTTTTCAATCCAAATGCAATGCTTAATAAATTGATTACATAAGTTTAATGTTCTTGATCCTTCCCAATCAAAGAGATTTGTTTGATTCTTAGACACTTTGATTTGCTAAAATGGTTGTTCAAAGGATCACCTCTTGTTCCAAAAAAAAAAAAAAAAAAAAAAAAAAAACATTCTTTTCCAAAATCCAGTTCTCTTGAACTACGTCTTGACCTGATCCTCTATGAGAGAGGTACGTAGGCAGCCTTGCAAAGGCCCGGTCCCATTCACCTAAACAACCTTGGAGAACAAAATCAAAACAATGTGACAAAATTGTTTGGGTGCATGTTAGGTTAAGCCCATTTGTTTGCATTAAGCATGTTTAAACTTGGAGCATTGACCTATTTATATTGTGTGCAAGTTTTCACAATAATTGGTTTCTAACAAGCTAGAGAAAGAAACTATTTTTGCAGGAACCAAGGATGGTGGACCGCGATCTTCTTTCATGTTTCCCAATGGTCACAACATCAAATGAACTCAGCTTCAATTTAAGCATGGAATATGCCTCAAACTAGGGGCATTGGGTAAGTACTTCCAATTCATTTCAATAAATAAATTCATTGCTAATTGAAATTATCTTTTTGCAGGAATTAAACAAGGATCAACTTCCAGCCAAAGTTGTTCTCATTCAAAGGATTGGTTTAAAAAAAAAAAAAATCATCATCATGGATAAATCTTCATAACTTTTTCTCCATTTTCATCTTCATCTTCTTCACTTTTTGACAATGAACAAATCTTCACATTTCAAAAAAAAAAAATAATAATAAAAATAAAAAAGGACAAAAGACAAAATTTTCAATAAAAAAAAAAAATCAATTCTTTCTGAATCTTTCAAAAAAAAAATAAAAAAGAGAATTTTCAAAAAGCCTTGGGACTAGGGGCTCACGCTTCCTAGGTTGCTTTCAAAAAAAAGAAAAGAAAAGAAAAAAATTTTCAAAAAGCCTTGGGACTATGGGCATTGGGTTCCTAGGTTGCTTTCATAAAAGAAAAAGACAAAAAAAAAAAAAAAAAAAAAATCATCAATCAAAATTTTCAACTCCTTCAAAAAAATTCAAGATTTCCAAGATTAAAAAAAAAAAAAATCTTCATTAAATTCTTTTTCAAGAACAGAAAGCTATGATCCTCTTTCATATTCTCCAGTGGTGCAACATCAAGTCAACTGTCTACCCTCAGCATTCATCAAAGCATGGAATATGTCCTAAACTAGGGGCATTCGCCAGGTATGCCGAATTCTTTTCAATGAATAACTCTGTTACTAATTGAAAATATTTATTTTGCAGGTACTAGGGTAAAAGGCCCATACACATTGGCATGAGCCAAAAGATCCAAAAATCCTAGGTCTCTGAAAACATGAGCCAGGATCCAGAACCTTTGGTCATCTGAAAACATGAGCCAAGATCTAAAAATCCTAGGTCTCTGAAAACATGAACCAGGATCCAGAACCTTTAGTCCTCTGAAAACATGAGCCAAAGCCTCCAAAAACCCTTGGTCTTCTGAAAACATGAGCCAAGATCCAAAAATCCTAGGTCTCTGAAAACATGAGCCAGGATCCAGAACCTTTGGTCCTCTGAAAACATGAGCCAAAGCACTTGGTCCTCTGAAAACATGAGCCAAGATCTAAAAATCCTAAGTCTCTGAAAACATGAACTAGGATCCAGAATCTTTGGTCCTCTGAAAACATGAGCCAAAGCCTCCAAAAACCCTTGGTCCTCTAAAAACATGAGCAAAGATCCAAAAATCCTAGGTCTCTGAAAACATGAGCTAGGATCCAAAACCTTTGGTCCTCTGAAAACATGAGCCAAAGCCTCTAAAAAACCCTTGGTCCTCTGAAAACATGAGCCAAGATCCAAAAATCCTAGGTCTCTGAAAACATGAGCCAGGATCCAGAACCTTTGGTCCTCTGAAAACATGAGTCAAAGCCTCCAAAAAACCCTTGGTCCTCTGAAAATATGAGCCAAGATCCAAAAATCCTAGGTCTCTGAAAACATGAGCCAGGATCCAGAACCCTTGGTCCTCTGAAAACATGAGCCAAAGCCCCAAAAACCCTTGGTCCTCTGAAAACATGAGCCAAAGCCTCCAAAAAACCATTGGTCCTCTGAAAACATGAGCCAAGATCCAAAAATCCTAGGTCTCTGAAAACATGAGCCAGGATCCAGAACCTTTGGTCCTCTGAAAACATGAGCCAAAACCCTTGGTCCTCTGAAAACATGAGCCAAGATCCAAAAATCTTAGGTCTCTGAAAACATGAGCCAAGATCCAAAACCTTTGGTCCTCTGAAAACATGAGCCAAAGCTTCCAAAAAACCCTTGGTCCTCTGAAAACATGAGCCAAGATCCAAAAATCCTAGGTCTCTGAAAACATGAGCCAGGATCCAGAACCTTTGGTCCTCTGAAAGCATGAGCCAAAGCCCCAAAAACCCTTGGTCCTCTGAAAACATGAGCCAAGATCCAGAAATCCTAGGTCTCTGAAAACATAAGTCAGGATCCAAAACCTTTGGTCCTCTGAAAACATAAGCCAAAGTCCCAAAAACCCTTAGTCCTCTGAAAACATGAGCCAAGATTCAAAAATCCTAGGTCTCTGAAAACATGAACCAGGATCCAGAACCTTTGGTCCTCTGAAAACATGAGCCAAAGCCCCAAAAAACACTTGGTCCTCTGAAAACACAAGCCAAGATCCAAAAATCCTAGGTTCTCTGAAAACATGAGCCAGGATCCTTGGTCCTCCATTTTTTGACCTCAGGTAAGCATGTCTTGCACTTATTCAAAAAAAAAAAAAAAAAAATTTGCATGCATGAACTACGTTTGGACCTGATCCTTCCACCAAGAGGTACGTAGGCAATCTCTCTTGAGATTCGGTCCACATTTTGATCTACAACATGACATTCTGCATTTATATCTACATGCATCATACATTTACCACGGTTAAATACTGATTGCAAAGTTAGGTGTCTCTTTCATACATTGACATTCGCTTTTCAAGCTTTGCCAATAAGGGGCATTCTGTTGACACCCCATTTTGCAACCCGCATTTTACCTCATTTGGAGGGTAAAAGGGTAATTTCGCCTTGGGAATATGCATCTTGATTCTAGTCATTAGATCCTTAATCTCATTTCATCAAAATGATCTTGATGTTGTAACGATCAAATCAACTGGTCATTAGCCCTAATCGGACCACCAGATTGAAAGTTATCATCAAATCAAGTTTTAATGGCTAAGATGCACTATCACAAATTGAGTCCGACTATATGTGATTATGAACAATTGATTTCAATTGATTATAGGAGTGATCAATTTGAGATCAATGATGTGTCATAATTTGATTGGTTAGAACTACATTTTATGGTGAGGTTGCATACACCTAATTAATTAGATAATTAAACATTAATTATTCAATGAGTAATTTGTGTAATTATCTTTTAATTAGAGTAAATTTGGAACCAATTAATTCTGAAATGGGAGTGATTGGAGCCATTTAATGTAAATTGGGAGCTAATTTGGGACCGATTAATGTTAATTGTGCTGAAACCATTTTATAACAAATGACATCTGCTCATCATTTCATTAATATCTCTCAGAATATTTTGAATCTGTAAATGAAGTTAATTTTCCCAGAAACTAGACATCCGGGGCTTCAATTTGAGCACAAGAACGAGACAATTCCGATCAGAATTTGGTTAGATATGATTTTTCGAAATTGGCTCTACAAGCTGTTACAGCAGCTACGGGAAAACCGAATTTTGGCTTGCCCCCCACTCCCACCAATCTCTCCATTTAATGCACCAGATTTTTCCCAAGGCTAAAATGAGGTCTAGGTTCATAATCCTTGTCAACCCTCATTAAATGGCCTTCCATTCATATTCCCTCCACTACTACTATATAAACCCTCCCCCTCCTTCATTCCAAAGCACACAAAAACCCCCTCTCTTCTCCTCTCTTGAGTTCTAGTGAAGTTGAGTAGTCTTGTCATATCTTGGTCTTCCTGAGACTCAAGGTATTGAGTGAGACTCACTCTCCCTCTCCTAGTTCTTCTTTTCCTCCACCCTTAGGATCTCCCTCAAGAATCTCCTCCTCCACCGTATGGATCTTGCATGAAGGTATAATCCCGTTTCCTAACTTGTTTCTTGTGTTTTCATGATGAGAATTTAGGATTAAAACGTGATAGTGATTATTTAAATTCTCTTGAATATGTTTGAATGTTCTTAATTGTTCTTATGTGTTCTTCACATGTTCTTGATTGTTCATCACATGTTCATGCATAAACACTAGTTTTGATCTTAAATCCATATCAAAAATATGAAAAACATGTTTGTTTCATAATTCTTTCAAGTCCTTGAATCTAGAATGTCACTATACACACACATTCACTAGAATTTATTTTTCAATCCAAATGCAATGCTTAATAAATTGAATTAGGGTTTATCACATGCACACACTTCAAATTCAACATGTAAATTGATTGATAACATATTGGATGATGTGATATGAATGTTGGCCACTATAGTCTAGAAGACCGGTTTTACTGGGCAAGGTGGGTGCTTAACACCTTCCCAACTTGTAACATAGCCTCCGAACTTAGATCAAGGGTTAGTAGATCAAATGCTTATCCTTGTAATTTTCAATTTCTAGATTGTAACTAGGAAACAAAGCCATGTACTTTATCTTAGATTGTATCTAGGACCAAAGCCATGTAATTTCCTATGTTCAATGTAAATTCAATTTCAAATTAATAAAATGATGAATTTTTCAATTATGGTTTTCTTATTTATTCCAACAATTAAATAAATGGCGACTCCATTGTAAAACCCTTAATCTAAAGGGGAAAATATAATCAGTCGAACCTCCATTTTGAGAGGCAATAACACGACTCCACCCATTCATGTGGGTTTGGCCCAACTTTCTAAAACGGGCCGGGGGCGCGGTCTCTCACATTAGTCACTCTCTCTCTCTCTCTCTCTCTCTCTCTCTCTCTCTCCTTCTTGTTTTTGATTTTGCATTACTTGTGTGTTTTGCTTTCTTGTTTGGAGTTTGTCTAGTTTTTCCTTTGTTTTGTTTAACACGTTTTTTTTTTTATTTTGTTTCAGTTTTGTTTTATTTTGTTTTTCAGAAAAAAATAGAAAAAAAATAGAAAAATCAGAAAAATACAAAAACAGTGTATTTTCTGTGTACATTGGTACTTGTGTACCTTAGATGGCCATTGAAACAAAGTTTTCTAAACTTTGTATCTTTTGTAACTTAGATGAGCATCTCTATGCACAACTAAGCAAGTGAGTTTTGTGGCTTGTGTTTGTGATGAGTAAGATTAAGTGATCTCTTGTACTTAACACTCGTATCACTTTTTTTGACGAGAAGGACTAGAAAATCATATGAGAAAGACATAAATAACCATCTCACCACTGTTACCCGCCAATCATGAAATGACATTTGTATGCTTCGGCATAGCAAAAGTGCAATGTCAAAAGCTTAACATCATTGGGTATTTCCTGTCTCTCTCTTATATACCTATACATGGTTTGCTTGAAAGAAAAATATGCAAAGAAAAATAAAAGCAAAAAGAATCAAAATGCTTTATATATGATTGCATGTGTGTCTTCTAGGAGATGTGGGAGTTATAAGATATATCTCGAAGGTGATAGTCCCCATCAGACAGTCATGATTGTGTGTGAGTTAAAGTGATTTTCTCATATCTGAAATCATCATAACATGTAGATATTTATGCAATCTTGCGATGTTTTTCACACACAACACTTAACATTCATTGCTACTCTTGATACATGTGCAGTTACAATGTGATTTGGCCATCATCACAAGGAATACATGTGTTAATGTATACTCACTAAACTGTCTTGACTTGTTTTCGAAATATAAAATTCGTTAGACTTGTTTAGTGTGTGTGTGTTTTGGATCTAAATGCTTGACACTTTTCTTGATGAGAGATGTTTTTGAGAGCTTAAAATGTTGTTTTGATTTTTGGTTGAGTAGCATGTTTGATTGCATTCATGTCTGTGTTTTTCTCTTCTTTGAAAAACTGTTTTTTTCTTCTTTGAAAAACTGTTTTTAAGCAATCTCGACAACTTCTCGATACCTCTCCTTTTCCCTCTCCTTGGCAGGCTCACCTTGGTGGCTTTGTAGAGTCTCCCTCTCCTTTTCCAGAGGCATCTGAGGACGAGAACGATGATGGTGACTTCGACAATGATGATGATGATGGGGATGAGAATGCTAGCTCACCCAATGACGATGAGATGACTGCTTGAGTTACTTACCCATTGTCATTCGTGACAAAAAGGAGGAGTAGTTTTGGATATGAGAGTAGACATGTACATAGGAGGAGAATTAGCATATGAGATTTTTGTTAAGGGGAGTGTTTTTTTTAGGGATGTAGTGAGGACTTATGTTTTTCTTTTCTTTTCTTCTCTTATAGATACATTGTTCTTACTTTGTGATAGCAAATCGTGTACTTATAATGTTATACATATATCAGGAGGTTGTTATTACTGTTCTTTCACCTATCTCTACATATGTTGTTTCTTCTTCTCTCTTTATGCACATGCTTTTTATTTATTGTATGTAATCTTTTATTTTTGTTTCACAATAAGATGCCGTGATGAGTTTTGTTTAAAGTGTTTCAGAAATACAGGTTGTCAAAGTCTTCTTGCCATGAACTCTCTTTTTGTAAAGTTTTTCAAGAGTTTGTGTTAGGATAGATTTTACTGTATTCAACAAGTGAGTATGAGTTGAGTGATTTATGACTTCTTTTATATGTCCATTTATTTGTTATGGTTTTGTCACAGATTGCCAAAAGGGGAGATTGTTAGGACATATATGAATCATGTTAGGAACATATGTCAATATAGAATTAGCTAATCCTTTGACAAAATGCACTTTACTTGTAATTGGGTAGATCTAGGATGTATTTAATGCTTCAAGGAACAAGGTTTCAAGATCAAGTGTTAAAGCCATTCAAGTATGTCCAAAAATCAAGTGAAGAAGTGCTGGATTTTAAAACTCAACAGCTAACTCGACAACAAGTATCTATCGAGGTTTAAAAGGCTGTTTAAGCCCGGTGCACGACAGCTACTCGATAGATAGGGTATCTATCGAGATTTAAGAAAAACAAATCTTCAGTTCTAATTTTCATCCAATTTGTGTATAGATATTTGGGCTTTCTTTTATCACAATCCTAAACATATATAAGGATTGTTTTAAGGGCTCACAGCTCATGCACCTCAATGCAAAAGTTTTTCACAAGCATATTGTGAACCAGAGACATATGCCCTAGTTCATCTTTCTATTCAAGAAGCTACTATGTTTGTACACCATAGGGTTTTGTAACCAAGGAGTTTTGTGATCTTCATCATATGATTAACTGAAGAACTTTGTAGCCAACATCCTTCTCAAGTTGGTGTGTAAGCCGTGTACTAGGATCCGCGCATCAAATTGGTTAGTCACGTATAGGGAGTCGTGCATTGAAAAGAGAGATTATCACTATAGAACAAGTCCAATTAGGTATTGGGGTAAGGGTTCAACTGCAGGTTGGTATAAGGTACTGGGATTCCTTTACTTGTAACCGCTTGTTGTGATAATAGTTAATTCTCGGGAGCGGTGACCTTAAAATCACCCAATGGGGTTTTTGCTGTGTAGGTTTTCCCTATTCGTAAACAAATCACTATGTCAATTTATTTTCTACTGTGTTTTAACTTAGTTGGTGATTTGTTTGTGCTACGACACTTATTGCATGCTAATTGAATTAATTAATTAACTTGGCTAATTAATTGGTTAATTCATTGCAAGGGTCAATACTTTCTTGGCCTATCATGCTCAAAGTTGATAGAAATTACAAATGTCTATATCAATGCTGTGGAAGTCCAAGGAATATGGGATGAAGAAGATGAAGTCTTAAAGGAAGCAGTAGCAGTGTGGGAAATACTCCCTAAATGAGTGACATAATTAAAGAAAGGGGTTTTGGAGGACAATGTGGCAAATATCACAAGGAGTGGGAATCACTACAAACCATCCTTTTTGGAAAAGGATCATCCTGGTAGAGATTTAGGGGAAGGGTCCAAGACCATGGAACCTAAAGGAAAAGAAGACAAAGAAGAAGAAGAAGATAGGGTCTTAATGCAATTTGAAAAGACCCAAGCTTATGTGCCTGTATGGGGCTTACTCATGTCCTCTCAAAAGCATCGTAAGGCTCTCTTGGAAGCCTTGAATGGGAAAGAAGTACCTATAAAGACTACACCACAAGAAGTCTTGTCTCTCATGAGAGTCGAGGGTTCCTTACACCCCCTGCTTGCCTTTTCCGATGAAGATCTCCCTCTTAAAGGAGCTACTCACACTAGACCCTTGCAAATCACCATTGAATGCATGGGTGCCAAGGTTTTGGTGGTACTTATTAACAATAGGTCCACCTTGAATGTTTGTCCTTTTAGGACCACCCTTACTATTGGCCTAGATATGGAGACTATCGTCCCTTCTCCCTTAAATGTAAGAGCATATAACAACACTTCAAGGAAGGTCATAGGTACTTTCAAGGCTCCTTGCAAGATTGGGCCAATAAAAACCATTGTGGAGTTTCATTTCATGGACATCACCCCCAATTACAATCTTCTCTTGGGAAGAGCTTGGCTTCACCCCAATGGGGTAATCCCCTCCTTACTATATAGCAAAAGATGAAGATCCCATGGAAAGGAGGGATTACCATAGTGCTTGGAGATGGTGAAATTCTAGCACCAGTTTGTGGACTCGAGGAAGGAGGAAGTGAGCTTCAAATTAGTGGCTTTGAGTTCATAAACATGGTTGACTATGGGTTGAAAGATGAAAGGTATGTTACTGACTTGTTGCCATATTGTAGCCATGAGGTGATTGCAATGATGAAGAATATGGGATACATGCCTGGTATGGGCCTTGGAAAAGAAGGAAAAGGGGTAGTTAAGTTCCCCAATGTCAAGACTCAAGTTACTAGGGAAGCTTTAGGATTATTTGAAGGCTATGATGGAATCAAGAAAAACCTTGGCACTCTCAATGGGAACTTCATGAAAGAAAGGGGAAACTTCCCTTATTGTGGCTTCCCCAAACCTTGGGTAGGTAAGGATGGAAAGGTGTATTCGGGTTGGGAAATGTTCTTTAGTGAAAAACTCACCTTTAAGGAGAAGCCTACCGTGGTGATCAAAGAGATACAAGAAGAGGTCGATTGGGTGAACTACATGGATTGGGTGAACTACATGGACATTGAAACAATGAAGACGAGTGGGGACATGTTCGCCATCACCAATGAAGAGCCAAGTGATCCTTCCAAATTCATCATGCCTAATGTGGGGCCAATTAATAATTGGACTTGGGTTGGGTTTTCTAAAAACATGGGGAAAAAGTTTTGTAATGCAAGTTTCATTGTACTTTTCAATATTTTCAATAAGATGATTTCTAATTTAGCTTACCTTGATGTGTCCCATAACATTGAAATTTTGCACTTAAATGATTCAAATTAATTTGAAAATGAAATTAATAAACAATTGGAAAAGAAAATTGAACTTATGGAACTAACTCTTGAAACTATTAATTTGGGCAATAATGAGAATCCACGCTTAATTAAAATTGGCTAAACTCTGAATGAAAAAGAAAGAAAAGATCTTCAAAAACTCCTCATGAAATTTCAAGAGGTGTTTGCATGGTCCTATAAAGATATGCCTGGAATTGACCCTGAGATAGCTCAATATCACATTGACATTCATGATCACATGGTACCCGTCAAACAAAAGTTGAGAAGAATGAGGACCTAATGGCTTTCAAAAATCAAGGAGGAAGTCACTAAGCAATTAAAGGTAGGGTTAATCAAACCCGTACACGAAGCTAAATGGATAGCCAATGTCGTGCTCATACCTAAGAAGGATAGGAAGGTGAGGATGTGTGTGGATTTTGGGGACTTGAACAAAGCACGCCCAAAGGATGACTTTCCTCTCCCTCACATTGATGTCTTAGTGGATAACACGGCGGGAAGTGCCTTGATATCTTTCATGGATGGTTTCTTGGGTTACTAAAGATATGACCAAAACCACTTTCACTATTGAATGAGGAATCTATTGTTATATGGTGATGTTGTTTGGCCTCAAGAACGCTAGAGCAACCTACCAAAGGATGGATACAGCCTTATTACATGATA